>WNWK01000480.1:17500-77500 GCA_009830355.1 Cherax destructor
CCCAGTTTATTTCCTTCAAATAATTTCCCCCCTTGTCTTTTCTTCTACTTTCTTTCCCTGCCACTAACTTTTTACCCTCTCCGTCGCCTTCCCACTATCTTACCTTCCCTCTTTATCCCTTCTTTCTCTCACAACTTCCTACTACCTCCTTTTCCTCCCCACGCCCTAAAAAAAAAGTTTATGGAGCGGTTAACTTCAGAGACGCAGATTCTCTTATGCATTTATATCATGCTCCTTCTTGAAGGCTCGGGGGTCAAGAGACGCATATTACTTACGCGCGGGGTTCATTTTTACGACAGCTCCTGCGTTTACGACACCTTGAGACTCCTATTACGCTGGCGTATCAAAGCTTTCCTCGCGCCAAATTGGGGCGATTTTTACCTAATTTGGGCGATAAGATTATGTTTTCGTCTCTTGCTAGAGGCAGAGTCATTTGCCCTGGGTTAATTCTATGCATAGTACAGCTATCAAGGAATTCACAAAGGCGAGTCTTGAGAGAGATGTTCTGGTATAGTAGTGGGTTTTACGGCGTCGTCAGCGAGGGAGATATATTAAACATCAAACAAATTATTTGTATATTCATGAGGCAGTGTTAAAACGAAAAAAATGTCTGGTAGGGAAGCCATCAAGACTGATCCATGACAGGGTAGCTCGCAAGCCCTGGATCAAGAGTTCTATTCGAGCATCAGAGCATCAAACCGAGAAGAGAGTCTGGGTTTAAAGCCTCATCTGCCAGAGCTTCCGAAGACTATCCTTATCTCTATTATTTAAATACAAAACAGGAATAAAAATATATTTATAAATTCCAGGTAAATGGAATAATAACTGAAGTAGTTGAGAGAGATTTCTTTGCTACATAACTAAAGAAGATTAATACCTAGTCGGATCTTTATTATTAATCTTTGAGAAAGCAAGAAAAAGAAAGTTAAGTGTCCGGGGAAAGGAATAGTGTCGAGCACTGTAGAAGTATCTTGGAAACTATATAGATTTTAGATGCTATATAGAAACTGTCCTAGTAAAGGAATAAAATGTAGGGATATACAGAAAGTGTCCTGGTAAAAATATGGATTGCGTAGATTACGTAGAATTTGTCCTGGTAAATGTACAGACTATAGAGGTTACGGAAACATTGTCCAGGATTTTTTTTTTAGATTGTAGAGGTTATTTAAAAACCTGTCCTGGTAAATGTATAGACTATAAGGTTTACGTAGAAATTGTCCTGGTAAATGCTTAGAATAATAGGCGTTATGATGAAATTGTCCTGGTAAATGTGTAGATGGGAGGGACTATATTGAAAGTGTTATGGTGGTAAATGTATACATAACATTGTGTATGTGTATGTATGTGGAAGGAACACGTTGCTAAATAAAAAAGAGACTTTATTTATATACAATGCAGAGGAATTTTTTTCTTCAATTATGAATGTAGAGTTAGATGATAGTGACAGTTTAAGTGTATATCTTTTCTTATGCTTGTTGTTGTTGCTATATTTGTTGTTGTTTTTGTTGTGATTTGTGTCACTTTTGTTGTTCTTATTGGTTATTGTTGTTTTTGATGTTTTTTCTTCTGCTTCTGATGCAGCTGCTACCTGGACTCTACCTGGAGGTCATTTCGAGGGGTCAACGCCCTCTAGGACCAGTCCTTGACCACGCCTCCCAGGGGATCAGGGCCTGATCAACCATGCTGTTACCGCTGGCTGCAAACAATCCAGTGTGCAGCCACACAATTGTATTGCAGAGGTCTGAGCTTTGCTCAGACCTCTGCAACACAATTGTCCTCAAAGATTTGTTAAGTTATACCATGAGTTAAGGAAAAATCCTGGACTTCACCTTACGCAAACAGACAAAACAAATGCGATAGTAATTAGGGACAAGGTAGATTATAGGGGAAAATAAACATGATATTAGAAAACACGGAAACTCCTAAACATCTGCTGGTTTTAATATATACAAGTGACTTTATTGGGATTCTTGTTATTCTTGTTTTACCTGATTAAAGTAATTTATTTTTTGCTTGTTTTTTCATGATTTTCATTATCTTTCTTAGTGTAATAGAGTTGTGCGCATTTAATCGATATCTCTAGCCTGTATATCTTATGGTATTTTAACATTTTATCTCTAATTTTTCTGACTTCCTCTCCTGAATATATTTTGCTACCTTGGAAGGGAAGACAGAAATACAGTATATAAAAGGTTTGGTCACTACGCAGAATAAAAAAAAGGCACAATACTGTGACTGGAACAATACACAAAAGTAAATAAATGGTTTTAAAAAAACCGAAGAGTTGAAAAATGAGACATTTGTGCAACTTTTTGGTATCTTTATTCTGGAAACGTTTCGCCCTCCAGTGGCTACTTCAGTGCAATACAGAGAAAGGTGAAAAATGAGTAGTTTGAGACAGTCAGTCCCTCAGCCTGGAGTCCATGTGTTCAGTCCGTCAATCTTCACAAAAGTGCATCATATTCGCGGAGATGGAGCTTATATACTGCACTGGACTGAAGAAGCCACTGGCGGGCGAAACGTTTCCAGAATAAAGATACCGAAATGTTGCATAGGTGTCTCATTTATCAACAATACACTAATAACCCGCACACAGGAGACTCGAATTTATGAAGCCGTCTTGCTAAAGCAACCTTAATACACAATATTCCTAATATAAATCTTAGTCCTGACTGTAGATTCCCTATTTTCTCTCTACATTGCAAAATGCTCCAAACTTCAGGATACTCGTGACCTCTTCCTTCTTTTTCACCTTCTTATATTTTTTTTCAATGCCTGACCTGTCTTTCGCCTAGGTGGGTTCTGTCCTATTGGGGTTTTATCAAGTAGTGATTATTCCCTACCCCCATGAACCATTAGCTCCCTTGCAGTGCTCCTCTGTTATTTTGTTTCTCAGTCTACCTCCACTGATACTACTACTACTACTAATTCTTCGCTAACACTTCACGATCTGCCACTTCTATCTCTGTTTCACTATTTCTACTAATACTACTGATAATAATAATACTACTGCTCCCTACTCCCGTTCTACCTCTCCCATTCTACCTCTCCAATTCTACCTCTCCCATTCCCCGTCCCCCGTCTAGTATATATCCTGGGTACCTTCCCTTAGTGTAGTTCGTATGCATTCAAGCCAGAGACCTTAAGAGAACCTCTTGAGTCACTCTGGCACTCGGGCTGCAGCCCGAGTGCCAGGAATAACTCAAACAGAGCAAAGCTTTTGAGACTTGAGAGCCACATCCAGCGAGAACACGAGCCCTGAGATACCAATGATTTTTTACCCTAATTCCTCTTGCACAGCACCTCTCCTACTTCCTACGAGCTGTGTGAGTGGGGAATTTGAGTTAGAGATGGTTCACACTATCGTACACCGGACCGAAGACACCACCTGAAGCAAAGACGTGCTGTGCCCTACAGGGCGTCTACGACGATTGTAGCTAACTGCTACACAACTTATGCTGAAAAAGACTCACCGTGCCCGTGTCATGGGGCTGCCCCCGCCATGGGCTGTAAACAGTACATCACTTGTATATATACAGGCCCTTCTTCAGGAGCCAGTGACTGATAACCATCTAGACTTCGTTCTAGGCGACTTCATTATCATCACTCACCCGAAAAAATTAGAAAGGTACAATAGCGTGACTGGAACGATACATAAATAACTTACATATATGAAAATGAAACTACGACGTTTCGGTCAGACTTGGGTTATTTTTCTGTGCGGGTTATTTGTGTATCTTATTAACCCCTCGTGATTCTTAGTGTGGCTAGTTAATGGTCCTAGTCTTACCGAAAATCGTCATAAATTCGTCACCTTTGTGTGCGATATTTGTGCATTAGTCACTGCGTATTTTGCTGTTATAGTACAGGTTTGTTACACCATTTAAATGAGTGAGTCAGGTCTGGGTTTGGTTCCTTAGTTTGTGAGGAATCAGTACTATTTAGCTTTATATTTTTTTTTATTCTGTGTATCTTTAAAAAATGTAATGACTGTAATTATTACCTTAATTTTTGAAGGGGTGGACTGGTAAGCCAGCTGAAGGCCTCGGTCAGATGACTAAAAGCTCCAGTGGCGGGTCATCATATGACCTGTGTAACTTAATCTTTCTGGCTAGTTTTATTTTTCCACTCTTGATTAAGAAATACTTATGATAAACACTTATTTTATGTAAGCCTTTCGTATTAGCAGTGGTGTGGAGATTATTAACAGCAGTGGTCCTGGACCTCCCTACAAAGTGGGCTACATTTGATGGTCAAATATGTGATGAGGTCCGCACGGTTTTGTTGATATTGTGCAGGGAAACCTACATAAAAGAGAATTCATAATTTCATATGAGGTCTATTAATTTCCTGCGGCCTCGGATTAGGGACACCTGGTTTACAGAATTGCTATTGAGAACTCATTGGGTTTGTCTCTCAGCTTTACTGCTGTTAAGATAGCAGTAGACTTAGGTCTATCTACCTTTGAAATTTTTCCTCCTATTAGAAGGGGTTACTTCCTTCGATTTGTTTTTGTTTTTTGGTTTCCGGGTGCTTTTATCTTTTCTCCCTTTACTCTCTCTACTTATGTCTGTGTTTTGGATAGTAGTTGTGTGGAAATATTTTGAACGTGTGTGTACTTTGCCAGTTTTTATTCATGGAAGTTTTCTTATTTTGGATGAATGTGGGTAAGGAATTAGGTCATTCTAGATAATTTCATAACTGTGAAGTTAGAGCAGAAAGAAAATAAAATAAAAAGTTAAAGTAGGATAGAGCGTGAAGACAGAACAAGAGAGAGAGAGAGAGAGAGAGAGAGAGAGAGAGAGAGAGAGAGAGAGAGAGAGAGAGAGAGAGAGACAGTGAAACAGACAGTGAAACACACAGACAGACAGAGAGACAGACAGAGAGCCAGACAGAGAGACAGACAGAGAGACAGACAGAGAGCCAGACAGAGAGACAGACAGACAGACAGAGAGACAGACAGACAGAGAGACAGACAGACAGAGAGACAAACAGACAGACAGAGAGCGACTGGAGCGCGAAAAATAAGACTGGCTCTGAAAGCACAAAGAGAATTATCAAAACTAGAACGTGTTGCTAGAACTGCAGATCGGGAACACATCCCAAGTCTCAAAGAATTAGTAGATTTAGTAGAAGAGAGGAAGTACGAACAACAACCTTTAGGACTGGAGTATCAGAACTTGGTATTAGCAAATAAGTTGATACATAGTCTACTCTGCCTAAAGAGGTCATTTCGGATTATTCACAGCTTTAAAAAGTATACTTAAAGCTTTAAAGAACTCTGCTGATAAAAGTGAATTTCAGAACTCAAAATTGCTGCTAATCAAAATTATACATAATTTTGAATCTCCCTGACCAGGTTATTTGATTACTGCATCCAGAGTGCAGATATTGATTTAGACTTTGATTCTCTCCGAGAGTTCATGGTGGGTGATCAGTTCCTTTCATCACTCACTAATGTAATCAGAGATTTTATCTGAGAGAAAGAGTTAGCTTCTGCGGATGAGATGGTTAAAGCCATGGATTTGTACGCCTCGCTCCTAATTATCCGTAATTATCCTAAAGTGCGAGTGACATGTAAGCCCAAACATTCTTTCTTTCTCTCTCTCTCTCTCTCTCTCTCTCTCTCTCTCTCTCTCTCTCTCACACACACACACCACACACACACACACACACACGCACACAGTGACAGATATAGGCCTTTCTTGTTGCAATCAACACATCCTTCAACTTCCTCTGTGGTTGTTTTGCCTTTTGCATCGTTTGTTCGCGATTTTTGCATAATTATAATTATGTCGTGCCGAACAGGTAAAACTTGCGATTTTGGCTAAAATAGCAACGCTCTTCCTGCCGAATAAGGCAAGTGAAAATTTGTGTATCCAATAATTTCGTAAAAATCGTTCTGAACCTAACGAAAAATATATTTTTGTGTTTATTTATTATTAAATTATTGTAAACTTATACATAAACAATTGTACACCATTGCCAATGTATGTATATACATACATACATAAATACATACATACATACATACATACATATATATGCATATGCACACTTGTACACCATTGCTAATGGATGGTTCATAACTGCATCTCTGCTGATCGAGACATCACAACACTGCATCTCTGCTGATCGAGGCATCACAACACTGCATCTCTGCTGATCGAGGCATCACAACACTGCATCTCTGCTGATCGAGGCATCACAACACTGCATCTCTGATGATCGAGGCATCACAACACTGCATCTCTGCTGATCGAGGCATCACAACACTGCATCTCTGCTGATCGAGGCATCACAACACTGCATCTCTGCTGATCGAGGCATCACAACACTGCATCTCTGCTGATCGAGGCATCACAACACTGCATCTCTGCTAATCGAGGCATCACAACACTGCATCTCTGCTGATCGAGGCATCACAACACTGCATCTCTGCTGATCGAGGCATCACAACACTGCATCTCTGCTGATCGAGGCATCACAACACTGCATCTCTGCTGATCGAGGCATCACAACACTGCATCTCTGCTGATCGAGGCATCACAACACTGCATCTCTGCTGATCGAGGCATCACAACACTGCATCTCTGATGATCGAGGCATCACAACACTGCATCTCTGCTGATCGAGGCATCACAACACTGCATCTCTGCTGATCGAGGCATCACAACACTGCATCTCTGCTGATCGAGGCATCACAACACTGCATCTCTGCTGATCGAGGCATCACAACACTGCATCTCTGCTGATCGAGGCATCACAACACTGCATCTCTGCTGATCGAGGCATCACAACACTGCATCTCTGCTGATCGAGGCATCACAACACTGCATCTCTGCTGATCGAGGCATCACAACACTGCATCTCTGCTGATCGAGGCATCACAACACTGCATCTCTGCTGATCGAGGCATCACAACACTGCATCTCTGCTGATCGAGGCATCACAACACTGCATCTCTGCTGATCGAGGCATCACAACACTGCATCTCTGCTGATCGAGGCATCACAACACTGCATCTCTGCTGATCGAGGCATCACAACACTGCATCTCTGCTGATCGAGGCATCACAACACTGCATCTCTGCTGATCGAGGCATCACAACACTGCATCTCTGCTGATCGAGGCATCACAACACTGCATCTCTGCTGATCGAGGCATCACAACACTGCATCTCTGCTGATCGAGGCATCACAACACTGCATCTCTGATGATCGAGGCATCACAACACTGCATCTCTGCTGATCGAGGCATCACAACACTGCATCTCTGATGATCGAGGCATCACAACACTGCATCTCTGCTGATCGAGGCATCACAACACTGTATCTCTGCTGATCGAGGCATCACAACACTGCATCTCTGCTGATCGAGGCATCACAACACTGCATCTCTGCTGATCGAGGCATCACAACACTGCATCTCTGCTGATCGAGGCATCACAACACTGCATCTCTGCTGATCGAGGCATCACAACACTGCATCTCTGCGATCGAGGCATCACAACACTGCATCTCTGCTGATCGAGGCATCACAACACTGCATCTCTGCTGATCGAGGCATCACAACACTGCATCTCTGATGATCGAGGCATCACAACACTGCATCTCTGCTGATCGAGGCATCACAACACTGCATCTCTGCTGATCGAGGCATCACAACACTGCATCTCTCCTGATCGAGGCATCACAACACTGCATCTCTGCTGATCGAGGCATCACAACACTGCATCTCTGCTGATCGAGGCATCACAACACTGCATCTCTGTTGATCGAGGCATCACAACACTGCATCTCTGCTGATCGAGGCATCACAACACTGCATCTCAGCTGATCGAGGCATCACAACACTGCATCTCTGCTGATCGAGGCATCACAACACTGCATCTCAGCTGATCGAGGCATCACAACACTGCATCTCTGCTGATCGAGGCATCACAACACTGCATCTCTGCTGATCGAGGCATCACAACACTTCATCTCTACACAGACATGCCAGACCTGCCAGGTATCACTGGGGTTCGCCGGGAAATTTTCTTCACCAACATTTTCTAGAAGTTGGTCCTAGTCATCAGTTCCACGCCATTAGTATTCTGCCGGGTATCCCAAGCCACCGGCGTACTATAAAACTTGGAGCTCGGGGCGAGGAGGAAGGTTCAAGTGAGCGAGGCAGAAGTTGAAGTCAACATAAACGCACCCAACCAGTTCACAACTAAACCACAATTTGGAGAAGATACTTTAGATGACCTCTCAGGCCGTCCAGGAATCACTTCCGATATATTTTGAGTATTTTTTTTATTTACTATATGTACTCAGAGCAGCGATGTATATAATCTAAAGGGTGTATACGTATTTTTTTTAATATACACTAAGATTTTGCTTTAATCATTCCTCAGGGATTAATGTATTCTTGACAGGTGGGGATCAGGTGACAGGTAGACTTAATTAGTCCTATGTAGCCGATGAGCTTACCACCTGATCAGCCAACCAATCAGATGTGGACCATGATCAGATCATGAAAAGAGAAAAGAGGAAAAATATTGTAGGACAGGAAACAAGTGAAATATATTTAATGTGGTTTCACTGGTATTGTATTAGAATATGTAAAGGATGGAAAGTATACTTTTGCCTTGTTTGATGAACCACAAAAATACCGCTTGGTTTTCGAAATAATTTAGTTGCTTTATATTAATGGTCTAGAATTTGACTGTAATAAGGTTAACAATGGGCAGACTTCGGAAATACCTCTTTACTTAGTCAATATCAACATAATTGAAAAACTAATAGCACATGATTTTATTTGCGGTCGACCAAGATATTTGAGTAAGGGAAGATGACGTACTAAATGATATACACAAACTTGAACAATTGTCTATATAACGCAATATACTGTTTTAAACAGAGGAAATGGAAGATTCATCGTATGTGACAGAAAAATGAACATTGCACAAACTATTGAAAATAACACGATTGCAAGCAAACTCACTTGCTATGAGTTCTAACCTCACCCGTACCGTGGTTTTTGAAAGCACTTTCCTGTATCTGTTGTGAAATGTAAGAGCCTCTGGTAATAATCCATTAATATAGAATAGTAATATAACACGGTAGGAGCAGATATTGAAAACAATCCAGGCTTCACCGCTTGCACATTTGAAATTAAGGTTTCCAGTTGCTCGATTGCTAGCTCACTCAGCTCACACATTGAGGATCGTGGTTCGATCCCCGGTACGGGTGAAACATTAGGTGTTTCTTAAGACACCTGCTGTCCCTGTTCACCTATTATTAATATAGATACCTGGGTGTTAGTCGACGGTGTGGGTCGCATCCTGGGGACAAAATTGACCTAATTTGCCCAAAATGCTCTGCCTCACAAGGGGCTTTTTATATAGTAGTTAGTCAATGATGTCAGTTAGGCTGTATACCTTGTAAATGTACTTCCAGAAATAAAGATTATTATTATTATTATTATTATTATTATTATTGCAATCAAGTGATTGCAGTGTGAATATGATAATCATATACAGTACCGACAGGTTGATAAGTAAAAGACATGACTGCAGTAATTAGGTGACCTGTCACTCAGTGGTACCACATTAGGCTCACAGTCGAAAGTAACGATTAATTCCTGGGCTGGGAGAAACATACGCAAGCCTCCTGACGCCTAATACCAGTGTTCACATAATATCAGATATGTAATTAGGAATTAGTCTAGTTAGTAGGTCGCCTTCTGGAAGGGAAGCAGGTGAATTACATTAGAGAATTTAGAAAATGATGGGATTTGAAACGAGTTGAGATTAGATAACTCCGTAAAAAAAATATGGAAACTATAGCTAAACTAAAACAATTTTTATTATTATTATTATTATTAAAAATCTCTTTAGCATATATTATTTCTCAAATTATAGGAATGTTTATTACCCTGGGCTGAAATATATATTTTTTACAGTATATTTTTATACTTCAGCTAGGGGTGATGAAATATTCCTATAATTTGAGAATTAATAAATGCTAAAGAGCGTTTTTTAATAATAATAATTATTAATCGTTCTCGAAATCATAATTATTAAATCTATAATAGTTACATCTCAACAAGGCGATTCATCTCACGAGATTAAAGATTCAAAACATTTGCCTCAGTTCACTCCTTCGACCAACACAAGTAGTGTGTTTGTGTGTGTGTGTGTATATGTATGTGTGTGTTTGTGTGTGTGTTTGTTTGTATTTGTGTGTGTGTGTGTGTGTTTGTATGTGTATGTGTGTGGGTGTATGTGTGTGCTTGTGTGTGTGTTTGTGTGTGTATTTGTGTGTATGTGTGTGTATATGTGTGTGTACTCACCTATTTGTACTCGCCTATTTGTGGTTGCAGGGGTCGAGTCATAGCTCCTGGCCCCGCCTCTTCACTGATCGCTACTAGGTCCTCTCTCTCTCCCTGCTCCATGAGCTTTATCAAACCTCGTCTTAAAACTATGTATGGTTCCTGCCTCCACTACGTCACTATCTAGGCTATTCAACTTCCTGACAACTCTATGACTGAAGAAATACTTCCTAACATCCCTTTGACTATGTGTGTGTGTATGTAACCGTGACATTGATACGATAGATTGAGTAAAATTCACTAGGAAATATTTATAAGTGCGACACAACAATTCTGTCAACAAATCTCAGTAAAGATCTGTGTTCCTTATGTAAAAAAAGGAATTAGTGTATCTAATTCCAGTGCGGATTTTTTTTTTTGAACGGTCGCGGAGTTGCCAATTAAAAATTTAAATGATTAGCTTAGTAGTAGAATTTTATACTATTTTATGTAAAATAGTGTAAAATAGTGCTGAACCTGAGGGAAATTGTAGGAAGAGGAGTTGTAAATAAGCATAATGGAAAAGTGTACCCAGTCTTAGGCCTTCCAAGCCTCGCAGGATCCCAATATTTTTTTCCAACCTAAAGGCCGTCTCCCACCAAGGCAGGGTGATCTAAAAGGAAAAAAACTTTCGGTTATCTTTTTGCATTTAGTAATTTATACAATAGAAAGGGTTACTAGCCACTTGTTCCCAGAATTTTAGTCGCCTCTTACGGAGGAAGGATTCTTTTCCACTTCCCCATGAAGATGAAGGGAAATAAAGAAGAACAAGAACTATTAAGAAAATAGAAGACAACTCAGATGGGTGTGTACATATCTGTGTATTGTGGCCTTTTATCTTGCTTGTTGATGAGCAGAAAAGGCACCAGCTATCCTAGTATCGTGTAAAACGATATAACATTATGAATAATGAAGTGATTGATGGGCATCAACCAGTGTGTATTAACAAATGAGGGAAAACTGGGGAAGAAAAATCCAAACAGTAAAAGGAAATTTTAATGTGGAAAAGATAATTTTTTGACTATGGGATAGTTAATGCTTCTGTAATGGACTTGAAGCCACTGGCCTGCCAGTGGCTTCATACAGCACCTTAAATCTCGTATATTGCGCTAATGGTTCTGATGGGTTTAGCTGATAATTAGAGTTAATTCTGTATAGCATATACTTTGTAGTGACGACCCCTACCCTCCCTCTCTCTCTCTCTTACCTAATATAGTGGCTGATATATATTATACATGCGTTGAGAGGGGGCTTTCTCATAACATTGGACATATACCTTTAAGAAAAAAGAAGATAAAATGAATATAAAAGGGAGAGAGAGAGCAGCATCACAGAATTTCTCAAAGCTCCAGACGTTCTCGCAAACGAAAGGAATTACTGGTTAGCTGGTTCGCTTAAATTAAATGCATCACGGAGAGGTAGAGAGAGCAACAAGCCACCGGTGATATTAAAAAAAATAACACACAAAATATCTGTTTTCAAATTAAAATACAGGACAAAATAACATCTAGTACTGAACACTTGATTAAGGAGAACTTAACGAATGAAAGTGAAGAAACAATGAAAATCATAAGCACAATAAAGGTGTTTGCTCGTTGAGTTTTTAATCAGACTTATGAGTGACAAACGAAATGAATTTTTCATGAATGGACTGAAAACTGTTCGAAAATCTAAAAAATCTGTACTAACCCCACATGACTGAAGAAGCCAGACTCAAGGAGCTCCATATTCAAACAGAATTAAAAAGAAAATATCTTGTGCCTTAAATATCTTGAGAAGACGGAGTCTGGGCACAATCATCACATCACTATTATAAACCTCATGTTTACCTCCACTAAACAATCGTGGCTGCAAATTGAAAAAAATAATGAAGATAAAGAACAATAAGAACAATACCGTGACTTTGTAAATGGTCCAAGTCGGACCGAAACGTCGTCTTAGGGTAATTTGTGTAATGACAGATAACACTGACATGTCACTTAATTCATATATTTGAATGTCTTCTAAGAAGCACGCTGTAGAACACATGAACCAAAATGTTGTCTCAAGATTCCAATCAAACAGTTCAACTACGGTACTGTGATACACATTTTTCATGGGAACATG
Organism: Cherax destructor; assembly: GCA_009830355.1. Taxonomy (NCBI): domain Eukaryota; kingdom Metazoa; phylum Arthropoda; class Malacostraca; order Decapoda; family Parastacidae; genus Cherax; species Cherax destructor. The sequence continues at coordinate 29,966 of WNWK01000480.1, forward strand.
GGTGTAGAGCCCCACTTAATTGTTGGCCCATTACGACAATGACCAGGAAGTGTGATATACCAGTATACCTGGAGGGGTTTCGGGGTCAACGCCCCTTTGCCCGGTCCGTGACCAGGCCTAGCGGTGGATCGGGGCCTGATCAACTAGGCTGTTATTGCTGGTCGGCTGATCAGGTACTGACTTTAGGTGCCTGCTCATCTCCTTGAAGACAGCCATAGGTCTGTTGGTAATTCCTCATTACTGTATGCTGAGGTTTTTGCCTTTCGGCTTTCATCATTTATTTGTCGTGTAGTCTGGGAACAGCTTGTGCATCATTAGAAAGTTTGAGGGACATTCGAGTTACTCAGTATTTGACCATTTCCCAGGATGCGACCCACAACGATCCACTAACACCCAGGTACCTTTTTACTGAAGGTTAACATGGGCAGCGGGTGTGAGAAGACTCGCCCATATATTTCAACCTGCCCAAAATTTCTAGATTTATAGATTTTGTAAAGAAAACTTCGATAACTATGATCATGAAATGCATCCAAAATTAATAACCAAAATAGTGAGTAGATAAATTTTTAACTTTTTAACAAATCGAACCCGAAGAGAATAAGTCAAGTAAAATCAGAGGCTACAGCAGTGAATAGCTGTGTTCCTCAAGGAACAACACTCGCCCAAACTCATATATAACAAAGACAAAGATATAAACTGAAAGTACTGTAAAAATCCTTTCCAGACGATGCTAGAATTTGAGTACACATAAATCTCCAAGCCGATGTAAACCAGGGCTACATAAAACAATATAGTTCTCAGTAACGATAAATTACGGTTAATGTGCTACGATAAATTTAAGAAAATATGAATTGGAACGGAGTATAAACAAATTGAAACTACTGAATAGAACGGTAGAGGAATGTGAGAACTCAAAAGAGATAACATAAGGTCTTAAATTTAAAGATCACAACAATGTTAATATAGCAACAAAGAAAACTATTGCTGGATAATTATAATTTTCAAAACATAATATGTCAAGCCAAAGACGATATTCTATAAGTCAACTGTTGTCTCTTTGCTGTTCGCCAAAGTCACAGGGAGTACAGTTGAAGGGTCCTTAGATATTCTTAATAATATAGATGTTTGATCAAATACGAGCAGTGCAGACTCTAACCATACCACGGGTTCGAACCCCACCCGTGGTATGGTTTGTTTGCAATCGTGTCATTACGATTTCGTGAGTCAGTACAGACTCTATGTACTTTTTCGAGATATGCGATATCAGCACATTCCAGTCGACAGTTACCTCATATTTGATCAAACACCTTATATTATTAGGAATATCTGTGGTCCCTTCAGCTGTACTTCCTGTACCTATAGCTAGAAATATTCACTATATACAACTGGAAAATTCGGGAGAGATTGGTCCCAAAGCGGCACACAAAAATACCTTTTCATGAAAGGAAGATGCTCGGCACTTGGAGAAAATACCGTCAATGGAAACCAGGAGTGCAATGAGTGCACCAAGAGATAACTTCATAAGTGTAAAGCGGCAAAGAAAATGCAACGTCCTCTCTTAATATACATAGAACTACTAACAGACCGAAAGCCGTAGGTATCATCATCCAGGCTTTGATGACTACGTTGAATTGCATTCAGTCCTCACCAACAGCCAGGAGACATACTGGAGAAGGCCAGAGGGACGGTGACCCTTTGAATCGTCCACAGACAATTTATAGGCCAAGATGCTGGTAAAGGATATTTAGGCCAAGGAGTTGTTTCTTCTCTCTCATTCCTCGGACCAAATCCGATTTCCTCCGATTTCCCAGAAGCTGATATATTTATTTTGCCACAACTTTAAGGTGGATTATTTTTCTAAAGATTTTTAACATTACATTTTCGAGATGTGTAGCACAGAGCTTACAAAGCTGAGAGATGAAAGATAAAAAATAAATGACTGCCACTAGAGGACCGCAGGTAATAACGAAAAAAAAATCACGAAGCAGACCAAGCGTTCTTTAGTTTAGGACAACGTTTCGCTCTTTGTAAGGCTTTATCAACTCGTTAGGTTAGGTAAGATTAGGCAGGAAACAGGACAATTGTTTCCTGACACGGGTCAGCTTAGGGTCATCTGACCGAGGCCTTCCGCTGGCTTACCGATCCACCCCTTTAACATTCTCTTCAGTCGATTTAATGAAAACGTAAATAGAACAAAGCGTCGTCTCTGTAAAAGCTTGTTCGGCCAAAGTGCCGAACAAAATTTTCAGAGAATAACATGTAGTTGAAACAGTAGAAAGGCTGAAGCAGGTGGCAGTAAAAACAACTCTCAACTTCAAAACACAGAGGAATAACTCAAACAAAATATGAGAACTCTTTATACCCCACTGACTTCCTGTCTCTGCCCCAGGTATCAAATATTTCATGGTTAATAATATGTTGACTGATATTTTTGGGAGAAAGATGGCTGGTTTTAAAGACGACCATCTCTTACTTCAGGACCAGTCTCATAACTTTCGTTCACCTGACATGATTTTGCTCTGTCATATTCATTTTATATCGATGTGTAGCCTCAGAATCAGAACTATGCTCCTGGGTCCTATCTTCAATATTGGGTGTATCATCAAATTTATTTAAGTTGCCAGTGGTTGTTGTACGTACTTGCTTCACTTGCATTCTATTACAACAATCTCCTGCTCCTGTTCTCAAAATTTATTCCTGCTTATCATGGCTTATTCCTTGGGTAGCATTAAAAATGGGTTGTGATGTTTATTGTATACGTGAATGACATGACGGATGGGATAGTTTCAGAGGTGTCCTTACTCAGACGATGTGAAGGTCATGTGGAGAATACAAGCGGACGAGGATCAGGTAATATTACAAGGGGTCTGGACAGGCTGTATGTTTGGTCCGATAAATGGCTCGTGGAGTTTAACCACAGCAAGTCCAAGGTTATGAAATTTGGGGAAGGACAAAGAAGACTGATTGATTGGAATTTCATGACAGGGAATTTAGAATCTAACGACTTTTTAGAAGTAGTTCAGGATTGCTTTTTGAAGCAGTTTGTAACAGAACCTACAAGGGGAAATAACCTACTTGACTTGGTTCTGGCAAGCAAGGAAACCCTTGTTAATAATTTAGAAATTACAGAGGAACTCGGCTCAAGCGACCACAAGTCAATTACCTTTAGCATTGAATGGATGTATGATAGTAGGGATAATTCAGTAATGGTCCCAGATTTTCGCTTAGCAGATTATAATGGACTTAGAGAACACTTATCAACTGTGGACTGGGGTGAAGAAGAGAGGTATCAATATGACAGTTTTCTTAACACTATACAGGCTGCCCAAAGAACATTTATCCCGTATAAAGAAATTAGATCAAGTAGAAATGACCCAAAATGGATGAATAATAGGCTCAAATATCTTTTAGGGCAGAAGAAAGGAATTTATAGGCGCATAAAAGAGGTGAGGGTCATCTTATAAATCAGTATACTGACATTAAGAGGGACGTTAAAAGGGAATAAGAAAATCTAAACGGGACTATGAAATTAAAGTTGCTAGGGATTCAAAACTAACCCAAAAAGTTTTTTCCAGGTTTATAGAACAAAAGTTAGGATAAGATAGGTCCCCTTAAAAATAACTTTGGGCATCTTACTGACAAGGAGAATGATATGTGCTCTATTTTTAATAATTATTTTCTCTCGGTTTTCACACAGGAAGACATTAATAATATCCCAGTAATTAATTTTTACAGAGGCCCAGAAGAAGATAAATTATGTAATATCACAGTCACTAGCGAAATGATTATGAAACAGCTGGACCGACTGAAACAAAATAAATCGCCGGGTCCTGATGAGCTTTTTGCAAGGGTTCTTAAGGAATGCAAAATGGAACTCTGTGAACCAATATCTAACATTTTTAATTTATCTCTTCAAACAGGTGTAGTGTCTGATATGTGGAAGATGGCTAATGTAATTCCTATTTTTAAAGCAGGGGACAAGTCACTACCGTCAAACTACCGCCCAATAAGCCTGACCTCAATTGTAGGCAAATTACTAGAGTCAATTATAGCTGATATTATTAGAAGCCATCTAGATAACCATAATTTGATTAATGATACCCAGCATGGATTCACGAGGGGCCGTTCCTGCCTATCTAATTTATTAACCTTCTTCAGTAAAGCTTTTGAGGCTGTTGATCACGATAAAGAATTCGATATTGTTTATTTAGACTTTAGTAAGGCTTTTGATAGAGTACCGCACCAGAGACTGTTAAAGAAAGTGGCAGCTCATGGCATTGGGGGAAAAGTGCTGTCATGGATCGAGTCATGGCTCACCAATAGGAAGCAGAGAGTGTGCATAAATGGGGTTAAATCCGAATGGGGACTTGTAACAAGTGGTGTTCCACAGGGATCAGTCTTAGGCCCATTGTTATTTATAATATATATCAATGACCTTGATGAGGGAATTACTAGTGATATGAGCAAATTCGCCGACGACACGAAGATAGGTAGGATAATTGATTCAAACATAGATGTCATAGAACTTCAGGAAGATTTAGACAAACTTAATTCGTGGTCAGAAAAGTGGCAGATGCAGTTCAATGTAGATAAATGCAAGGTTCTGAAGCTCGGGAGTGTCCATAACCCAAGCACTTATAAGTTAAATAACGTAGAACTTAGCCATACAGATTGCGAGAAGGACTTGGGGGTGATGGTAAGCAGCAACCTTAAACCAAGACAGCAATGCCTAAGCGTACGTAATAAGGCAAATAGATTACTGGGATTTATATCAAGAAGTGTTAGCAACAGAAGTCCAGAGGTTATATTACAGCTTTATACATCATTAGTAAGGCCTCACCTAGATTACGCAGCTCAGTTCTGGTCTCCATATTACAGAATGGACATAAATTCGTTAGAAAACATTCAGCGTAGAATGACTAAATTAATACATAGCATTAGAAATCTTCCTTACGAAGAAAGATTGAAGACCCTAAAATTACATTCACTTGTAAGACGTAGAATGAGGGAGACATGATCGAGGTATACAAGTGGAAAATGGGTATTAACAAAGGGGATATAAATAAGGTCTTGAGGATATCTCTCCAAGAGAGAACCCGCAATAATGGATTCAAGTTAGATAAGTTTAGATTTAGAAAGGATATAGGAAAGTATTGGTTTGGAAATAGGGTAGTTGATGAGTGGAACAGTCTGCCTAGTAGGGTTATTGAAGCTAGGACCTTGGGTAGTTTCAAATTTAGGTTGGATAAATTCATGAGTGAGAGGGGTTGGATTTGAGTGGGACTCGCGCATGAGTGGGTAGAATTGTCAAAGCTTATTTCTTGGGTAGCTTTGAAAATTGGGTTGAGCAAATATTCTGTTAGTGGGATGGATTGTAAGGACCTGCCTAGTATGGGCCAACAGGCCTGCTGCAGTGTTCCTCCTTTCTTATGTTCTTATGTTCTTATGTTCTTATAGGAAAGTATTGGTTTGGAAATAGGGTAGTTGATGAGTGGAACAGTCTGCCTAGTAGGGTTATTGAAGCAAGGACCTTGGGTAGTTTTAAATTTAAGTTGGATAAATTCATGAGTGAAAGGGGTTGGATTTGAGTGGGAATTGCACATGAGTAAATACAATTATCAAAGCTTATTTCTTGGGTAGCATTGAAAATTAGGTTGAACAAATATTCTGTTAGTGGGATGGAATGTGAAGGACCTGCCTAGAATGGGCCAATAGGCCTGCTGCAGTGTTCCTCCTTTCTTATGTTCTTATGTTCTTATGGAGTACAGCCTAAAAGGCTGCAAACCTCAATCAAGTAAAAGGTTCTTGGGGTGAGCATCATACCGAACACATCTCCTAAGGCGCACATCAACCAAAAACCTGCTGCAGCATATGGGTGTCTGGCAAATCTGAGAATAGCGTTTCGACACCTAAGTAAGGAGTCACTCATGACACTACACAGTGTACGTCAGGCCGACGACACGAAGATAGGTAGGATAATTGATTCAAACATAGATGTCATAGAACTTGGAAGTTTTAGACAAACAATTGTGGTCAGAAAAGTGGCAGATGCAGTTCAATGTAGATAAATGCAAGGTTCTGAAGCTCGGGAGTGTCCATAACCCAAGCACTTATAAGTTAAATAACGTAGAACTTAGCCATACAGATTGCGAGAAGGACTTGGGGGTGATGGTAAGCAGCAACCTTAAACCAAGACAGCAATGCCTAAGCGTACGTAATAAGGCAAATAGATTACTGGGATTTATATCAAGAAGTGTTAGCAACAGAAGTCCAGAGGTTATATTACAGCTTTATACATCATTAGTAAGGCCTCACCTAGATTACGCAGCTCAGTTCTGGTCTCCATATTACAGAATGGACATAAATTCGTTAGAAAACATTCAGCGTAGAATGACTAAATTAATACATAGCATTGGAAATCTTCCTTACGAGGAAAGATTGAAGACCCTAAAATTACATTCACTTGTAAGACGTAGAATGAGGGAAGACATGATCGAGGTATACAAGTGGAAAATGGGTATTAACAAAGGGGATATAAATAAGGTCTTGAGGATATCTCTCCAAGAGAGAACCCGCAATAATGGATTCAAGTTAGATAAGTTTAGATTTAGAAAGGATATAGGAAAGTATTGGTTTGGAAATAGGGTAGTTGATGAGTGGAACAGTCTGCCTAGTAGGGTTATTGAAGCTAGGACCTTGAGTAGTTTCAAATTTAGGTTGGATAAATTCATGAGTGAGAGGGGTTGGATTTGAGTGGGACTCGCGCATGAGTGGGTAGAATTGTCAAAGCTTATTTCTTGGGTAGCATTGAAAATTGGGTTGAGCAAATATTCTGTTAGTGGGACGGATTGTGAAGGACCTGCCTAGTATGGGCCAACAGGCCTGCTGCAGTGTTCCTCCTTTCTTATGTTCTTATGTTCTTATGTATGCAGCACCAGTATGGAACCCACATCTGATCAAACATGTCAAATTGCAGCAAAACTTGTCCTGGAGCTGAAGGGGTTTATCCTTTGAGGAAAGGTTAAGGGAACTCAAACCTGACAACACTGGAGGACAGGAGGGATAGGGGGGATATGATAACGACATATAAAATACTGAGAGGAACTGACAAGGTGGATAGCGACGGAATGTTTCTAAGATGGGACACAGCAATGGGTCACAACTGGAAGTTGAAAACTCGGATGAGTCCTAGGGATGTTAGGAAGTACTTCTTAAGTCATAGAGTCGTCAGAAAGTGGAACAGTCTGGTGAGTAATGTAGTGGAGGCAGGATCCATTCACAGCTTTAAAAAGAGGTACAATAAAGCTCATGGGGCAGGGAGAGAGAGATCAGCGAAGAGGCAGGGCCAGGCGCTATAACTCGACCCCTGCAACCACAAATAGGTAACAAATAGGTAAGAACACACACACACGCACACACAAACGCGTGCACACACACATACACATGGAGAAGTTTATCAGGAAAAGACACCTAAAAAAGCACCTAGAGAGGAATGAGATTATACACGATAACCAGCACAGTTTCAGGGACAAGGTGACAGAAGTAAGACAGAAAAGAGAGGGGTGATTAGTGATTAGTGCAAAAGCTGAAGGAGCAGGCTGGAATAACAGGAAAGGCATTGCAGTGGATAAGAGAATTTCTGACATGAAGGAAACAACGGGTGATAGTACGTGACGAGGTGTCAGAGTGGGCAACTGTGACGAGCGGGGTTCCACAAGGGTCAGTCCTAGGGCCAGTGCTGTTTTTAATATATGTGAACGACATGACGGAAGGAATAGATTCAGAAGAGTTCCTGTTTAAAGACAAAGTGAAGCTAATGAGGAGAATTCAAGACTGGGGAAGGTCAAAGAAGACCCCAGACAGAGTACAAGTTAGGGGGATAAAGACTGCAAACCTCACTTAAGGAAAAGGATCTTGGAGTGAGTATAATACCATCTGCTGAGGCGCACATCAACCAAATAACTGCTGCAGCATATGGGCGCCTGGCAAACATAAGTCTATCTGGAGTCTACCTGGAGAATATTCCGGGGATCAACACCCCCGTGGCCCGGTCCACTAAAAGGCCTCCCGGTGGATCGGGGCCTGATCAACCAGGCTGTTACTGCTGGCCGCACGTAGTCCAACGTACGAACCACAGCCCGGCTGATCCGGCACCGACTTTAAGTATCTGTCCAGCTACCTCTTGAAGGCAACCAGGCTCCTATTGATAATTCTCCTTATGCATGTGGGAGACTGTTGAACAGTCTTGGGCCCCGGACACTTATTGTGTTTTCTCTAAGTGTACCAATGGCGCCCCTACTTTTCATTGGGGTTATTTTGCACCACCTGCCCAGTCTTTTACTTTCCTAGGGAGTGATTTCTGTGCGCAGATTCGGGACCATTCCTTTTAGAATTTTCCAAGTGTAGATTATGATATATATATATATATATATATATATATATATATATATATATATATATATATATATATATATATATATATATATATATATATATATCGCCAGTGTTAACAGTGTCCTCAATAGATGACAGTGTCATGCAGCTCCTAGTATCGTCTGCAAAGGGTGACACGGTGCTGTGGATTACATCTGTCTATGTCTGATATGAGGATGAGGAACAGGATGGGGGCAAGTACTGTGCCTTGTGGAACAGAGCATTTCACTATGTCAGCTTCCGATTTAGCTCTACCACTAGCATACACCTTAGCAAGAAATCGTTCAAGACTCTGTACAACGTGTGCATCAGGCCCATATTGGAGTATGCAGCACCAGTATGGAACCCACACCTGACGAAGAGCGTCAAGAAATTAGAGGAAGTGTAAAGGTTTGCAACAAGGTTAGTCCCTGAGCTAAGGGGTATATCCTCCTAGAAGAGGTTAAGGGAAATCGACCTGACGACAGTGGAGGACAGGAGAGATAAGGGAGACATGATAACGATATACACATGATAACGATATACAGATGAGTCATAGGGATGTTATAAAGTTTTTCTTCAGCCATAGAGCTGTCAGGAAGTGAAATAATCTGGAGAGTGATTTAGTGGAGGCAGGATACATACATAGCTTTAAGAAGAGATACGTTAAAGCTCATGGAGCAGGAGAAGAGAGGGTAGACCTAGTTGCGGCCTTCGAAGAGGCTGGGCCAGGAGCTCTAAATCAACCCCTTCAAACACAAATAGGTAAGAACAAATACGTAAGGACACTCTCACACACCATTCATCTCTCCAGCTCCCTCCCACTGACCTCTACAACCACACCAAGAGCTAGAGCTAGTGTTCCCTGTCACTTCCTTTACAGTGACGTCACATATCAGTGTGACCGAGGCACTCTGGAGACGCCATCTTTCATCAGCAGTTCCCCACCTCCGCTAGACAACTTTATAGTCACATTCACATCAACATAATTTCCGTTTGTGTTGGCACATCACCTTGCTCGGCGCTGTATAAACGCTCTACCTAGAGTTACTGCTTCTTTGTGTGTGTGTGTGTGTGTGTGTGTGTGTGTGTGTGTGTGTGTGTGTGTGTGTGTGTTGTGTCTATCTGTTTTTGTACGTGTGTATGTGAGTGTGTGTGTGTGTCTGTTGTCTGTCTGTTTTTGTGTGTGTACGTACTGCCTATTTGTACTCACCTATTTGTGGTTGCAGGTGTCAATTCACAGCTCCTGGCCCCCGCCTCATCGCTGGTCACTGTGTGTGTTGTGTTATTATATATTTGTTCTTTATTTGTAGCTACAGGAACGGAGCTATTCTCCTTGTGTTCCATTCTATATATTTTTTTTATTTTATATGTTTTATATTTCGCGTGGCTGAATTACACACCACCTCCCTTCGAAAAGCATTTTTATATATTCCCTTCTTCTCCAGTTTCCTCTTGTCCGTGCTGCACGTACAAAGTAATCTTCATGTACACTTTCCTGTCCTTAATTTGACCATTATATGTGGCTATCATTTCTCCTCTCCTCTCCGACCAGTGGGCATCTGGTACCTATTTTGTAGCTTTTTCTTAGAATTTTTCTATCTTGTCCATATATTTTTCTAGCGTGGGTAACACGCAACCGCTGATATTTAGAATTTGCGCCTAGTATATGCTGTAAACGCTTAATTTATCAATCATAAATTCACATATATAAACGTTATTTTATAAATTTGCCAGTACACTTTACGTGGTTTACGCAGTTTTGTTTCAATGATCTTCCGGTGATAATTTTTGGAATAGCCACTTGGTCCCTCTGTTACTTACAGTTACAGATAGATCTCAGTCCCTCAGCCTCTGTTATTGAAAGTAACAGACTGATTACCTCAAACTTTCTCTGATTTTCCACCGTTCTTCTCTGTACGACTGAGGAAGCCACTGGCTGGCGAAACGTTCCACAAGAGTGGCACAAGTGCCTCGTTCATCAATATGTTTGTTTTCCTAACCATTTATGCACAATCATTTCTTTTTCTTGTATGTTTCATTCTTTTTTGCAACTTTGGTGTGTGTTGTCCTCTTGCATACACTCGTTTCATACACACCTGAATAGCAAAACGTTGTACCTGACCCCTCCTGATACTAAGGACAAAATTCGAAACAAAATGTCTAATTTTTCCCCCAAGAAACACTGATAAAAATGTTGCTTATTTAAAAATTATTAATAAAAAAAAAAAAAATGGGTAAAATGTTTTCCCAAAATAATTTTCTTAAGATGCAGATAAACTTGAAATACTTGGCCGCTGGTATACGAGCAGTTGGCCGCAGGAGCACTGGCGGCTCAGTCAGACTCTTACTTATTCAAGAGGAAGAGAGCGAGGAAGATGTATTCTGGGGAAATACAGCGGACCTGGTAGCCAAGATAATACTAGAAGACCAGCTGGAGACTAGGGTAATAGCAATGAAAATAACAGAAATAGCAGTAAAGATTTTGGCAATGGTAGTGAAGACTAAGTAGCCACAGTATTGGTAGTTAGGCTTAGGATTCCACTGGAGGGCCAGCAATAGGTTTCAAGTCCGTAACGCTTAGTTTCAATCCTCGTATAAATTTTATCTTTCACACCGTTTCTCTTCCTTATGCAGTCTGTATCCCTCGCATAATTTTTGTGCGCCCTTATATGCTTTCTATCCTTCACATAATTTCTGATATCCCTCAGTCAGTCAGTTTCTGCTATCCCTAATGCTGTTTCTGCTATACAGTTCTGCAGTCTCTCATAGTGTCTGCTATCCTCATTCAGCTTCAGCTATCCCTCGTACAGTTACTGCAGTCCTTAATACACTTTCTACTATCCCTTTTCTGCTAACCCTCACACAGATTTTGCTATCTCTCACACAGCTTCTGCTATCCCTCATACAGTTTCTGCTATTCCTCATGTAGTTTCTGCTATCCCTTATATAGTTTCTGCTCTCATACAGTTTCTGCTATACCTCACATAATTTCTGCTATACCTCACAAGTTTCTGCTATCGCTTATGCATCTTCAGCTATCCCTCATACAATCTCAGCTGTCCCTCCCACAGTTTCTGCTATCCCTCATGCAATTTCTCTATCGATAATACGGTTTCAGCTATCCCGCATCCATTTTCTGCTATCCTTAATACACTTTCTACTATCTTTTTTCTGCTACCCCTCACACAGTTTCTGCTATCCCTCATATAGTTTCTGCTATCGCTGACACAGATTGCGCTATCCTTCATAGTTCCTGCTATCCCTCACATAGTGTCTGATATCTTTCACACAGTTCCTGCTATCCCTCATACGGCTACTGCTATCCATCATACAGTTTCTGCTATCCCTCATACAGTTCCTGGTATCCCTCATATAGTGTCTGCTATCCCTCATACGGTTTCTACTATCCCTTATACGGTTTCGACTATCCCTCACTAATGTGACATTTTATTGTGGCAACGTTTCTATCTCGATTTGCTCTTGAAAAGCTGAATGTTGCCACAAAATGTTGTTTTAGTTGCACATGTGACCTTTACCTAGGTAGTAGGTTGGTAGACAGCAACCGCCTAGGTAGGTACTACCGTCCTGCCAAGTGAGTGTAAAATGGAAGCCTGTCCTTGTTTTACGTGATGGTAGAATTGCTGGTGTCTTTTTTCTGTCTCATAAACATGTAAGATTTCAGGTACGTCTTGTTACTTCTACTTACACTTAGGTTACACTACACATGCATGTATAAGCATATGTATATGGGTTTTCTTCTATTTTCTTACTAGTTCTTATTGTTGTTTATTTCCTCTTATCTCCATGGGGAAGTTGAACAGAATTCTTCCTCCGTAAGCCATTCGTGTCATAAGAATCGACTAAAATGCCAGGAGCAAGGGGCTAGTAACCCCTTCTCCTGTATACACTACTGAAGTTAAAAAGAGAAACTTTCGTTTTTTTTTTTGGGGGGGTCACCCTGCCTCGGTGGGACACGGTCGGTTTGTTGAAAGAAGAGGGATATATATTTCAATACTCAAGAAACAAGTTTTAGTGGGTAAGCAATTTTACAGTGCATCTTATGACTACATTGAAGTCATGGTAGTAGTGGTAATGGTGATAATGGCAATATGTTTGTAGTACTGATTATATTTGCAGAAATAGTAATTGTGATGATTTTAGTTATGTGATGGAAGCAGTGACTGTTGTTGTGGTGATGGTAGTTGTGGTGATGGTAGTTGTGGTGATGGTTGTTGTGGTGATGGTAGTTGTGGTGATGGTTGTTGTGGTGATGGTTGTTGTGGTGATGGTAGTTGTGGTGATGAAAATAATGCTGGCTGCTATATTTCTTTCTATATACTTTGGCTTCTTTCTGCGAGATGAGCTGAGTAGGGTAAATACCAAGGGCATAAGAAATGAGGAGATACCGTTCTCATTACTTAACTTTCTGATAAACACAATGTTAAAAGGGAGTTACCATAACATTTAAAATAAATAAACATTATACTATTTCATATAATAACTAAATGGTCTTTAAATTTACCCAAATATCGACAGGAGTTGTAATGTTACTACAATAACTGGGTCAGCGGTACATTGAGTATAATTAACCTGGAGCACTGCCGAAGTTCTCGTCTCTGAGTATACAAAGAGGCCATAGATAGGCACTGCAATTCACGGGATGAGCGTTATACAGAGATGCTCTCTCTGTATTATTATTATTATTATTATTATTATTATTATTATTATTTTAATTATTAATTGTATTATTTATTATTATTATTATTATTATTATTATTATTATTATTATTATTATGAAATTCAGTATTGTCGTAATAGTTATTAAGTACTACACTGCAAAAGTCAAAGAGTTGATGGAGATACAAAGAATAGTAGAATGAAAGAGGTTGAGGGAAGGAAATTGAGAAAAAAAAATGAGAGGAGAAAAGATACAGTAAATCAGAGTCAATTAAATAATTATAGAGTCTGCATTAAAGGTGGAACTGCCAGAGAGGAAGGCTACAAAAAAATAGTGTTTCAGGTAGTTGAGAAACTTTCTGAAACGAAGTTGGAGTGTTTACCGTTGAAGAGAGCAATGGGCCAAGGGATGCTGGACAGGGACTAGCGCACTATAGCTCAGGGTAACGTAATGTCATCGTTCCTTGAGTGTGGCAACTTGAAACTCACACACTGAGCCAACCTCACCAGTATCGAGGCTGCAGTAATGGTGCCACCATTGATTACTTTGACCTGGCATAGTGATAGTTCCAAGTGAGATAAGATCTCCATCGCACAACTCCAGGAAATCTCTAGAGGCAAACAGAATCGCTGCCACAAATACTCTTCTTCCTATTAAGTTTGATCAATTCCAGTTTCATGTCAGTAAGGTAGACACTGGAGTCTCTACAATGAATGTATTAAATACTCCTACACCTGAAAATCTCCTCCACCATATAAATCTTCCTTACTTAAATCATACCGTGCCCACTGTTGTAATTGGTGGCTTAAGTACTGGTCACAAACTGTTGCATGATCCCCATCATAAATATAAATCAAAGAAAGTTAATCTCTTTAATAGAGACATATGATAATGTCCAAATTATGTATCAGAATCAGTCAATTCATTTCTATGGTGGAACTCTGAATAGTGCATAGGCTTTAATCTGTCATATACAATTCATTGATCTGACTTTCTTGACAATTTGATATCTGACTATTTTCCTTTTATTAAACACTATTGTATGCATAACCAATATCACCTTACCCGAACAGAGACGACACAAAAAAAGTTTGTAGTCACTCTGGCACAGAGACTAAATTAATTTACAATATTTCAAACTAGTACAAACATTATGAACCAGAGTCTGCTCAAAATTTCAATGATCTTGCAAATACAACACATCTTCAAAATTAAGAGAAAAGCAGGAAAATTAAATATAGTAGACAGCATAAAAACACAAACAGTGTAGACCTCAATATGAGAAATAAAGAAAGGTTATAAGCACCTCTGAAATTAACGTATGTTCAAATTATTTCGAATCTTTCTTAATGTTATAAGGGAAAGAATATCTTAGCTTAGACAAAATGATTGGAAAAACTATGCTAGTGGACACGACCCTGACGAAGCAAGACTCTTTCTACACTCAAAGGCTTCGCATTATCATGCACTCCTGGCACCTCAACTTGCTTACTACGCTCTCTACAAGCGCATTTAGATCCCCTACCACAATTTCTCTCTCACTTGGTTCAAAACTCTCTAAACACTTAACATTTCCCAAAATCTCTCGCCTCTACACTCCTCTCTTCTCCAGGGGAATAAACAATTAGTATAACCCACTTTTCGCATCCAACCCTTATTTATTTTGCATAATCCTTGAATGTATATATTTTCCTCTTTTTCTGTTACAATTGATCCTTAAACATTATTACTATTCTTCCTCAGCTCTAACTCTATTAATACACCTAACTTAATGCCATTTATTTCTCCCCACTGAATCTCCCAACCCCTTTCAGCTTTGTTTCGCTTAGGGCTAGGAGACCCAACCTCTACATCCACGTACATTCAAACATCCCAACTTTACAAAAAAATTCCTCATATATTAAATAATTTATACAGGAAAATGGGGTTATTAACCTCTTACTCCCATTATTTTAGTTGCCTTTTATGACACGCATGGATTACGGAGGAAGGATTCTTATCCACTTCCCCACGGAGATGAAAGGAAAATACATAAGAAAAAATATTAAGAAAAAATATTAAGAAAACAGAAGAAAACGCCGACGAGTGTGTATACATATACGTGTATATGCATGTGTAGAGTAACCTAAGTGTAAGTAAAAATAATAAGATATAACTGTTATCTTGCATGTTTAAGAGACGGAAAGAAAAGACACCAGCAATCCTATCATTGAGCAAAACAATTACAGTACCTGGTTCCGACTCACACCCATTTGACCGCACGGCAGTACTGTGTTCTGTCCTCTGCATGGGTGTCTTCATCTTTCTTGATTCGCCGGTACTCTCCCAGCCCGGGTCTTTTCAAGGTAGTGACCCGGCCTTGGCTCCCTGTCTTGGGAGTGTCTGAGACCTATGTCTGCCATGGGAGGAGGTACAAGTACCTCCTCATCTTCTGGGACCAACTGTCCCCATTCCTAGCCCCATTCCCCGCCCTCACGGGGCTCGTAGGGAGAAGCTAGGCCTCTGGTCTGCCGTCTTCCCTGCCCCAGGGAGGCTCGTTGGAATGGCAGTCTTGTAAGCTGCAGGTGGTAGGAAGCTCTGGCTCTGGCACCTTCCTCGCCCTAGAAGGGCTCGTGGGAATGGTGTCTTTTTTATGGGTGTCTAAGGTCAAGCTTATTCTTGTGTTTCTCTTTCTCTCTTTTACAAAGGGTTTGACAAGGTTAGGTTAAGTATCTATAACTTTATTGACAAGTTAAAGATTCCTAACTTTATTGACAAGCTAAGAGCTGTTACCTACATCAGCTCATTTGAAAGCATTTTTATTGTTATGAAACATACAAGTATGGAACAGGATGAAGTTGGAGCCATCTGTGGGTCAGCATTTTCATTTGATCAACTGACTTTATCTCGTTGACATCATTATGCTGTAGGAATGTGTTCCAGACTCGAGTCATCCTGGGGATAAATGATCTCAGATGAAGTGATGTTCTGGAGAAGGGTACAGCCAGAGTGAAGTTGCTGCTTGCTGCCCGTCTTGTGGTATAGAAGCTTGCTTCTCGCTGTCCTCGAAGTGGAGCCAAGTGTGGTACTTTGACAATGTTGGCCTTGTACATAACAGTAAGGCCGTCCACATCCCTCCTGTGTTGAAGGCTCTGCTGAAATGACAGATCTATCCAGGATGGGTCCAGGCGAGAGATGAGACGTCTTGCTCTGTTCTCTACTCTGTTAAGTCTCAGATGAGAGGGAGGGGGCGGGGGAGCAGGCAAACCTAGAAAGTGGAGCATACTCTCTCCCCTCTCTCTCTCTCCCTCTATCCCCCTCTCTCTCTCCCTCTATCCCCCATCTCTCTCTCTTTCTTTCTCCCCCCTCTCTCTCTCTTCAAACCCATCCATCTAATGGTATTAGTCAAACTTCTTCCACAAATTTAATATATTTGTAAATACAATTAGTAGTAGAGATATATTGGTACTCAAGATCAACAAATTGTGTGTACTTTTCCCCTAAAATTTTTGAATATTGTATTGATTACACCTACGCAGGTATTCTTTCTTTACTGTCGGGTACAACTGGCCTGTCAGAAATACCTGTGTTCAAAATACCCAGTTTAGCGTGATGAGATTATTATCTTGTCTTGAGTTGACTTATTATGTGAGTGAGGAAAGATAGTTGATAATATTCGTGAGTGTTAAGGAAGCTCTGTAGTGGACAATTGTGCAAATCTATGAAGCAAGACTAATATAAACCAGGTGGAACCTATGAAGCAAGACTCGTTTAAAGTAGGTGGAACCTATGAAGCAAGACTCGTATAAAGTGGGTATCACTCTATAAAGCAAGACCCATGTTAAGTAGGTGGATCACTATGAAGCAAGACTCATGTAGAGCAAGTGGAGCTCTTTGTGAGGTAAGAGAGTTCATAAAAGCTGTAGAGCTGAAACCAGCACTATTGCATATCTAAAGTTGCTTCAAGAAAAGTTTTCTTATTGTTGACTCTAATTTTCTTAAGGTAAATTTAGAAAACACTAGTTTAAGTTAAACACTACACTTTAGTGTTAGGCTTCCGACTCTCTTTAATAAACATGCTGTAAGAACCTTAATTGATGGTATATAGTGGTACCCCGGATTTCGTATAGCTCCCAACTGGAACAATTATGTAAGTGTATTTTTGTAAGTGCTTTTGTAAGTGTATTTTTGGGGTCTGAAACGGACAAATCTAATTTACATTCGTCCTTATGGGAACAAATTCGTTCGGTAACGACACTCGAACAGCATTCTGGAACGAATTATTGACGAAATCCGGGGTACCACTGTATATTCATACATATTTTTTGAGCTCATCTGTTTCATAAAATATTAGAATCAGTTTTGCACTGGTTTACTGCTTAATTTTTGTTACACTGTACCGTTATACTGTTTAATGGCTATTACCGTTGATGGATAACTGTTTTACTGTTGTAATGGCCAGTTGTTGTACTGTTTTACCGTTACACCGTTGTTTTATTGCAGTACATATGTGAAACCTTTGTGCTATTGTTTAACTGTTGTACAATATATTGTACTGTTTCTTTAACAGTGAAATGATTTTCACATTGTTCCACTGTTCCACTGTATCGTTGTAACGATGCAGTGGAACTTTCGTATCGTTGCACCTTTGTATGGCAGCATTGACGTATATTGTTGTACAGTGGTCCCTCGGTTTTCGTGCATCTCCAAACTCGAACATTTATGTAAGTGTATTTTCGTAAGTGCTGTTGCAAGTGTATTTTGGGGTCTGAAATAGACTAACCTACGTGACATTATTTCTTAAGGAAGTAAATTCGTTCGGTAATGGCACTTGAGCAGCATTCTGGAACGAGTTTTCGGCGAAAATCGAGGGACCACTGTACTGTTGTTTTCTACTGTTGTACTGTTAGTAATAAAGGTAGAATTTCCAGCAGTATGCTAGGTAAAGGGACACATGCGTTCTTAGAGAGCGAAACGTTGCCACAATGAAATGTCACATTAATTGTACATGTCCTCTTACCTAACATATATTGTTATGATCTTGTACCGTTGTACCATTCTGTTCTTGTACAGTTGCCCCGTTTTTACACAACCCGCACATAGGCGAGAGGAGCTTATGACGACGTTTCAGTCCGACTTGGACCATTTACAAAGTCACACTAGCACACCAGAGTGAGGGAGCCATTATATATACAGTAGTACCCCGGATTTCGTCAATAATTCGTTCCAGAAGGCTGTTCGAGTGCCGTTACCGAACGAATTTGTTCCCATAAGGACGAATGTAAATTAGATTAGTCCGTTTCAGACCCCCAAAAATACACTTACAAAAGCACTTACAAAAATACACTTACAAAAGCACTTACAAAAATACACTTACAAAAGCACTTACAAAAATACACTTACAAAAGCACTTACAAAAGCACTTATAAAAATACACTTACATAATTGCTTGAGTTGGGAGCTGTACGAAATCCGGGGCACCACTGTATAGGCGAGGGGAACAGGGACGGGTTATTTGTGTGTTGTTCCAGTCACGGTATTGAGCCTTTCTGGTCTTTATGCCCACTTTATAATGTACTATATATAATTTTGAGCGTTATCAAATAAAACTGATATATTATCCGGCTTCATGATTGTAGAAACATGAGAGCTTTCAAAATTATTTGCAGCTAACCACATACCACGGGTGGTATGTGGTATGTGGTTTGTTTGCAATCGTGTCATTACGATTTCGTGAGTTATTTTTAGCTAAAGTGTAATAACACCATTGTAAACAAACCACGGAACGGGTGGGGTTTGAAACCCAGTTTTAGGACTCGCTTGAGATAGTCTTTTTTTTATAAGTGTGCATATGCCATCCAGGGACCTGCTAGCACGTTCAAAATCTCTTGTTCAAAAGCATTGGAGATGATTTCTCTCTAAATCAAACCTGATTACCTCTCGTTGAACCAGAAGCCTCATGACCCCCTACGGGCTTAGCACTTCCCCCGTGAAAATAAATATTTGTACAATGTTTGATTGGCATTTTTCATTAGAAAAGTTGAAAAGGTAAGACAGTAATTCATCTTCTTTACGATATATATTTTTATGGGTTTTCTTTTTAAACAATATGTGAGAGGTCGTTTCTCAGGGGGTGTTGATGTCAGTGATGAGCTCGTGATCCAAGGAACTGGAGCTTCTATTCCTTTCACTGGATCACGTGTGATAGTCTCACATTCTCCAAACAATGTATGACAACCTAAGTGTTTAGCGCTTCCCGAGAATACTACTACTATTATATTATTATTGTAAATTACTATACTACTACAACTACCATCACTACCACTACTAATACTATTACTACTACAAGTCTTACTGCTGCAACAGGTAATAATAATAATAATAATAATAATAATAATAATAATAATAATAATAATAATAATAATAATAATAATAATAATAATAATAATAATAATAATAATAATAATAATAATATTATTATTATTATTATTATTATTATTATTATTATTAGTATACTTGAGAATGTTTGCTCGTAGGTTCTTCTTTAATTCAGTGGCCATGAAAGGCTAAACTGCTAAACTTTGTGAGAGGTTTTTTTTCACCCAGAACAGGTTTTAGTCTTATCGGTATTCGAAAAGTTTAAAGAGGGATGGGCGGTGCCCCTTGAGGTGAGCATTTTTAGGGTTGCACTATGCTGAGTGGCGCATTTATTTTGAAGATTTTTAAATATTCATTACTAATAGTATATACACGGCTTTCCAAAATATTTATATAATGGTTAAAACCATTGTTTTTTTGGGGAGGGGGATTGATATATACTGAGTAGTACATATTAGCGCTGCTCGGGACGCTCACTAAGGGATTTAGTTCTTCTGAATTAAGTTCCCGAAGGTGTTGACAAATGCTTTGTCAGAACTCCTGACAGCTGATGAGGGGTGCTGCTGATGCTCTTTGTGATGGGTATGAGAGCACTGTGATGGGTATGAGAGCACTGTGATGGGTATGAGAGCACTGTGATGGGTATGAGAGCACTGTCATGGGTATGAGAGCACTGTCATGGGTATGAGAGCACTGTGATGGGTATGAGAGCACTGTGATGGGTATGAGAGCACTGTGATGGGTATGAGAGCACTGTGATGGGTATGAGAGCACTGTGATGGGTATGAGAGCACTGTGATGGGTATGAGAGCACTGTGATGGGTTTTGAGAGCACTGTGATGGGTATGAGAGCACTGTGATGGGTATGAGAGCACTGTGATGGGTATGAGAGCACTGTGATGGGTATGAGAGCACTGCTGATGTTAAGTAAGTAGGGAGGAAATTCAAGAGTCTGGTGACTTTATCAGACTTTCAGAAAATACTTCAGTATTAG
Organism: Cherax destructor; assembly: GCA_009830355.1. Classification (NCBI taxonomy): domain Eukaryota; kingdom Metazoa; phylum Arthropoda; class Malacostraca; order Decapoda; family Parastacidae; genus Cherax; species Cherax destructor. Next base: position 50,410 of record WNWK01000480.1, read on the forward strand.
TAAGCCACGTGGGTTCGGGGATAGATGCATAAGGTATTGGCAGTACCAGAGAGGTATTCCATTTTGCTAACGTATTTGTACGGTTTAGAAATCCACTTCACTGCTGGCAGTAATATTATTCGCCTAGTTATACAATGCTGTACAGTAATACTAATAACAATGTCTTAATATTAAGTATCAATATTACAATAATAGCATCACAGGCTATATACCAGAATGTGCCAGGCTATGACTCGGGAGCCGCATGCGGCTCGTTTGGTAGTTGAGTGTCGCTCGAGAGACAATAACCAGCTTATTGCATGTTCTGGATATCGTCTCATTGAGCCGCATTGCATGAGCAGACGACACGCTTGCATATTCCTCGTCATTGTATTTATACTGTGAGTCGTATATCTCGTAGTGTATATACATCTATGAGAGGTGTATATACCTCCCTTCTTTTCTTTACTTTAGCATTTATAACCAGATATTTCTCGCTATATATACCTTCATGTTATGGGATAAAATATTAATGATGGTTGGGCATGAGTGACATGCATCGCAAGTGCAGTCAAACAATTAAGCACCTTACAAAGAACTGGACTAAACACAACGACTCCAGGGACTGATTACCTCAAACTCCTCCTAATCTTCCACCGCTCTTTGTATTGGACTGAGGAAGCCACTGGCTGGCAAAACGTTTCCACAGTAAAGATACCCAAATATTGCACAAGTTTCTTATTCTTCAATCATCTAGTAGTGGTATAAACATAGCATATACACCGTGAGGTGTGAGTCCTCCATCCTATAAAAATGGAGTTTTTTTCATTCCCTGTTGAAGGAATCAAGGCTTTCTTGAGTGTTAGCGTACGTATGAACTGCTGACTTAAGGGGCACGTAAGTTCCCGAGTCTTTTAATAACATGTTCATTTTTCCACTATAATCTACCTTGTCCATAATTACTATCACATTTGCTTTGTCTGTTTCGTAAGGTGAAGTTTAGGATCTTTCCTTAATTCATGGTATAACTTAACAAATCTTTGAGGACAATTGTTGTTGCAGAGGTGTGAGCTTTGCTTTGCTCACACCTCTACAACACAATTATCCTCAAAGATTTGTTAAGTTATACCATGAATTAAGGAAAGCTCCTGGACTTCACCTTACGAAACAGACAAAGCAAATGCGATAGTAATTATGGACAAGGTAGATTATAGTGGAAAAATAAACATGTTATTAGAAGACGGGGGAACTTGCGTGACCCTTAATGACCGTAAGCAGTCGACGGCTCCAAATTTTGGTAAATGATTATAGCTTTTCCATTTGCGTGTCATAATCATGAAACTTTACAAAATTGGTGAAATTTTTTGAAAAATATATATTAAAATAGGATATGGAGCAAACCATGTGTAGAAGCAAGTCCCCAACAGTTGTCTCCTGACATAATGGGTGTAGGAGTTAGTCCCTCAACACTTGTTTCCAGACAGGGAGAGTGTAGGAGTGAGTTCCCAACACTTGTTTCCTAATATGTAGTATGTAGGAGCCCCAACACTTGCCTCATGACATGTAGTAAGTGGGAGTCCCCAACACTTGCCTCATGATATGTAGTATGTGGGAGTCCCCATACACTTGCCTCATTATATGTAGTATGTGGGAGTCCTTATACACTTGCCTCATGATATGTAGTAAGTGGGAGTCCCCAACACTTGCCTCATGACATGTTGTATGTGGGAGTCCCGAACACTTGCTTCATGACATGTAGTATGTGGGAGTCCCAATACACTTGCCTCATATGTAGTATGTGGGAGTCCCCAACACTTGCCTCATGATATGTAGTATGTGGGAGTCACTAAACACTTGCCTCATGACATGTAGTATGGGGGAGTCACCAACACTTGTCTTATGACATGTAGTATGTGGGAGTCCCCATACACTTGCCTCATGATATGTAGTAAGTGGGAGTCCCCAACACTTGCCTCATAACATGTAGTATGTGGGAGTCCCCAACACTTGCCTCATAACATGTAGTATGTGGGAGTCCCCATACACTTGCCTCATGACATGTAGTATGTGAGAATGAGTCCTCACAACTAGGAAGGTGGGAGTGGAATGGGAGTACCGCCACTCCCACCTCCTTAACAAGTTGGGTCCACGGAAGACAACTTTAGAAACCCTCGGAAGAACTACTGAAGTAAGAACATTTTCCATTAACGTGTTCTCACATTTTTAACTTTTATTTATACAAGACATAAAGTATGTCATGGCTATGTCTGGTTAATCTGGTAAAGTATGTCCGGGCTATGTCTGGATAATCTGGTAAAGTATGTCCGGGCTATGTCTGGTTAATCTGCTAGTTAAGTATGTCCGGGCTATATCTGGTTAATCTGGTAAAGTATGTCATTGATATGTCTGGTTAATCTGGTAAAGTATGCCATTGCTATGTCTGGTTAATCTACTAGTTACTTATGCTGAATAATGCCGCATGATCTGAGGCATCATTCCACATTTTTATCAAGTAATTAATGCTAATGATAAACACTTACAGCTCTGGGCTCTGAGGACCTCTTCATAGCAATTTAGTTCCTCCAACAGAAAAAGCCTTGATACCGGTAAGGAGCTCTTGATCCGAGAGTTAGTCACCGTCTTCCTTGTACCGAGTACCGCTGTAAGATCCCTATGTTAATAATGTTTCCACGTTAATATAATAATCGTGATTCTGGGTGTAAACATTGTCAGTTATTACAGTGGTGCGCTGCAGGCCTCCCTCTGGTAATTTAATTAGTGCCTTGCCAGCTTTGGTAGTGAGAGTAAGTCGTGCAGCTTGTGTGCTTTGCCACAAGATATTAAAATTATAACGCCTAGGCCTAAACAAATTTTGTTAGTGTTTCTCTAATTATCGACATGAAATTAAATGAGGAGAATAGATGGCATTATGTTTCTGTTTCTGTCTCTGTCTGTCTGTCTGTCTGTCTGTCTGTATGTCTGTCTGTCTGTCTGTCTGTCTCTGTCTGTCTGTCTGTCTGTCTGTCTGTCTGTCTGTCTGTCTCTCTCTCTCTCTCTCTCTCTCTCTCTCTCTCTCTCTCTCTCTCTCTCTCTCTCCTCTCTCTTCAAGGGAGATGCCATTTTTGGGATGGTTATTAATTGCCACGTGCTTACGTCAGATTGCGTGTAACGATCGCGAACAGTTTGACTAAGCAGACTGTCATGAGAGTAGAGCCTCATGCCAGACCCTGAAAACATCAGCAGGTAACATAACCCATAACCACAGTTTGTAATTTATTATTATTATTATTATTATTATTATTATTATTATTATTATTATTATTACTCCCTAACTTCTAGATTCCCCTTTAGTGGAAGGTTTGAATTAGTTTATTACTTATTGCATATATATCGTAATTTGGCATTTTTATTGAAAAAAATAGGATATTAGTGTCCACAATATAACTTTGAATACCAAGTCTCATTCACTTCAAATATTTAATAAGAATTAACTCATAATTTTATGCCACACTCTGCACTATTCATTTCGCATGCATTGACGTAAAGGGAACTTGGGTTATGCAATACGGGAATATATCGGATCGTGCAGCTATTGAAATAAATCCCTTATTGTTGTTGTTGGTATTGTTTATCATTATGAACATAAGGAATCGCTAATTTTTTTGCGATTCCTGCACTGCTTGGGGAACGGTAGGCCATCATGCTTGATCCGAGGAAGAGAAAAACCAGCTCCATTTTTCGCTCAAAGTCGTTCACTAGCATCAAGGACACCCACTTAAAAATTAAAGTGAGAAAAACATATACTAAACTCATTTCAAATTTTATTTCGTCCTTCATCCGGACTTGTTTACGTCAGTGGCCAGTGTTTATTACGCTGTTGTTTAATATCTTCATATTCTATGTTTAGAAACCTCCACGAGAGGTTTCTTGCTCTCACTGAAGAGCTAAGGAATTGGTGCTGCCCTCCTCTAGTTTGGATCAAACCTGATTACTTCCCTTTTCCCTCTCTGACCTATTCGGGTTAAGGGTTTTTCTATGACAGTAACAATAAATCAAGGGAAATAATTCTCCAGGAAAGATAAACATTGTAAACTACAAAATTAACGAAGCTTAGATGACAAAACATAGAAATGAGTTAGTAAGGTGGAAGTGCAAAGTAAATGTGACATGTACAATGTCATGTTACTCTGAGGACAATACTAACTTTAGTCGCAGAGAGATAGCAACCACGCAAGCAGTCTAGGTAGCAACCACGCAAGCACTCTAGGTAACCATGCAAGCACTCTAAGTAACAACCATGTAAGTACTGTAACAACCATGCAAGCACTCTAGGTAACCATGGAAGCACTCTAGGTAACCATGCAAGCACTCTAGGTAACAACCATGTAAGTACTGTAACAACCATGCAAGCACTCTAGGTAACCATACAAGTACTATAGGTAACAACCATGCAAGCACTCTAGGTAACAACTATGCAAGCACTCTAGGTAACAGCCACACAAGCACTCTAGGTAACCATGCAAGAACTCTAGGAAACAATCACGCAAGCACTCTAGGTAACAACCATGCAAGCACTCTAGGTAACCATGCAAGTACTCTAGGTAACAACCACTTAAGCACTCTAAGTAACCATGCAAGTACTCTAGGTAACAACCATGCAAGTACTCTAGGTAACAACCATGCAAGTACTCTAGGTAACAACCATGCAAGCACTCTAGGTAACAACCATGCAAGCACTCTAGGTAACAACCATGCAAACACTCTAGGTAACCATGCAAGCACTCTAGGTAGGTAGCAACTATGCAAGCACTTTAGGTAGCAATCGCATCTGCTAGAAAAATGACAGGATGGATAATGAGAACCTTCAAAACCAGGGATGCCAAGCCCATGTTGACACTTTTCAGGTCGCTTGTTCTATCTAGGCTAGAATATTGCTGCACACTAACTGCACCTTTCAAGGCAGGTGAAATTGCTGACCTAGAAAATGTGCAGAGAACCTTCACGGCACGCATAACTGCGATAAACCAACTCAATTACTGGGAACGCTTGAAGTCTCTAAGCCTGTACTCCCTAGAACGCAGGCGGGAGAGATACATTATTATATACACGTTGAAAATTCTCAAGGGATTAGTACCAAACTTGCACACGATGTAACATCCCCCCAATGAAAAGCAGGGGTGCCACTAGCACGTTGAGAGACAACACAATAAGTGTCAGGGGCCCAAGACTGTTCAACTGCCTCCCAGCATACATCAGGGGGATTACCAACAAACCCTTGGCTGTCTTCAAACAGGCACTGGACAGGCACCTAAAGTCGGTACCTGACCAGCCAGGCTGTGGTTCGTACGTTGGACTGCGTGCGGCCAGCAGTAACAGCCTGGTTGATCAGGCTCTGATCCAACATGAGGCCTGGTCACAGACCGGGCCGCAGGGGCGTTGACCCCTGGAACTCTCTCCAGGTATACTCTAGGTAATAACCATGGAAGCACTCTAGGTAGCAACCACACAAGCACTCTAGGTAACTATGCAAGCACTCTAGGTAACAACCATGGAAGCACTCTATTTAACAACCATGGAAGCACTCTAGGCAACAACCACGCAAGCACTCTAGGTAACAACCATGCAAGCACTCTAGGTAACAACTATGCAAGCACTCTAGGTAGCAATCCCGAAAGCACTTTAGATAGCAATCATGGAAGCACTCTAGGTAGCAACCATGGAAGCACTCTAGGTAACAACCATGGAAGCACTCTAGGTAGCAACCACACAAGCACTCTAGGTAATAACCATGGAAACACTCTAGGTAGCAACCATGCAAGCACTCTAGGTAACAATCCCGCAATCACTCTAGGTAGCAATCCCGTAAGCACTCTAGGTAGCAATCCCGCAAGCACTCTAGGTAGCAATCCCGCAAGCAGTCTAGGTAGCAATCCCGCAAGCACTCCAGATAGCAATCACGCAAGCAGTCTAAGTAGCAACCACGCAAGCAGTCTAAGTAGCAACCACGCAAACACTCTGTATTGTGTTAAACCTCATTGACCTTTGCTTCAGCTATAGCTGTTTGAACATTAGGAAAGCTTGTATAGCCAGTATTTTGGGACAGCTGCAGCGCTGTAATACCCTTGTGGGCTTAGCGCTTAGTTTTGACTCTAATAATAATAATTTGTGATAGCTATGAGTGCCGTATTCATTAACTTTTACTTGAAATAAGTGGAATTAGATCGTATCAGACGTCTAATTCCCAGCATTATAACGGGTTTGTGTCGTGTACACGTGTTGTATGGTATAAACCTTGGTAATTGATACCCACACATTGGTTTAGAAAGACTCGTGAGCAATTTATTTGAAAACATTTCGGTCCTGGGACCTTGATCACTTCTAGAAGTGATCAAGGCTCGAAACATTTTCTTATAAATGTGTATTAATAGTTTAAAATGACACAATAAGTTGCACAAACTTTATTTGGAGGACGTTTCGCCTTTTAATAAGTTAAAAAATACTTTTTTTTTTAATTGCCACTACCTTTTGTAATCACTCAAGAGTGACTCTGACACTAGCGTAAGAGTATACATAATACCATGCGGGTGTGTGATAAGATGTACACAGCGAAGATGTAGAACACTGTACGAAGTTCAGTGAGACCAGAACAGTCTTTCGGGAAGGAGATTTACGCAGACGAAAGTGTATAGAGGCCGCTCAAGTTACACAATCTCTCAGAAGTAATGTCATTACAGCGTATCTAGGCTCCTGACCACCTTTATCAAAAAGGAATAATGTCACTGATGGACAAAACGTCTCCTCAATAAAATGCAGTAAATCACATATTGTATCTTATTAATATACAGTGTACCCTCGGTTTTCGTACAGCTCCCAACTCGAACAATTATGTAAGTTTATTTTTGGGGGTCTGAAACGACTAATCTAATTTACATTCGTCCTTATGGGAACAAATTAGTTCGGTAACGGCACTCAAACAGTATTTTGGAAAGAATTATCGACGAAAACCGAGGGACCACTTGCCTATTTAAAGGATATTGTACTCTTTCGTAGACGGCTGTTAAGTGACACGTGAGAACAATGTATAGAGAAGAACTGAAACAGTCCTACTGGCCCTTAAGAACATAAGAAGGAATACTGCAGCAGGCCTACTGACCCATGCGAGGCAAGTCCATGTCACTCCCCGGCTTAGGCCAATGACCACCTAGTCAGGTCACTTCCATTTAAGGAAGAAGCACGGCATAAGACCTAGTAGCACAAGCTAGTCAGGTCCAACTCACACCCACCCACACCCACCCATGTATTTATCTAACCTCAAATAACACCAATCTCAGTACTGTGCTATTGTTACTACCATCTCGCTACGTGCTACCTGGTACCATGCAGCGAGATAGTGGCTTGTGTGTGTCTCTTGTCTCTTTTATCTACAATTTGTCGATACTCCATAGCATCCACTATTGCATGTAGATGATATTTTTGGTGTCCATCCTAGAAGACTCAGCATCAGCATTGTGCTACCCATTAAATTCACTCTGTAAGAAGAACGGGACAGTAGATACAGGCAACCAAAAACTAACCTTTAAATTATACAGGAAACCCGCGATGTATTCTTATTTGACACTAACAGAAGCGTCGTCATCGAGTGGAAAAGAACTAGATAAATAGTTCAGAAAAACGACAAGTTGATAAATTAGACACATGTGCAGCATTTAGGTAGCTTTATTGTGGATACGCTTCGCCACACAGTGGCTTCATCAGTCCAATACAAAGAAGAATGGTGGAAATCAGTAGGAGTTTGAGGTAATCAGTCCCATGATGAAGACTAGGAGTTTGAGGTAATCAGTTCCATTATGAAGATCAGAAGGAGTTTGAGGTAATCAGTCCCATGATGAAAATCAGAAGGAGTTTGAGGTAATTAGTCGCATAGTGAAGATCTTCACCATGGAGATGAATACCTCAAACTCCTTCTGATCTCCACCATTATTCTTTGTATTGGACTGTGTAAAAGGACACTTGAAAATTTTCATATAATTTATTTCTAGAACTGTTCACAAGAGTCCTTTTCCCAGTTTTCGGTATCACCATTACATTTACAATTATTGACTTCTTCCTCAAACACATGGGATATATAGCCCACATTTCTTCGAAGAGGAATGCGACTATATTTCACAAGTATTTACATACATCGAGCCAGTGTCATTCACATTTTATGTATGACTGCAGGAGGCAAGACCAGAGCATTATCAACACGGCTGCATGAGAGTGCGGCAGGGAATCTTTCTAAGGGGGCAGACCAGATCATTTAACACGGCTGTATGAGAGTACTGCACGGAATCATTTTAAGGGAGCAGACCAGATCATTTAACACGGCTGCATGAGAGTGCGGCACGGAATCTTTCTAAGGGGGCAGACACAACACTGTTCTTATTTTAAGTTGCGGCAAACAATGACAGAAATTGACAATTTGTTCCTAAAACAATTGCCGTCATTTACTTACGTGAATTCACAAATGAAAAAAATTAAACATTATCAAGTAAATGACATACTAAGTTAACTAAGATGTGTAAACAACAAGAGGAGTATGGGTAGACTCCAGCCAGCTGCTAGACTCCAGCCAGCTGCTAGACTCCAGCCAGCTGCTAGACTCCAGCCAGCTGCTAGACTCCAGCCAGCTGCTAGACTCCAGCCAGCTGCTAGACTCCAGCCAGCTGCTAGACTCCAGCCAGCTGCTAGACTCCAGCCAGCTGCTAGACTCCAGCCAGCTGCTAGACTCCAGCCAGCTGCTAGACTCCAGCCAGCTGATAGACTCAAGCCAGCTGCTAGACTCAAGCCAGCTGCTAGACTCTAGCCAGCTGCTAGACTCTGGCCAGCTGCTAGACTCCAGCCAGCAGCTAGACTCCAGCCAGCTGCTAGACTCCAGCCAGCTGCTAGACTCCGGCCAGCTGCTAGACTCCGGCCAGCAGCTAGACTCCGGCCAGCAGCTAGACTCCGGCCAGCAGCTAGACTCCGGTCAGCAGCTAGACTCCGGCCAGCAGCTAGACTCCAACCAGCAGCTAGACTCCGGCCAGCAGCTAGACTCCGGCCAGCAGCTAGACTCCGGCCAGCAGCTAGACTCCGGCCAACAGCTAGACTCCGGCCAGCTGCTGGACTCCAGCCAGCTGCTAGACTCCAGCCAGCTGCTAGACTCCAGCCAGCTGCTAGACTCCGGCCAGCTGCTAGACTCCGGCCAGCTGCTAGACTCCGGCCAGCTGCTAGACTCCGGCCAGCAGCTAGACTCCGGCCAGCAGCTAGACTCCGGCCAGCAGCTAGACTCCGGCCAGCAGCTGACTCGGATACCCTAGACCCCGGCCACAGCTAGACTCCGCCAGCAGCTAACCCGGCCCAGCTGACCCCGGCCAGTTAGACTCCGGCCAGCTGCGGACTCCAACCAGCTGCTGACTCCGGCCAGTTGCAGACTCAACCAGCTGCTAGACTCCGGCCAACTGCTAGACTCCAACCAGCTGGTAGACTCCGGCCAGTTGCTAGACTCCAACCAGCTGCTGGACTCCAGCCAACTGCTAGACTCCAGCCAGCAGCTAGACTCAAACCAGCTGCTAGACTCAAACCAGCTGCTAAACTCAAACCACTGCTAGACTAAAACCCGCTGGGGGGCCGGCCCAGCAGCTGCCGTGAGCTAGACTCAAACCAGCTGCTAGACTCAAACCAGCTGCTAGACTCCAGCCAGCAGCTAGACTCAAACCAGCTGCTAGACTCAAACCAGCTGCTAGACTCAAACCAGCTGCTAGACTCCAGCCAGCAGCTAGACTCAAACCAGCTGCTAGACTCAAACCCGCTGCTAGACTCAAACCAGCTGCTAGACTCCAGCCAGCAGCTAGACTCCAGCCAGCAGCTAGACTCAAACCAGCTGCTAGACTCCAGCCAGCAGATAGACTCCAGCCAGCAGCTAGACTCCAGCCAGCAGCTAGACTCAAACCAGCTGCTAGACTCCAGCCAGCAGCTAGACTCAAACCAGCTGCGACTCCAGCCAGCTAGACTCAAACCAGCTGCTAGACTCAAACCAGCTGCTAGACTCAAACCAGCTGCTAGACTCCAGCCAGCAGCTAGACTCCAGCCAGCAGCTAGACTCCAGCCAGCAGCTAAACTCCAGCCAGCAGCTAGACTCAAACCAGCTGCTAGACTCCAGCCAGCAGCTAGACTCCAGCCAGCAGCTAGACTCCAGCCAGCAGCTAGACTCAAACCAGCTGCTAGACTCCAGCCAGCAGCTAGACTCCACCCCAGCAGCTGGCTCCAGCCAGCAGCTAGACTCAAACCACCTGCTAGACTCAAACCAGCTGCTAGACTCAAACCAGCTGCTAGACTCAAACCAGCTGCTAGACTCCGGCCAGCAGCTAGACTCCAGCCAGCAGCTAGACTCCAGCAAGCAGCTAGACTCCAGCCAGCAGCTAGATTCAAACCAGCTGCTAGGCTCAAACCAGCTGCTAGACTCCGGCGAGCTACTAGACTCTATGAGAGATTACTTTAAGCTCTATTTTAAGGTATAAAATCTTATTGACCTGTGATGAACGCGCTTGATATAGCATTAATAACTCTAGTGTAGTAGGTATGCTTGAAACCCCATTAATTAATCAATCAATAAGACTTAACACTGCATTAGACATGGTGTGTTGTACAGTGCCGCTGAGACATCAAAGTAATCTAGTGCATTCAAAAACGTAAACTATTATATTAAACCGTAATGACACGATTGCAAACAAACCATACCACGGGTGGGGTTCGAACCCTCGGTCAAGGATGGTTTATTATATTAAACGTGAAAGTACATATCAATTTGCAATTGTTCCTGTCGGAAAGGATCTTGCTGTTGTACCGACTGATTTGTGGAACCGAAAGGACAGAAATAGGTCAGAAGAAACGAAAAGTTGCTTTTGTTCATATATTACAATAGACCAAACTAATTCTTGTGGTGGGAACAACATTTCTCACCACTCATTATCACTGTCTGAACGACCACCATATAAGTTTCACGCAGAAACTCGGTACATTTGAATGTGTTTCATATATCAAACCAATAAAACTTATTTGTGTATACGTAATTATTCAATGCATTACAAGGAATTTTTCATTGATAATTACTTATTCTCCAAATTGTTATATCGTTATTTTTTCCCATTTTGACGGAATCTCAATTAATTTGGTCAAAATCCATGCCCTGCTCCTGTTCCCAGCTCTTCCCCTCCCTGTCCGCTTATGAACACACGAGAAAGTTCTCTAGACATGCACGTCATTCTGCTAGTGATCTAGAGGGCTAGTAAGGTCTCTCAAGCTCTGGCTAATCACAAATTGCATATGGCCACCAGCTCGTCCTTTACCATTAAGGACTTGGTAAAATGGTCTGTCGGGGCAGCTAAAACCAGAGTGAAAGTGTATGTCATCCCGCTTGATGGCTGCGATAATGTGTATGTGGGAGAAACATCCAGAAATTAGGACCAGGGAATGAATGAGAACTGATATGCCTGCAGCAGCGCAGCAGCTATCACCCGTGGAACGCTGGTGTGGGTCACTGCAACACTTCCGCGCCTGTCTTGACAGAAAGCGGGTGTGGTGGACTCGGAGATTCATGCCCTTGCAAATAGTTAAACAAGAGGCAGGTGTGTTGAGCTAACGCCCTAGCATCCCCCTTTTCAGAAGGCAGGTGTGAGGGACTCACGTTTTCAACGCCTGCAAGGAGACGTGTGCGGAAACTCAAACCCCACACCCACCTTATTCTATAGTAAGGTGTGGGAAACTCACGCCACCTATCTTATTAGCAGGCGGTACATATATATATATATATATATATATATATATATATATATATATATATATATATATATATATATATATATATATATTTATTAATTTTAGGTTATATGAATTAATATGATTCAACAACAAAAAATGCCTTTAGGAACGAGCCCCCAAATATTTTTTTCGAGCGTTGTAAATGTTTTTGAAATCAGTAGAGAGATAGTCTTAAAGAGCTCTAGGTTAGTGATAAGAAAGCTCGAGACTTTCGACGTTATTGCATTCTTCACTAACGTGACAGTGGGCCAAGCCATCAACCTCCTTCGCCATGTGATTACTTTGGATGTAGACTGGACATTTCCCTGCAACGATTACGCGAACCTTATCAAACTTTGTGTTCATTACAAAACTGCTTTGCTTCATTACACAATTGCGTTGGCGCAGTCTTTGCCAACTTGTAAATGGAGGACATGGAATCCAGTCGCATTTTATCTATGATCCCCAGCTCAATCAAAAGGTTGCAGCAGGTGACGATATTTTAGTCATCTTCCACGAAGTTCTGTACATCATGTTACCCTCGGCTCCATCAACAATCTATATCCAATTAATATATAAACATAAAGAAAAAACAACTATCTTTTCCAAGCTGGCTTCTACACACAGATGAAAACAGACTCTTGATTAAGATTGATTAAACACCGACATAAAGAACAGTCAGAGAGGAGGAATGCTCGTATATAACAAGTACATACTTTCATTTCACGACAATTTTCCTCTACATTATAAGAGTGCAGGAAGCGTACCTCATATTCTCGACAAAACGAACACCAACACTACAAATGACGAAGCTAGCAGATACATCGTTGCGCCAGTAATCAATGTACCACCTAATGAGGCTAAACTATTTAACAAATAATCCGGCAAAATAGCCGCTAACTCTTCATCGTTAATTATAAATTTGGTGCAGAAGCAAATCGTCGATCAGTGCAGGAACATACATTATATTTTGTGGGGAATGATATATAATGTAGGTGGAGAGACTGATAAATCATTGGATATTAGAGTTTACGAACACACACGCCTGCACTCAGGACGATCACAACAATACCTGACTACTGCACGAGAACGACTACGGACGCCTAATGAGGTTTAACAAGGTCCGTTTACTATCGATGAAAACACCCAACAGAGATGGAAGGTGTTGGAAGGTGCTTTCATTGCTATATCCGGCACAAATCCACGAAGATCTGGGAGCTTCAGAATAGTGAAATATGTGTGTGCGTAGTGAGCGGACCTGTATCCAGTGAAGACCGATTAGTTTAATCTCTATTTTCAAGGGTTGTGGTGTTGATGATGGCTTCTTTGAGATTTGAGCAGCTCCTTAGAGAAACGACTCATTCTAGGAATAAAGAAAAGGACACCGGCCACAACAAAGAGGAGATTAGCCACAGTGAATGAAAACTAATGGCCAATTAAGGCTTAAAGCTAAAAATAAAAATGATTGGAGTAATGAATGTCTGATTCCTAATTACTTCGCTATGCTATATGATAAATAGGAAAAATCGATAAAAAACGTCAGTCCAAATATCACCAGTTAAGGAAAGACTGTTGTTCTTGATAGACTCAGATTATATTTATAGACAGATCTCTATGCATCAAGGGTAGAAGTGGGAGGTAAGGGACATGTTTTCCTGGAGGTGAGATAAAGTATATTGTCAGCCGACTTCATACATCATGTCTGGTAGTGACATCAAGTCTATTATCTGCATCAACTCTGGAGGGAATGAGGGAATGTGTAGATGTGAAGATTTGATTACCATACATAGAGCAGTGATAGGCATCATTGGGAAGAAAGGAAGGATTCAGGCATATGAGGCATTTTGTTGATGAAGTGTTTTTTCCCCAGTTACCATTTGAGTCTTGCAAATGGTAGACAACATGTTAAAAATATTATTCATTAAAATTACTGTATAAATATTTCAAAAATGCAATTTCTCCTGTGTCCAGACTTATGGGTCACCCTGTATACTGAGCGTTAATCGGTTGTGTATAGATGAAATAAAGCTTTAACGACGAATATGTAATCAGAAATAGTTAAACCTATAAATCCTAACCAGACAGACAAATGGATTAGGCAGCTGCAGAATGTTAGTGCTGGATGTCATGTTGGTTCTTCTAGACACTTAAAACATCACTAGATATAGCAGTAGAAGGTAACCTGGGTATAGATGTGAAAGTGTATTGTACTCTACATTTCCAGTATACTGTTATGTACTCTTTATTTGTGTCTCCGTCTTTCTACTTTGTTACTTTATATGTACTTGTTTTGAAAATAATATGAGAGTAGGAAAGTGAGGGAGTAAAAAAAGTCTTAATGTCGTCTAAAACTCCAGACAGCTTTATGCTGTCGGCTGTCGTGGGGAGAGATGCTGAAAGATGAGCAGAGTAGACAGTAGACGTGGTCAGGGGCCTAGTGCTTCATCAACTCAGTGCTCTCTCTCTCTCTCTCTCTCTCTCTCTCTCTCTCTCTCTCTCTCTCTCTCTCTCTCTCTCTCTCTCTCTCTCTCTCTCATCTTTAATGTTATAAATTTTGTATATTGATCATCCTGGAATTCCTGTGTCTCATTCTCTCTCCCTCTCCCTTCTCTCTCTCTCTCTCTCTCTCTCTCTCTCTCTCTCTCTCTCTCTCTCTCTCTCTCTCTCTCTCTCTCTCTCTCTTTCTCTCTCTCTCTTTCTCTCTCTCTCTCTCTCTCATTTTTAATTTTTCGCTTTTGATATTCGGGAAATATTACGGAAGTGAACAATAAGAAAATAATTATTTCCAGCCTCAGATGATGTCAGTGGTGGCAAGAGACAGTTGCCAACAATGCTTGTGCTAGCAAGAAGGGCGTGACTACTATGGGATGGCTGCCAACACTGCCAGTTTTGATTGGAAGAAAGTGACTGTAGTAAGGGAGAGCTAGCTAGAAGGAAGTAACTACTAAGTATTACTAGTACTGCCAGTAATGACAAGAAGTATCTTGAAGTAACTATCAATGTTCGGCGAAAGTAACCACTAAGGAAGGAGTGTCAATGATATCTAGAAGAAAGTGACAATATACCAAAGAAGGGCTACTAGTACTGGCAGCGTTGGCAAGAACTAGCAATGACCAGTTGCAACACTTTGCTCTTGCTAGCAAGACGAGTGACTGTGTATTGAGGACGGCTGCCAACACTGAGTGTTGGTAAGAAGTGACTACCAAGGGTCGGCTGCCAACACTGAGTGTTGGTAAGAAGTGTCTACCAAGGACGGCTGCCAACACTGAGTGTTGGTAAGAAGTGACTACCAAGGGACGGCTGCCAACACTGAGTGTTGGTAAGAAGTGACTACCAAGGGACGGCTGCCAACACTGAGTGTTGATAAGAAGTGACTACCAAGGGACGGCTGCCAACACTGAGTGTTGATAAGAAGTGACTACCAAGGGACGGCTGCCAACACTGAGTGTTGGTAAGAAGTGACTACCAAGGGACGGTTGCCAACACTGTTTCAGATGCACCACCACTAGTATGATTATTCTTTTTCTCTTTACGGCCGCTGCTGTACCAGGGGAAGAGAACCAGACGCCATAAACAGAAAATGTTAAGTCGCTCAACCGGGGTTCAGTCGTAGCGTTTTTTGAGGCTTACACTATTATTATTATTTGATTCGTAGGAAAGCACTAAGTCCATTAGAGTCGAATAACATTTGAGGAATAGGAGGTAAGTCTGATACGAGGAAAAGGTGTGACTGCCATCTCACGTTTCTATGTTGGAAGTAGACTGTCGATTCAGCAAAGCAGTTGTAAGGGCAGATATCTAGGTGTCAGTAGTGTTAATCGTCTGGATCCAGCGTCGTCTAGTAGTGTGTGATACTGCTCTATCTTTCCTAGTTATTTAAGTTAGGTTAGGATAGGTTAGGTAAGGTTCGTCAGGAAACAGGACACTTGTTTTCCGATGCGGGTCTTAGTTATATGATGACCCACAGCTGGAGCTTTTGGTCATCTGATCGAGGCCTTCCCCTGGCTTACCGGTCAATCCCTTTACAAATTATAGTTACGATGCGTGAGATCTCAGCTGTAGAGGGTCACGTGTGAGGTCTTCCCATCAGAACAAATACTCCTATCTGTAGCTAAGCCAGGTCAAGGGGTCAGGAGAGTGAGAGTTAATCAGCTGGTATAAATGAGTGCGTGACGAAAGTACTGACCGAGAGCTAGAGTGTGAAGGGCCTGAGCGTCCAGAGAGAGACCATGGTGGCTGCTGCAGTCTCCGAGGTAAACCCGAAGGAGTAGATCGTCTTGGTATTGCTTGATATCATTACCCCCGCCCTAGCAACTTACCCACAATTTTGAATTATATGGTATTAGATGTACTATAAATGACTATAATTAAACATTATACTCACCCCATTTATTATTCAGTAAAATAATTGTAATGTTACAATAATTTTTGGCTGCTTTTTCCTCCCATTTTTTTTTTTCATTATTGTATATACCTGCCCTGCCATATATACCGAAGCAATACCTAAGTAGAATCCTAAGAAGTCTCTTCTATATGTATGGTAACTAGGTACCACTCCTGAGTCTTAAGGAGATGATACATACCAGGTAGTCGGAAGTAATTCCAATTCCCAGTATAGGAAATATTCGTATGTAACTCACGAAATCGTAATGACACGATTGAAACAGATACCAGGTGAACGCGTCAGAGAGTCTCAAAACTCCAGACCGTGGCTTACGCGACGGTCTGGAGTTTGAGACTCTCTGACCGCGGTTGAACCCACCCGTGGTATGTTTTTTGTATGTACTTTGTGATATATGGAAAGTTGAATAATATTGCAAATAGTGCAGCTGAAATGGTGTAATATATGTCATTAAACTACTATTATCAGTTAGAAGTGAAGGCTTCTAATTGGCAAAATTTTACTTGTGAGGTTCCCATCTTTATTATGATTAAGTTCAACTCTTTATGAGATCAATTAGCTGGTGCGTTTCAAACACTGTGTTCTCACTCAGCTGCTCTCCACACATGGTGTTGGAAGAGGGGATCTCAAAATGGTTGTTAGCTTCAGTTCCAGGGATGAAGAGCCGCCCTTCACTGCTATGAAACCAACTTTAAGGGGCCTTAAGCCAAATAAAATGTTACTTGGAAGTGTACTGTTTACTCCACAGTTTACATTAAACTTAAAGTTCTGCTTAACTCTTAAACTTTTCCGTGTGGACAGTGCCACTCCATTTCCAGTTTTTTCGTAATTCACAGTATATTTTGATCTGTAGATCAAATTCACATAAGGATTAATGTTCAGTTGTACTGCCTAAATTATAAAAAAGTATAAATTAGCTGTAAAATGAATTTTGCTACTTGGAGCAGGTAATGGCACTCCTCTGTTTTCAGAAGCCTCCCTTATTACCTGGAGTTTACCTGGAGAGAGTTCCAGGGGTCAACGCCCCTGCGGCTCGGTCTGTGACCAGGCCTCATGTTGGATCAGAGCCTGATCAACCAGGCTGTTACTGCTGGCCGCACGCAGTCCAACGTACGAACCACAGCCTGGCTGGTCAGGCACCGACTTTAGGTGCCTGTCCAGTGCCTGCTTGAAGACAGCCAGGGGTCTATTGGTAATCCCCCTTATGTATGCTGGGAGGCAGTTGAACAGTCTTGGGCCCCTGACATATAATCATTATTATTGCCTACATTTGAGTACAAGAGATACTTATGCAACGTGAGGTAACAAAGTTAATGTTGCGTAAGGTTGATAAATAAGATACTTGTGCAACATTGGAGGTAGTCAGTCCCTCAGTCTGGAGTCGAGGCAGAGGGACTGATCACTTCAAACTCCTCCTCATCTGTCACTTTCCTCTGTATTGGACTGAAGAAGCCACTGGCTGGGAGAAAGATTTCATTATAAAGGTACCCAAATGTTGCATAGGTGTCGTATTTATCAACCTATCAGTTCTCTAATCCATTTATTAAAAATTGCGTAAGGTTCTCTCTTATTTATTTAATAGTATTATATATTCCAGTTTATACCACCGCCTTCCTTATAGGTATAACGGATCGTCTATATGATTAAGACCAGTGTCGGAAGACACATAACCTAGCTACACTCGTCCAGTAATTCTACAAAGCTTTCTCTCCAGCACATATCTTTATGCCAAAAAACTACAGCTATTCCTCCTTGGATCACAACCGGTTGCCTCCTACTTCTACTAGTCCCCGGGTGCTGTGTGTCCCTGTTGGCTTAGATCAGATTGTTCATCGATCCCCCAATCATTTATTTTATGGAAATAATTTAATAATACTAGATAATAATAATGATATCATTAATGAGAAGGATGCATCTGATAAGCGTCAACAAGGGCACTGATATTTGGTTGTCAACACTATGCTCTTCCAGGTTCAATCCCTAGATATTTACTGACCCCCTTTTGACCCCCCGACTATTTATCGACTCCTTCGATAGTCCCCTCTACCCTTAGCGGTCGATATTGCCTCTAAGTGCTTCTCCAAGAATATATACAAATTTTAATATTTCTTTTTCTTTTTTTTACAAAGCACCAACATTACCTTCGTTCATTTAACGTTTCCGAGAATACTAAGACATTGCAATGCCCAATCAGCGTTTTACTATAAAATAAATCAAACAAATTTACGAACCAAAGCGATCTGAAAACCCCCAAGACAATCGGCTTTCTAGCAGACTTACTGAAGAATCCGACCAGACATCCGCCGACCACATTAACGTTCCTTGGGAACAGACCGATGCTCTTAACAAGAAATTCCCCTTAATGTTTCCTCGGCAGGCCAATATATTGGAAAGAACTTACCACCAGTTGTGAAGGGAACGTATACTGAGAGGTACATATCTCTTAGGGCATATACCGTATTTTCCGGCATATAAGGAGCGCCATTTTCCCACAAAAAAGTATTGGAAAATCACCCTGCGCCTTGTATGCTCAAGGTCAGGGTCAAGGGTAGGCTTAGGGTTACGATTTAGCGATTTACCGTTATGAGTCTTCTGTCATGTGCCTTATATGACGGAAAATACGGTACATCTAGAACTGTGTACATCTGAAGGTATATACACCGAGATGTGTATACGAGAAAAGGTTTGTTTATCTCTATATACAAGAGAGATGATCATCTCACAGTATAAATCTACCGACGTTAGTATATCTTTGTGTATAAACACTAAGATCTGTGTATCTCTCAGTGAACATACATCCACCGCGAACCGTGTATTTGTCAGTGTATATACGCTGAGAGATTGCTTTAATTCCACTTTTATTAAAGCAGTCTCGACTAGGCATGTGAAAGCAAATTGCAGCCTCATGTCATCGAAAGGTTTCAAGCCAATAAAACAACCAGTTTCGGCGTTACCTCCGAAGATATTGACGAAAAAACACGTTACAGAATTAACTTTAATTGGGTCAACGTTTCACGCTGTTAGTTTTATGACGGCTTGAATATTATTATAATGGTATAAACACCTCTGTAGTCGACGAATGGTTCAGAGAACCGACAAGTTGATAAATTAGACACATATGCAACACTTGGGTATCTTTATTGTGGAAACGTTTCGCCACACAGTGGCTTCATCAGTCCAATACAAAGTAGAAAGTTGTAAGGAGAGGAGGAGTTTGAGGTAATCAGTCCCTCGGCCTGGAGTCGATGTGTTCAGTCCATCAATCTGGTTGTAAGTACAGCATAGGGCAAGTAAGTACAGCATATATATTCACAAACACTGATCTCTGGCCGACGGAGACTCGAACCTACGAACCTCATGACAAGGTACGCAGTGCTTTGCCGACCGTACCACACTGGTCCAATACCTTAGTCGGGTGAGATCCGCTGCAGCTGCAGCACTTTTATTTAAATTGACATCGGGCGCTACGGTGGTTGTACATCTCATCCTTAAGATGCATCAGCAACGTATGTGAATCTTTATTGAAGAAACGTTACATAAGTGTCTCAATCTTCAACTTGTCTGTTTTAAGCCATTTATCACATACTGAACTCGTTTACAAGAGATAGACTCAAATATACTTAACACAAATAAATTTTTCCCACTATTTTACACTTAAAATTAGAAAGAGTGCATCTACACAATGCTTGTTTACTCTCCACCGTCGTAGAATCTCCATGCATCTTTTTGTAACGTTTGACAGTAGAGGCTGTCAAAGTTATCAGTCCCATTAGTAGAAAATTGGAAAGGGTTATACAACTCTGGTCATAAGATACATGGACATGCCAACATATGCACGAATCTTGCCCTCCTTAATCTACACGAGCGTTGAAAATTTGAAATCGATCGGAATAGACGTTCTCGTGTTATGAACGAAATAAAAACGAAACTTTGGAGGAAGAAAAAACGAAAAAAAAAGACAGACAATTATAGATTCCTATTAACAGATTATTATTGTATGCAAGTGATGTTGACCAGAGTTATACATAAACTTGAAAATCGTATTGATCTTAGAAAGAGCAGGGTAGCATAGGACAAACCTCAGAGTATATACCATTTCCTGTCCTCAAAACTGGAAGCAATGCCATTTAAACTGAAACAATATCGTTTAGTATATCGAGTTTGGACTCATTATTTTCAATGAAAAATGTCATACGTTCAAATTTAATGGTATTATTGTCAATCTTGCTTGGATTTTAGTGGTAATTGCTGAAAGTTTATTGTCATGAACAATATTTTAGCATTTTTATTTCTCTATCTGATAACACACTATGTTCAATGCACGTTCTTAATTTTAATCTGCGTTTCTTTCTTCTTGTCTGTTGTCTGTTTCGATCTTCTATTTTATTGTCTTATGTTTGTCTTCCTGATACTCTTATTCTCTGTTTTCTGCTAACTTTCTGCCTGTCTGTCTGTCTCTCTCTCTTTCTCTCTGTCTGTCTGTCTGTCTGTCTGTCTGTTTTTCTGTCTATCTGTCTATCTTTATCTGTCTTTCTATGTTTTTGTCTTCCTGTATATCTGTCTTATTCTCTCTGTGTTTTTCTGTCTAACTTTCTGCCTGTCTGTCTGCCTCTCTCTCTCTTTCTCTCTCTCTGTCTGTCTGCTGCTCTCTCTCTCTCTCTCTTCTCTCTCTCTCTCTCTCTCTCTCTCTCTCTCTCTCTCTCTCTCTCTCACACACACATCTTTCATTTTATAGTAAATTTTGCATATTGATCATCATGGAATTCCTGTGATGATTAATTTCGACCTAATTGTTAATATTAAAATTTGATCATAAATTTTCAATAAAGAAAACAATTTTTTTTACTTCTTTTTATCGACATAATTAAGAGTAATATTTATCTATTACTATATATGCATTTATCAATCTGTTTATAAATCTATCCATTTATCCATGAATCTGTCTATTAATCTATCTGTATGTAAATCTCTCTACACACAGACACAGACACACACACACACACACACAGAGGAGCTATGATTCGACCCCTGCAACCACAAATAGGTGAGTACACACACACACACACCAACAAGGAGGCATACACGACCTTATACACGGCATATGTCTAACCCATCATGGAGTATGCAGCACCAATATGGAACCCATATCTGGTTAAGCCTGTAAACAAGCTGGAATAAATGTAAATGTATGTAAAGTCCCAAAGCTGAAGAGTGTGGCCAATGAAGCTCATCTGAGCTACTTTAAACCTGACGACAATACAGAAAAAAAGGACATGAGGTGACATGATTATGATGTTCAGAATATATTTATATTATATATATATATATATATATAAAATATATATATATATGGAGGACCCTCGAACCTTCACTGGGGACCATCTCAGAGAAGACCATAAACGACCTCAGGGAAAACTCAAGGTTCTCCCCGGAGCTGTATGAATATTTTCTTCTCCTACCACTCCCTATATATATATTATATGAGTGCTTTAATAATAGACAGAATACATTGACAGAAAACACAAACATGAACATGAATACATTGGTACAATATATCAAAGATTATGAATCTCCTCCAGCTCCTC
Organism: Cherax destructor; assembly: GCA_009830355.1. Taxonomy (NCBI): domain Eukaryota; kingdom Metazoa; phylum Arthropoda; class Malacostraca; order Decapoda; family Parastacidae; genus Cherax; species Cherax destructor. Next base: position 72,193 of record WNWK01000480.1, read on the forward strand.
CGAAGCCGGAGGCGAGCCCAGTATGGAGCATGCATTTCCCCTCTGGATGGCCACGCTGAGCCGCTGGAACATGAAAGTGGCTGCCCTTGGGTCCCTGGTGGTCTCGATATATATATATATATATATATATATATATATATATATATATATATATATATTATTGTAATCACGAACGAGTGGTATTGATCAATAACAACACTGCACTAGCTAAGGACTTGAACCCATGTTGTACTGGCCAGTACAACATGGATTCGAGAGAGCAAGTGACTTAATGTTTATCATCATTGGCTGAGCATCCTTGGTCTTAAATTTTCTAGTTATCTAGACTATCATTTTCCCTTCGGTATCAACAGAAACATAACTGTCATCCTTGAATCATCACTCCCAAGTCTCGCACATGGAACTTTCGCTCTAATGAATGATTTAAATTTGTCCTGCACTCTGTTTCAGGCTTTGTTTTATCTCCTTAATTCTTCCTTAATGAAGCAATTGAAACTTGTCTTCATCGAGTATCATATTGCTGTCTGGGAACCACTGGAAGACTGTATCAACACTTAGTATCAAGTCTTTGAGGTGAGACATACACTGACGATAACAAAGAAATGTCTGAAATTCTTAAGTCCCAGTTCGAGTCAGTGTTCAGTGAGCCATTGTCGGCTTAAAGACTGACGAAATGAGTTCTTCATACTCGAGACAAAATGCTACAGACATCTCTCTAATCTCTAATATAAATCTAACTAAACTTGGCTCCGAAAAAGCCATTGATTGTTCGTCCATGTACTTCAAACCCTCCCAGACTCGTGCACTCGATATTGATCACTAACTGCAAGAAATCCTTTTCATGTGTTTTAAATATTCTCTAGATAAGATACCTAGACACTGTAGACATCCCACAATCATTAAAAAAACTGCTGACAATTCCCCATTGCAGACCAATAGGTTTGACAATTTAAAATAAAATTATTGTTTAAAACACATAAAAAAGGCTGAAATATTCCTTCGAGCAAAGGACACCTCAACACTTGGGTATCTCTATTGCAGAAACGTTTCACCACACAGTGGCTTCATCAGTTCGATTCAAAGCCATATGTGGCGAAACGTTTCCACGATAAAGATACCCCAAGTTTCCTCGGCCGAAAACACCCCATAGTCTCTTGGTGTCATGGCCGTCTAACGGCACACACCACTTTTTCCCGGGGTGACGGCCTTCCTTCATCCCAATAGTCTCCTGGGCATCTTCTCAACCGCTCATACGACCGCCAGGACTGGAAATAAATGGTATAAAATACCGACACATTGGAAATATAAACACATAAGCAGTATAATGTGATCCTTTATTGACAACGTTTCGTATACTCTCGTACCTTTCACCCAGGTAGATCTGTTTGTGACTTGATAAAGCCCACTGTGTGGACGAAACGTTGTCAATAAAGGATCACATTATACTGCTTTTGTGTTTATTTTCCACCGTCAGGACTAAAGAGAGACAAGCTTCGTCCTCTTGCTCGCTTCCTCTGGTCGGTGAATTGCCTTCCTACACACCACAGACACAGTAACAAGATTGGGTCTCTGGAGGCGTTCGACCGCCTCCCTTACTATAAAGGCGGTGAGAAGAAGCTGCATACGTCTTGCCTGATGAAGATGTGCGTGTGTCTTGATTTATCAACTTGCCATTTTTCTGAGTCATTTACCTACACTCACCTGACGAAGCGTACTCCCCTAGGTATGTGTTAATATTCTTTGTTTTGACTTTTTCTAAGGATCTTCACATTTTTAACTTGCTAAAAATATTCTTTCGTATTTTGTAAGTTAGTTAACATTCTAATAAACTAACCTGAGACGGTGGAGGAGGTGTTGATTCGCCGGGAATTCTCCCCGACCGGGTCTATTCCAGATGGCGATCCGGCTCCGGCTCCCTGTCGTGGGAGTATCTGAGACCTGTCTCCCATGGGAGGAGTACAAGTACCCCCTCATCGTTGGGACCAACTGTCCCCAGGCCTAGCCACATTCCCCACCAGCACGGGACTGGTAGGGAGAAGCTTGGCCTCTTTGGTCTGCCATCTGCCCCGCCCCAAGGAGGCTGACGGGAAGGGCAGGCTTGCGAGTTGCAGATGGTAGCAAGCTTCAGCTTTGGCACCTACCCTGCCCTAGAAGGGCTGGGCATGGTGTCGATCCAACCTAACCTGAGAAGGAGGAGGTATTGATTCACCGGGAATTCTCCCGGCCCGGGTCTTTACCAGATGGCGACCCGGCTCCTGCTCCCTGGCGTGGGAGTATCAGAGACCTATGTCTCCCATGGGAGGGGATGCCCCTCAGCGGCGGGACCAACTGGTCCCAGGCCTAGCCACATTCCCCACCAGCACGAGGCATGGAGGTAGATAGATGCTAGGCCACTCTGGTCTGCCACCTTCCCCGCCCCAAGGAGGCTGACAGGAAGGGCAGGCTTGCTAGCCGCAGATGGTAGCAAGCTCCAGCCTTGGCACCTACCCTGCCCTAGAAGGGCTGGGCATGGTGTCGATCCAACCTAACCTGAGAAGGAGGAGGAGGAGGTGTTGATTCACCGGGAAATCTCTCGGCCCGGGTCTTTACCAGATGGCGATCCGGCTCCGGCTCCCTGGCGTGGGAGTAGCAGAGACCGAAGTCTCCCATGGGAGGGGGTACCCCTCAGCGGTGGGACCAACTGGTCCCAGGCCTAGCCATATTCGCCCACAAGCACGAGGCAGGTAGGTAGATAGTTGCTAGACCCCTCTGGTCTGCCACCTTCCCCGCCCCAAGGAGGCTGACGGGAAGGACAGGCTTGCGAGCCGCAGATGGTAGCAAGCTCCAGCCTTGGCACCTACCCTGCCCTAAAAGGGCTGGGCATGGTGATCGACCTAACCTGAGAAGGAAAACGAGGTCTTGTGTTTATTTTTTAACTGTAAAAGTTGACATCTTCCAATATTGTATGTTAGCAAAAAGATGTTGGCTTAATGATAATAATAATAATTAATTATTATTATTATTATTATTATTACAGCAGTCAACAAATATTCATGATAGATAATTTATATCGAGTTCAATAGATTTTTTTGACGCTAAGTTCAAAACTGTCTTCGGCTCTTCTCATCCCGAAAACCATTTGTGGTAAAGACCAGTTACGTTTTTTTTTATTTTTTGCCCTTTTATTGGCAGTTGGCAACTTCTTATAAAGGAATACTTCACTTTGTTGTTCTAGCTTTAATAATCATACAAAGCTGATTACTTATCGGAAATACGTAAAAATCTACATCATTTGAAAAAATCTAGTAAAATATTTTTGTGTGAGTGGTTAATCACTCGGGTTTAGAATGCGACTTTTCGCTTGTACCTTTCGCCACTTTAAACTCTAAATTCATTCTCCTGGGGGTGTTAGTAGTTTCAGAGAGCGTTAAACACTTGGTCGGTGATCAAGATAAAGTTCGCGTACAACTGTCACCTGAATCCGGATGGGACGATGAACGACTGTCCATAACAAAGCCAGATGTGGTAAAGTAGACACATGTGCAACATTTGGGTATCTTTAATGAGGAAACGTTTCGCCACATAGTGGCTTCATCAGTCCATACAAAGGAGAATGGTGAAGAACAGGAGGAGTTTGAGGTAATCAGTCCCTCAGCCTTGAATCAATGTAATCAGTCAATCTGTTTTTCACCATTCTTCTTTGACTGATGAAGCCACTGTGTGGCGAATCGTGTACTCATTAAAGATACGCAAGTGTTGCACATGTGTCTAATTTACCAACCTGTCGGTTCTCTGAACCATTCATCTAAAAGCCAGATGTGCCTCTGGCTGTCATCAGGAGAGATCCTGTGTTTATCATCCATACTGACAATTTCTGTGCCTACTTTTGATTATATTGTTTTAGTGTCGTAATTCCTTTGGCTGATGACCTGGAGGAGGTTTTAATGGCGGATATCGTGTTGATCTAGATTAACTTTAGTAGTGAAATGGGTACGAGATTGATATATATATATTATATTTAGTGTTTCAGAACATTTACTGTGATTCCGTCTCTCGATATCAGCACAATCATCAACACGTCTCGAACGTGTAAGATTTACCCTCATAATTTCTGTTACGTATACTTCTAATACACAACTGAATCACACTAAATCACGATGAATCTGAAGGTCATTTACTAGACTGTCAACTACGCCACCAAATGACCTGAACTGTACATAAAATGTCCTTTTCCACATCTTGTCTGTATCACCGTACCAGTTTTCACATAAAATGGCGCCACATGCAAAGAGTTCCAGTACGCTTGTTCAGATCGATTACTTGATTGGTTGGGTCTAAGGGAATCGTCGATGCCTTTCGTCATACCCTTGCCATTAAAGGAGCTAAAAGACCATGCCAATTACTACTATTGCAGTGTGAACAAAATTGAATTATACGCGAAGAACAAGAATAAATTCGTTTATCCGATCCTGGATTAGGCTCGCGGACCAGTCTCGCACGATGACACGTTGCCAATTTAGTTTCCTCCAGAGGATGGGCTGGATTCTATGGAAGACGAAATTGAAAGAGATGAACTGCAATTAGCAGACATCCGAGACCTTCTACCGATGCGATGCTGAGTTCACGTCCAAAGAGAACTTGGAGCACAAGACATATTCATAACGTAAGTTGAATGAACATGTTAGAAAGCACAGGCTGCCAGGTTGGATGACACACTGCCAAGTTCAGTGACACATTGGCTAGTTAAATACCACAATGTCAGGTAGCGTGACAGCTGTTGAATGATACTGTCAGGTTGAATGACACCGACAAGTTGATAGCACAGCTTCTTGCTTCGAGACTCAAGCAGAAACACCGTCTTGAGAAGAACGTTCTGGTGTATCACTCACGGAAACGAAATATTAATTTGGCGACATTGTTGACAGCAGACGACCCACTCTTCTGTTGACACGATAGCAATGGAATTTTCAAGAACTTGGCACTGAAACACACGACATCTGACTGGCATCTGTGTTCAGGGATTCTTCAAAGCGATGCATAAAAGCTGTTCTCCTGCATAACGGGAATGTAAAGCTGGGCATATCGATCGCCCACTCCGTGATTCCGTTCATCTAAAGGAGACGTACAATACCATGAAAATATTCCACGATGTAATTGAATATAGTATTTATCAGCAGAATGTTTGTGGTGATATCAGAGTTCTTGGTAAAGTATGGACATACAAAGAGTATTCATGAAATAATGTTATTTGCTATGCCCATGGGTCAGCTATGTTAATGCAGATTATTTTATAAGTTCTATTGCTAGTGCACTCAGCTCATCACGGGTG
>WNWK01000480.1:82500-474958 GCA_009830355.1 Cherax destructor
CCGGAGTGCTGCAGGCTTCGGGCATGTTTATTATAAAGTGTTTGTGTTTTTCATTGCGGCTATATTGTCTGTTTTCATGGTCATGTACGACCAAAACAAAATTAATATATTTTCCTGGCACTGATGTCAGAGCAGGAATCAAAAACTTGTGGACTAAATATCGGTGACTCTGATAGACAAAGAACAATAGGAATATTTACAATTTACCTATAATTTCAAGATGAAACTTCAGGAAGGTAGATAAATGTTTCAGAGAACCGACAGGTTGGTAAATTAGACGCGTGTGCAACACTTGGGTATCTTTGTGGAAACGTTTCGCCACACAGTGGCTTCATCAGTCCATTTCAAAGAAGAATTGTACATGATTGGAATAGTGCAGAGTGCGGCATAAGTTGATAATGTAGTTGAAAATTAACGCTGAAGATGTGAGAAGACTCAGAAGAGGTTCCCTCACAATTCATCACAGCGAAACTAATATCCAAATTTCAAATCGTTCTGAGGAAACAAATAGATCAATATCCTAAAATCCACAAGCACTCAGATTTTGCGTTGTCAAGTATTCAGCATGGAAGGGTTGCAACTAATCAGATGCGACACAGATATTATCGCATGAAAAACAGTAATTATTTTTTTCCAAATCTCTTCCAAAAACAAAGGAAATTCCAATATACCCAGGCGAAAACCAGTCCAGATTTTTCTCTAAGACTGACCAGCTTTAAAGGAAGTTTTATGTAGGTTTAGTGTACACAATATACAATTTTTGAGAAACATTATTTTTGGGGACACAGAAATGTACATATGGAAATGTATTAATATTGGTAGAATTACCGAAAATACGTTAAGTAAAGGGACATAAATGCAATTAATGAGACATTTTTATTGTGGCAACGTTTCGCTCCAGGAGCTTTTTCAAGCCGGCTTGAAAAAGCTCCTGGAGAGCGAAACGTTGCCACAATAAATGTCTCATTAGTTGCATTTGTGTCCTTTACTTAACACATATGGAAATATTAAGTTGACTTAGAATAACTTAACCAAATTGTCAAACGTCAAATTGTCAAATTGTGAAACGCATCAGCACTAAAAGTGTAAAGCTGAACATAAGATGCATCTCCCAAATGCTGCGCAGCATCCATCAAATTTGTGTCTACACAGCCTAAATCCATGAAACGTTTCATCCATTTCATAGGCTGCGTCAGCCATTAAAGGTTGTTGCCGTTCCCAATTATTATATTTTAATCAGAAGAAAGCGCTAAAACCGTAGCGGTCATATAGGATCTGTGGAATGGGAGGTATTCACATTCGCTCAAAGCAAGAGGAAGATTAATCCACTTTCTTGGATCAAGAGCCCACACTAGCAGCAAGGTAAAGTAATGCAAAAAGGTAAAATAACCCTACAGTAATTCGTGATTAAAAGGGACAAAATGGCATCAAGATACTTCAATAAATACCTTCTAAGTAGGACACACCAGTGTTGAAATTTCGAAGTCGATCAGAGGAGACTGTCTCCACCTATTACTCGGAAATAAAATTTAGCAGTGACCTATGTAACATTGTGCAAAATAGTCCTATGAATTTTTCCCAACAAACTTTACATAAACGTTGAAAAGTTGAAGCCCATCGAATAAGGCATTCTCGAGTCATAAACGAAAATTTGTTAGAAAGCGAACGAAAATGTTGGCAATGTTGTGAAAAAAAGTCTCCCCTCGTTAAACCTAAAAACACAATAAAACCTCATTTTTTTTCTGTAGTACTTTTTCTCATTTACATGCAAATTAAAATTCTCCATAATCCTGTAAGAAAAACTGTTTTTATTTTTTAATTACATTTTGATAAAATTGGGTAAAAATCGCCAAACCGACACACACACACACACACACACACACGACATGATAACGACATACAAAATACTGCGGGGAATTGACAAGGTAGATAGTGACAGGATGTTCCAGAGAGGGAACACAGAAACAAGGGGACACAACTGGAAGCTGAAGACTCAGATGAGTCAAAGGGATGTCAGGAAACATTTCTTCAGCCATAGAGTAGTCAGGAAGTGGAATAGTCTAGCGAACGATATAGTGGAGGCGGGAACCATACATAGTTTTAAGACAAGGTATGATAAAGCTCATGGAGCAGGGAGAGCAGAGACCCAGTAGCGGACAGCGAAGAGGCGGGGCCAGGAGCTGAGTCTCGACCCCTGCAACCACAATTAGGTGAGTACACACACACACACACACACACACACAGCCCAAAACTAATGGAAAATATTCAAATTTAAGATGAACCATTACTTAAGGTTTTAACGGAAATACAAATTTTACAATATTTTGCACGTAAAATGATCAAATCTGTACGTACGCATTTGAATTTCACTCTCTGCCGTCGCCAATTTTTTTTTGTCACTTGTTCCGAATGTATGAGGTTACGCCATTGAGGGTTTTGGAAGATATTCGATCCATTCCAGGATGCTGGGAAGGAGTTGGACAACTTTGGTCATAGGGAACATATACACATGTGTTGGAAATTTAAATTCAATTGGATGAGGCGTTCTTAAATCAAATCAAACGTTGCAGAAAGAGGAAAATAAATTCAATCAACTTCCTAAAGATACTCCTTCAAGGGATACGTAACTACATTTTTTTGTGCTTACTAAATGACCGGCTGAGAAGCCACACAGTGGCTTCATCAGTCCAATACAAAGAGTGGTGAAGATCAGAAGGAGTTTGAGGTAATCATTCCCTCAGAATGAAGTCGATGTAATCAGTCCATCAATCTTAAAAATAATACACAACCACATGACTTGCTGAAGCAGCTGATCTACACTTTATAGTCCTATCTTATCACTGAGGAAGCTAAGCTACGTTTTCTAGACCCGCCATGTCACTGGCTGAGGGAGTTGATATCAACTTCCTGGAACAACCACACTAACTAGCTGAGAAAGTCGGATTTCACTTTCTGGGTCTACCACTGATTTGCTGAAGAAGTTTAAGCTCTATTTCCTTGATTTCTCATGTGATTGGCTGAGGAATTTGAGCTAATTTTCCTGTACCTAAGACATGACTAGCTTATAAAGTTGAGCTAATATTCCTGTACTTTTCTGATGATTAGCTGAGGATGCTGAATTACGGCTCTTGGACCTACTACATTCCTAGCTGAGAAAGGTAACCCGCAGTTCCTTCATTTAGTGCATGAATGGCTGACGAAGTTGAGCTACAGTTCCTGTACTAAGATTTTACTAGCTGAGGTAGTCGGCGTCACCACCATCCACTAAGCACCTTCTCCACGCTCGCTAAAAGGATAAATTTTTTTTACAGTCAAATTAGAAGTCAGCTTGGCCCATTTTTCTAGTCAGTCCCTGTCTCATAATACTATATGCGATGATGACAGAGTTGAGCTACACTTCCTGGATCTTCCATAGGACTGATCGAGGATGATAAGCTGCACTAACTGAGCCTACTACATTAACTGACATTAGTCAGTGAAGAGTGAGTAGTCTGGCTGGATGGTGTGAGATCTGTTGGATATGGCAGAGGAGTGGTCATAGGGTGGAAGGAGGATAGGTGAAGGAAAGACTAGGACCGTTTTGTTAGAAATGTGTTTTGGTGTGGTTGGCGTACTATCCACTGTTTAGGTCAGTCATGTGAATGATGTTGATTATAAAGATAAGGATGGGGCGCCTCTGCCTGCACCATCAGCACCGATAACAATAACAAAGGCAATAGCAACAGATACAGCACATACAGGACAGAACTGACTTCACACTAATTATTAAGTCATCTCAGTGTCCATCTACCTTTCACTCCTTAGCACAATAAACTTCTCCTTTCATCCTCAAATTATCCTCTTAACCCTTTCAGGGTCCGTGCCGTAGTTCTACGGCTTTGAGTTCAGGGTCCAAACCGTAGTTCTACGTCATGAGCTCAGCTCACTCAGATAAGCTGTGAGCGGTAAATTTGGGACTGGATATGAGAGAATACATCTATGTGGTAAGTGTGCACCACAAAACAAATCCTGCAGCACACAGTGCATAATAAGAGAAAAAAAAACTGTAACTGTAATTTTCGATTAAAACAGCGACTTTGCAGTGCTTTTTCGTATACGTTTTATAGTTATATTTGCGATTTAGTGGTCTCATTTGATAGACTGGAAGATATATTACAGATATAGAGATGATTTTGATTGGTTTTATTGGTAAAAATGGCTTGAAACTGAGCTCAAAGTAGCGGAAATGTTAATTTTTTACCGATGTTCAGGAGTAAACAAATGACCTCACACGTCTAATACGCGCCAGTTGGTGGGTCTAATATACGTTCACAAATGTGGTGATATTATTTGTACAATTATTTCAATATTGCATAAGAGTAAATCTTCCATTTTTTGGTTTGAATAAAAATTCATTATGTGAATAAAAAATCAAAATGGAATTCATTTGTAAAGACTAAAAACGTAACTAATGAACAAAGGAAATGTTAGTTTAGTGCCAGGAATGCCTGCATTGTTTATTCTGCACCCTATTTTGAAATTGGAATATTTTGAACTTTGAGTTAAATTGACTAAATTACCAATTTCCAATCACTTTATTTTGTAGTTGAAACAGTTGACTGGGCGATTTTTTGTGCTCAGTCGATATAATAGAAGTAATACTAGTGAAATAGCTAAGAATTTGGTCGACTGGAATAATGTAATTGGCCTAAAATGGGAGTCAAAGTCGGCAAAATCGCCGATGCGTAAACATCGCTGACACATCAAAATTCGCGAGAGCATAATTTCGTCAATTTTCAATCAAATTTCGTACTTTTTGTTTTATTACCTTCAGATGTCGGAATGCGCCCATATGTTGCAGCTAGTTAGTTGGTTGATGTGCGCCTCAGAAGATGTGCCCTGTGTTATACTCACCCCAAGATCCTTTTCCTTGAGTAAGGTTTGTAGTCGCTAGCCCCGTAGACTGTACTCCGTCTGCGGTCTTATTTGCCCTTCCCCAATCTTCATGACTTTGCACTTGATGGGGTTCAACTCCAGGAGCCAGTTTCTGGACCAGGCTTGCAGCCTGTCTCGATCCCTTTGTAGTTCCGCCTGGTCCTCGTCCGACTGAATTCTTCTCATCAACTTCACATCATCTGTATGTGTGTGTGTGTGTGTGTGTGTGTGTGTGTGTGTGTGTGTGTGTGTGGTGTGAGTGTATGCGTGTGCGTGTGTCTGTCTGTGTCAGTGATACACACACCAGCAGTGTGTGTATCACTGGCATAATTAGTTGTGTGTATATTTGTGTATGGGTGTACTCACCTGTACGTACTCACCTATATGTGGTTGCATAGGTCGAATCACACTACTGGCCCCGCCTCTTTGCTTGTCGCTACTAGATCCACTCCCGGCTCCAGGACCCTTATTATTCCTAAAGCAACGTATTGATCCTGCCTCTACCACTTTATTCACCAGGTTATTACATATCCTGATCCCTAAGGTTGAAAAATGCTTCCTACCATCCATATGACTCATCTGATTTGTTTTCTAGTTGTGCCCTCTAGTTCCTATTTCCCATCTCTGAATCATTCAATCCCTGTTCACCCTGTCAATTCCTTAGTATTTTGTACCTCGTTATCATATCGCCCTAGTCCTCCTTTTCTCCAGTTTCATTAGGCCGAATTCCCGTAACTCTCCTCATGGGGCATATCCCTTTGCTCCTGGACTAGTCTTCTTGCAAACCTTTGTACTTTCTCAAATTTAATGATATACTTGACCAGGTGTAGGTTCAATACTGGCGCTGCATACTCCAATATAGGTCTGACGCACATGGTGTACAGTGTAATGAATGACTCCTTACTTAGATGTCGAAAAGCTATTATTAGATTTGCCAGACGCGCATTTGCTGCAGCAGTTATTTGGTTGATGTGCACCTCGTGGGATATGTTCGGTATGATACTCATCCTTAGGTCCTTATCCTTGCGTGAGGTTTGCAGCCTTTGCCCCCTGAACCTGTACTCTATCTACAGTCTTCTTTGTCCTTCTCCAAGCTTCATATTTGCACTCTGTGTGATTAAATTCCAAAAGTCATTTGTCAAACCAGGCCTGCAATCTGTCCAAAACCGTCTGTAGCGTTTCCTGGTCCTCGTCCACTTGTATTTTTCTCATTAGTTTCTCGACGTCTACGAACAGGGATACCTGACTGTATCCCTTCTGTCATGTTATTCATGTATACAGGATATAGCACTGGCCCTAGGACTGATCCTTGGGGAACCCTACTCATCACAAGCATCCGTTCCGAAAACTCGTCACAGACCATCACTCGTTTCCTTCCTGTCAGTTATTCCTTGATCATTTGTCGTGGTTTTCCTGTTATTTCTTCCCGTTCTTCTAACTTTTGTTCCGGTTTCTTGTGTGGTACCGTGTTAAAAGCTTTCTAACAGTCCAAATAAATGCAATCTACTAATTTCTTTCGCTCCTATTTTACTTCTGTTAACTTGTTGTAGAACTGAAGTCCAGATGGTTATGTACGAGCCAATTTCTTTCTAAGTAGGTGCTCCACCACTCTTTCTGATAATCGTCTTCTTAATTTTACATATAAACGTAGGTGCCAGTAGCCTGTAGTTTAATGGTTCCTATCTGTCTCATTTTTTAAATATTAGGGCAGTTGCCCTGTTTCGATAGACTTGTTGCAGATTCTTCTTAGCGGCACAAACAGTGCCTCTGCTTCCTCTCTCAGAACGCATGGAGTATCATCCTCTCTACGTGATCCAGTAACTTACTCTCTATGTGATCCAGTATCCTCCTCACTATGTGATCCAGTAACCTCCTCTCTACGTGATCCAGTATCTTCCTCTCTATGCGATCCAGTATCCTCCTCCACTATTTGATCCAGTAACCTCTCTTCGTAATCCACTATCGTAATCTCCGTGATCCGTATCCTCCTCTCTACATTATCCAGTATTCTTCTCTCTACGTGATCCAGCATCCTCCTCTCTACGTGATACAGTGCCATTTCTACGTGATCCAGCATCCTCCTGATACCCTCCGCCATTACATTGGAAAGGATGCTCTTCAGTGATCCCGGTCAGCATTATAGCACTTCCTGTCTGTTTCCCTTTAAAATAAACAAGTATTACATTAGTCAGCGTCCAGCTATTCAGTAGTTGTTTTGTTTCAACAGCTTTACTTGTTTAATAAACCTCGGCCTGGCCTCGAGTTTTACGACTCATTCGCCACGGGTTCAAACCTCACCCGTTCCGTGGTTTGCTAACAATCATGTTATTACGATTTCGTTAGTTATGATAGTTACTTGTTTAATCTCTAGCAGCTAATTTGTTTAATAGTCGCCCTGTTTATTACGCCCCCTCTTCATATTCGTTCTCTCATGGCTTCCCTTAATTTACGTCCTCTTTATTTTCACCCTACATCTTACCTTCTCTTGGGAATTAACTACTATCCATGCTTTAAGTTCTCTTCTTCCTTGTGCTAAAGCTCACTTCTTCCCCACAACTTTAAGTTCTCTATTTCTTGATCACTTCCATTCTCAGTCTAAGGCCACTGCAGTGTCCACTGATGCTTCTAAAGCCTCCGATAGTATCAGGCATTCAGCTTCACATGAATTAAATTTAGAATAATAAAGTATTGTATATATTAGAACATATTTCATAGTGGCATTGTTATATCTGAATGACACTTCATTGTCGTCCACAATGACTGAACTAACATAGCTGTAATCTCAGCTGCTTTGTTGAGTATTTGCTTAAAATTGTTTCATTATTTATTTGATTCGCTCGACGAGGTTCAGAGGGTAGGAAAACAAGTTTTACTTTCTGATCAGACGATATATCTTGACGAGATGGTTGATAAATACGAGCCAGTGTTGAAAATAGGGACTCAAATATTGCACTTGTGTACCCAAAGCATGTGGCTGCAACAGGAACCTGATACACATTTGGGAAGGCTTCTTTATGGCTGCTTTATTTTCTATGTTTACTTCAGTCATATCTCCTAATTCTGCTTTTTCTCCGGGAGCGCAAATTCAGTGCCTTCAGCAAGTCTTCTCAGGAAAAGTTTCTGCTACACGAGATCCTCGTTGTCATTTTTCTCTATAATTTCCAGTGCATTTACATTCATGTTCATTTATTAATATGTAAACCACAACTAAGCTACAAATTCCTATGAGACTTTACCAAAGAAATATAAAATTGAGGTATATCCTGAGGGCTTTTGTTATTTATTCTTACACGAAGACAAGAATTTTATTAGCGTTATTGCAAAAGCCTTAACAACTGATGACTTGGTTTTAGATTTCTGCTAACAAAACTCCAAAATCTTTTTCGTATTCAGTTGACTTAGCACTACATTATTTAACTTATAACTACAGAATGGGGTCCTCATTGAATAGCATTAACCACTTCTCTAACCACAACGTTAAACTACCTAAGTCATCCTGTAGCTTTTCAGTGTCCTCGTGCTAAAATATCTAATTACCTTATCTAGTATCATCGGTGATCCTACATTTGTAAACAATGAAATTCCTCAAGTCGCAATTTATTCCCTCATTCATGTCGCACTTGTAAACTGTAAACAATATGAGTCCTGATACTGATCCCGTTCAGATTTTTGCCCATTTATGCAAACTTTCTGTTGCCTATCGGTAAACCATGCTTCGAAACCAAGCCAAAATTTTCTGTATCATGTGCCACTATCTTCCGTATTACTCTCCTGAGTGGAACTCTGTTAAAGGATATACTTATGCTCATGTACTCAGTATTGCAGTCTTGATCATAGTTTTCCACCCCAAGTACCTTAGTGAAAATGTTAGTAAATTCTTCAGTTAAGAACGTTCCTTTGTAAAATCTTGTTGAGATTCAATGATTAACATATATCTTTCAATGTGGCTTCGAAATGCGTACAAAATTTTGATTCCATCAGTTTTCTGATAATTTATGTTAGGCTGATTCGTCTAATTATAATTTCCTATTGTAATGGAACCTATTTCTCTATCTTTGTAAATTCTGATTTTAAGTGACTACTTAGTGGTTTTCTAAGTTCTTTTTTTTCATCCCTTTAGAATTTTAGAAAGCAGGTCGTCAGGGCCTGGTGACTTGGTTACAGTCTAATTGTCTGAGGACCATGTCATTAGTGGCCCTGACCTTGCATAACTTATTTAAGTCCTGACTTTTACGATTCCTTACCTGTAAAAATCAGAGAAGAAATAAGTATTATAATTAGTACACATTTCTTGATCCCCAACAGTGATCATAAAGGTGACCATTTCCACTTCTGATTCCCTTGTAAATGTCTTTCTGTTTACCCAAGACATGTTTTAGTCTATGGTTTATCATTTTACGATTGTTTTTTTTTAACTAATTTGTGCTTTAGGAATATACGAAGCTGGGGCAGATTTCTACAGATCTTTGGAAGAGGGAATATTGACAACCATTACCACCGTCCATCCCACACCTATTCTTTTTGATGAGAAAAGTATTTCAAGATCATTAAATTTTCTGACTCAAGGTTTACCGCACCAACAGCTGAAAATTAGTGTTGTGAACCTACGCCGTAATTCATGAGCAAAACAAAGGATTTTTATTTTTATTAACTCATCAGTAGTTTCCACCAAGGCAGGACGACCCGGAAAAGAAGAAACACTTTCATCACATTCACTCCATCACTGTCTTGCCAGAGGCGTGCCTACACTACAGTTATAATATAGTATTTAATATATAATAATATAATATATATACTAATATCTTTATTTACTACAAGTACATGTACAAGGTATATAGGCCTAGCTGACATCAATGACATACTACTATATATAAAGCCCTTGTTATGCTGAGCATTTCGGGCAAATTAGGTCCTTGTCCCAGGATGCGACCCACACCAGTCGACTAACTCCCAGGTACCCATTTTACTGATGGGTGAACATAGACAACTGGTGTAAAGAATCACGCCTAATGTTTCTACCGCTCGGGGAATCGAACGCAGACCCTCGCCGTGTGAAGCCAGAGCTTTAGCCACCAGGCCACGGAGCACCGTTATAAAACTGCAACTCATCAACACTTCTCTGAAATAATGAAGACTGAAGTTTGGCTAATTTTATCTGTCGCCGATACTGCATAAAGTATTGTTGACTTGCATTCTGGCAACGAATGCTCTTATTTGGAGGTTTCCCTTCATGTTTACCCTCACTGTATGTTATGTTGTCGTTATTTGTGGAAATTCCCAGGCGTTCCCCAAAATGTTTCCACGGTAAAAGGACACGCTTCCCCAAAGGCCTCCTTTGGTTACAGGCCTGAATGTTACACTTCATTTTTCACTTTACTTGCTTTCATTTCTCTCATGTCCTCAGTCATCCTTCCCTCTCTCATCATGCAATCGTTCCTTGCATCTCCCACCAGCTCTTTGAAGCCAAAAACAAGAAGGTTTCTTTTTCACATATCTTTCTCTTGTCGCTTATTTTTTCACATATCTTTCTCTTGTCGCTTATCTTATCCGTTTCCTCTCTAGCATTTATTTCTCCCTAAGAAACCCAGATTTTTAAAGGTATGAAGTTTAGTGCTAATCTTTGACACCCCCTCCCCCACACACACACACACGAAAAAAATCTATAATGGTGGTTCGATCCCTGGTACGGGTGGAAACATAAGGATGTGTTTTCTTAAGACACTTATGTCCCTGTTCACCTAACAGTAAAGTAGGTACCTGGGTGTTAGTCGATTGGTGTGCGTCGCATCCTTTGATACCTTTGAAGATATACCTTTGAAGAGTTTGGAGAGTATCTACTCTCTGAGCCCGGCCATGGGCCAGGCTCGTCTGGTGCTTGCCTGGTCAACCAGGCTGTTGCTGCTGGAGGCCCGCTGCCCCACATATCCATCACAGCCTGGTTGATCTGGCACCTGGTGAAGATATTTGTCCAGTTTCCTCTTGAAGGCTTCTACACTGGTTCCAGCCGTGTTTCGGATATCTTCTGGTAAGATGTTGAATAGTCTGGGACCCCGGATGTTAATACAGTGCTCCCGTATTGTCCCCACCGCACCCCTGCTCCTCACTGGGTTTATTTTACACTTTCTCCCATATCTCTCACTCCAGTATGTTGTTATGGCAGTGTGCAGATTTGGGACCAGGCCCTCAAGTACTTTCCATGTATATATTATCATGTATCTCTCTCCTCCGCTCCAATGAGTACATGTTCAAGACTTGAAGGCGTTCCCAATAATTTAGATGTTTTAATGGCTCAATGTGAGCCGTAAATGATCTCTGGATTTGTTCCAGCTCTGCTATTTCTCCTGCCCTGAACGGGGCCGTCAGCACTGAGCAGTATTCTAAGTGGGGAGCACTAGCGATTTGAATAGTGTCACCATCGGCATTATTTCCCTTGTTTTGAAAGTTCTCAATACCCACCCGTCATCTTCCTGGCTGTTGTGATCTTTGTCTTGTTATGGTCTTTAAACGACAGATCAGCAGACATAATTATTCCCAAGTCCTTTACGTGTTCCTTTCGTTCTATGTGGTGACCCTCTTGCGTTTTGTATATAGTGTTCCTTTTGAGTTCTTCATTTTTTCCATACCTAAGCAGCTGAAACTTATCACCATTGAACGTCATGTTGTTCTCCACTGCCCATTGGAAGACCCTGCTTATGTCCTCCTGTAATTTTCAGTGTCCTCTACAGTAGTGACTTTCATGCTTATTTAGTGTCATCTGCAAATGATGATACAAAAGTGTGCTGGGTGTTTTTATCTATGTCTGCTATGAGGATGAGAAACAGCAGAGGTGCCAGGACAGTGCCTTGGGGCACTGAGCTCTTGACCTCGCTGATGCTGGATCTTGCCCTGTTCACTACTACTTTTGTGTTCTGTGTGTTGGAACTCAAAAATCCATCTGCCTACCTTCCCGTAATGCCTATGGCCCTCATTTTGTGCGCTATCTCTCCATGATCGCATTTGTCAAACGCCTTTGCAAAATCTGTGTAAATCACATCTGCGTTTTGGTCGTCCTCCAATGCCTCCGTAATTCTGTCATAATGGTTCAGCAGCTGTGACAGGCATGATCGTCCCGCTCTAAAGCCATGCTGGTTCGGGTTATGTTGGTTGTGCTGGTCCATGAACTTTGTAATCTGCCGTCTCATCACTCTTTCAAAGATTTTTATGATGTGAGAAGTGAGGGCAACTGGTCTGTAATTTTTATGCTCTACATAACAAGGGGCTTTATAGTATATCACTGATGTCATCTAGACCTTATACCTTGTACATGTACTTGTAGAAATAAAGATTAAAGTTATTATTATTAATGATCTTTCTATAAAATTAACCAGAAAAATAACTATTAATATGCTGTGTGTGGAAATATTCATTCATCCCACTATATAATTGGTAAATATTATATATAGTAAATGATTTTTTTATTATTATAAGCCTCATCATTGTTTTTATTTCTTGATTTTTATAATATTAACAACAAACAACAGATAACTTCCTTTGATATATAAAAAGCTATCAAAAAAAAAAATCCATTTCATTGCACAAGTTACATTTCACAATTCGTTCGTGTTGTCTATAGAGAGTTGGCTGTCACGTGACGCGATCAGCTGTCTATAGAGAGTTGGCTGTCACGTGACGCGATCAGCTGTGTCCACCACACTACCAGTGCAACGCACCGTTCTTATGCGTCAGTCACCGTTTAAAAATTGTTTTTAGTGAGAGACAAACATGTCACAGTCATTGTGAGGTTTATACAACTTTTAGGCGCATGTAATACATACATAGCTGCTCATATGATACATATATAGCTGCTCATGTGATGCATACTGTACATAGCTGGTCATGTGATACATACTGTACATAGCTGGTCATGTGATACATACTGTACATAGCTAGTCATGTGATACATACTGTACATAGCTGGTCATGTGATACTTAGCTTATGTGATACATACACAGTTGCTCATTTGATACATAGCTGCTCATGTGATACATAGCTGGTCATGTGATACATAGCTGCACACGTCATACATACATAGCAGCTCATGTAATACATATTTGCTCATTTGATACATAGCTGGTCATGTGATACATAGCTGGTCATGTGATTCATAGCTGCACACGTGATACATAGCTGGTCATGTGATACACACCTGCTCATGTGATACATACACAGTTGTTCGTGTATTATTTATATACACATGAGAGACGAGGAAGCCATAAAACACCGCTTGTTTTAGATACTTCCGAACTGGTTGAGTGAGCAGTGCCATGGTAAGTTATGAGTGGGTGAGCAGTGCCATGGTAACTTATGAGTGGGATGAAGAATTAGGCTCATGTGAAACATCTGGACTTCTCCTTTTCACTAGTATTAACTATTCAAATTTTGTAAGTAGCATTCTGGGGGTGGCATTGTAACTTAGAAAGGATTTAAAACGAGCTTAGGTACGATAGCAGCTCTTAGTCTGTAAATTGAACAGCGCAAAAAAAACTTGTTAAGTGTTTTTGAAGTTTGGAAGAAGAGTGTGAGGATATCGTTCTCAACTTGGCTTCGTTTTATCAGGAAGAAAAGAAGCAATTTCGGCGGCGCAGTGCAGCACAAGTAAGTCTCCTGCGACTCGAAATCTCAAGTAACAGCTCTGTGCCATCCTTGTCAAAGAGATTTTTTTTCTCCAGAATGGGGTACGTAGAGGTTGTGTAAATCCGCAGGAGAGATTGAAGAACGAACTAGAAGACATGTTTACGAAGGAATCGAAAAGACTTCTGTTTACGAAGGAATCGAAAAGTCTTCTGTTTACGAAGGAATCGAAAAGACTTCTGTTTACGAAGGAATCGAAAAGACTTCTGTTTACGAAGGAATCGAAAAGACTTCTGTTTACGAAGGAATCGAAAAGACTTCTGTTTACGAAGGAATCGAAAAGACTTCTGTTTACGAAGGAATCGAAAAGACTTCTGTTTACGAAGGAATCGAAAAGACTTCTGTTTACGAAGGAATCGAAAAGACTTCAGTTTACGAAGGAATCGAAAAGACTTCTGTTTACGAAGGGATCGAAAAGACTTCTGTTTACGAAGGGATCGAAAAGACTTCTGTTTACGAAGGAATCGAAAAGACTTCTGTTTACGAAGGAATCGAAAAGACTTCTGTTTACGAAGGAATCGAAAAGTCTTCTGTTTACGAAGGAATCGAAAAGTCTTCTGTTTGAGGAATCGAAAAGACTTCTGTTTACGAAGGAATCGAAAAGACTTCTGTTTACGAAGGAATCGAAAAGACTTCTGTTTACGAAGGAATCGAAAAGTCTTCTGTTTACGAAGGAATCGAAAAGTCTTCTGTTTACGAAGGAATCGAAAAGACTTCTGTTTACGAAGGAATCGAAAAGTCTTCTGTTTACGAAGGAATCGAAAAGACTTCTGTTTACGAAGGAATCGAAAAGTCTTCTGTTTACGAAGGAATCGAAAAGACTTCTGTTTACGAAGGAATCGAAAAGACGTATGTTTACGAAGGAATCGAAAAGTCTTCTGTTTATGTAACAGAATAATCATCTAGTGTTACTGATGTGACAGAATAATCACGCTAGTGTCACTAGTGTAACAAAATAATCGTATTAGTATGTCACAATAATCATCATATCTCTATTAAATTATATATATCATGAGGACCCACGAAGCAGACAAAAATATTCAGCCAAAGAGTTAGTGTTTACTACACGAAAACCTGTGTGGCAGAATTATCACGACAGTGTCACTAGAGCCGTAGACGGCAGCGCTGTATGACCCTGATGGATTTAGCACTTAGTTTTGATTATAATAATAATAATATAGCCGTAGAATAATTACGTTAGAATCGCATGTAAGAGTATGCATGTAGATAAATGGTTCAGAGAACCGACAAGTTGATAAATTGAGGAAACGTTTCACTATGCAGTGGCTTCATCAGTCTTACACAAAGAAGAATGGTGAAAATCAAAGGGAGTTTGAGGTAATCAGTCCCTCAGCCTGGAGTCGATATAATCAGTTCATCAATCATGTTAAAATACATATTTAGAAATTTAACTTTAATGGCAGTGAAATTCATTAACAATTATTTAAAAGGAGCACCTTGCCTTCAGGGAAAGATTTAGGAATTCATCAGTCTTTCAGAGATCTCTACATTATTCAACAGAACGAGAGAGAGAGAGAGAGAGAGAGAGAGAGAGAGAGAGAGAGAGAGAGAGAGAGAGAGAGAAGAGAGGAGAGAGAGAAGAGAAGAGAGAGTTATTGTGAGTTGCTTTATCGGATTTTAAGGTCATGGGCTACACAAGGGTCACTGAGGTCACATATATTCTTTACAACAAGGTTCAGTGAGACCAATACCCAAAATAGCTATTACAGTAGACTTTCAGTCTACTGAGCTGAATATAAAGGGTTCATAGAACCGACAAGTTGATGAATGAAACACTTGTGCAATACTTGGGTATATTTTGGAAACGTTTCGCCAACCAGTGTCT
Organism: Cherax destructor; assembly: GCA_009830355.1. Classification (NCBI taxonomy): domain Eukaryota; kingdom Metazoa; phylum Arthropoda; class Malacostraca; order Decapoda; family Parastacidae; genus Cherax; species Cherax destructor. Next base: position 97,932 of record WNWK01000480.1, read on the forward strand.
TCCTCGGTCCCATAAAGAGATGAATGGTGGAAGACGCGAAGGGGTTTGAGGAGTCGATGTGTTCAGTCCATCAATATTTTATGAACTGAACGCATCGATTCCAGGCTGAGGGATTGATTACCTCAAACTCCTTATCATCTTCCACCATTCAGCTCTGTACCGGAGTGAGGAAGACACTGGTCGGTAAAACTTTTCCACAATATAGATACCCAAGTATTGCACAGGAGTCCCATCCATCAACATCTGCTGAGAGATAAGCACATCTCCGTGTACAGATCCTGTGCTCAGAAATGACTGAAATGATCAATGAAGCTTTCATGACGATTAAGACATGTGCAATAGCTGGGTATCTTTACTGATGCTGTATCGCCTACATAGCAGGCTTCTTCAGTCAAATACAGAGGGAGCATTAGTAATGAAATAAAGATGATGTAATCAGTCCGTCAACCTTGGTGAAAAAGTATTTGAGGTGGTCAGTCCCTCAGCCTGGAGAAGAGTTCAGCTTCATGGTCTGGAACGATGTGAAGTCGAAGCCTGAGAACAGTCTTGAATACTGTCGAAGGTGAGGTGGTAGATCTCGAGGTTTTTGGCACCGCCGTACATTCTAGCGGGTCTGAGGTTGTTGGGAATGGTTTGCAGAAGTTTCTTTTCTTGTTCTGCAAACCCTTCCCAGCAACCCAGACCCGCCAGAATGTAAAGCCAGGCAAAAACTCACAAGCCTGGAATTCCATTGAGGCCCATCTCCTCTGGTATAGGCAGTGCTCCCCACCAACTCTCAGGGTTTCTTGCTAAACACCTTTTTAAACTCTTGGGCACAATCAGCAGAGCACATCTTAAACACTGGTGATGTCCTCAATCACATTCGCAACATTAACGTCATGAACAAGAAACACTCTAGCGTAGACGTCACATCCCTATTCACCAAAGGAAAGTTGACGACTCCCTCCACCTTCCTATTCCAGCCAGCGATTTCATCCACCTTGTTGAATTGTGTTTGTTTTACATATTTCTCTTTCGAAAATTACCTTTTTCAGCAGACGTTTGGACTACTCAAGGGTTACCCACTTATTGTCTTACTGGCGAACCTTTACATGGAACATTTGGAAGCCGAGCGATTTTCCTCTATTATTTCCTCTTCGGTCATCTGGCTCCGTTATGTGGACGACATTCTCATAACTCCCAGACGCCTCAAAGTTCAATCTCTCCATCACAAGCTCAACCAGGTCGAGCCTTCAATCCAGTTCACACTAGAAGACGTCGACAAAGGTGACCAAGAACTTTGTTTTAAAGTCTGTCGAAAACCTACCAACCAACACGACCTTCCCCACTTCTAATCTCACCACGACACCAAAACCAAACGTGATGAAATTATAGGCTTTTTTTTTCCTTCGTGCACTCTGAATCTGCAACAGTGAGTTCCTTGAAGAAGAATTCTCTCTCATTGAACAAGTATTTTCTAAACTTCACTATCCTCATCACTTTATTAGAGACTGCAGACGACGGGTATATTATATCGTCTTTAACTAACCCAGAGAAGACACTGCCGAGAAGAGATATATAGTTCTAGCCACCAACTCCGTTGCCAAACACGATTCCAATATATTTTCCAGAATCTCATTCCAAGTGTCTATCTCCACATCCACCACCATCAAGGATATTACCAGTATCACAGTACAAGCTTCAATCCTCTGCAGGGGTATACATAATCCCCTTCAATGATTGCAACCAATTATACTTGGGCGAAACATCCAGAGACCTCCAAACACGTATTTCAGAACACCAGTACGCAGGCAGATCGGACGACTTAAGGAACACCTGCGTTCAACACCGAAATTTCCACAACCATTTAGTCAACTACAGAAACGCAAAAATTCTCGCCAGAGAAAAAAATACTCAGTACCGCAGAATCATGGAATCATCACTTATCTGTATATCTAACAACTTCAACCAAAACAACGGCTTCTATAACATAACTGAACCCCTCGCAAAGAAACTTCTTCATCGTTATCCCACGTAACTACACACACACCCGCAGGTTCCTTACAGATCCATTTTATATCCAACCTACCCAGCATTCTCTACCTAACTCTCCATCCTATAAATACTCATGTAAATACCCAAGTAGATCTGTTTGTAACTTGATAAAGCCCAATGTGTGGGCGAAACGTGGTTAGTAATGGATCACATTATACTGCCTTTGTGTTTATTTTTTATTTTTTATGTTCTTATGTAGACACATACAAGCTATTCATTAACAATATTGCTTTACTAAGTCTATTTTTATTAACTATGCCTCTAGCGACTTTAATATTGTGATTAAATTTTGTTCTCAGTATACGTACCTTCCGCTCAATTTCAGCAGTGTAAGCAATGCAAAATGGTTGCATATTAATTACAGAGGTACCTCGGTTTTCGTACAGCTCCCAACTCGAACAATTATGTAAGTGTATTATTGTAAGTGCTTTTGTAAGTGTATTTTTGGGGGTCTGAAACGGACTACTCTAATTTACATTTGTCCTTATGGAAACAAGAATGAATTATCAACGAAAACCGAGGTACCACATAATACAACCTGTCTTCTCTCGCTAATAGGAGTGGCCTTCCTACGTTAGGTAAGACACATAGGTAACAGTTAGGCATCTTTATTCCGAAACGTTTTGCCTACATAGTAGACTTCTTCAGTCGAGTACAGAATGTAGGCAGGAGCAGTAGAGATGTGAAGACGATGTAATCAGTCCATCACCCTTGAAGACGTAGATTTGAGGTGGTCAGTCCCTCAGTCTGGAGAAGAATTCTGTCGCTTGATTTTCACATTGTTTCAGACTATAGAACAGAATTCTTCTCCAGGTTGAGGGACTGACAGCTTCAAATCTACATCTTCAAGGGTGATGGACTGATTACATCGTCTTCACATCTCTACTGCTCCTGCCTACTTTCTGTACTCGACTGAAGAAGCCTACTGTGTAGGCGAAGCGTTTCGGAATAAATATGCCTAACTGTTGCCTATGTGTCTTACCAACCTGTCGCTATTGTTTACCATTTTAATATTGACTTCCTACATTAGTTTGGCATCATTCATTATTTTGAAAATGAATCTTGGGAAGATGTAATTAGTCAAGCTCAGACATTTTCTGTTTAAAATTGAATAAAATACTGAAAAGTTGATGATTAAGACACACGTGCAAAAATTGGGTATCTTTTTCACCAATAAAAATACCCAAATGTTTCACATGTCTCAATAATGTGACATTTAATACCGAAGGGACTACTGCTGTACAGGTTGGCCCCGCTTATACGGCAGGTTAGGTTCCCGTCTACTGCGGTAAAGGATGGCCCCGCTTATACGGCAGGTGAGTGAAGAAAACATTGGCTGGAGAGATACTTTAGCAAAAATTATTTAGCATTGTTCCTATATTTTTTTTACTTTTTTGTACTTACACTCAGAATCCAATCTATAAAAATTAACGTTAACCACACACACATACTCTCGTATGTATAACAAACTACTGTGAGAAAATAGTGAAATTCTAAGCACTTTCGTGATTAATAATGTGAGAATTCACTAACGCTCTTGGAATTTCACTATTTTTTTCACAGTGGTTTGTTTTGCACATTGTGATATCACCTGTTTACTGTGATGTGATCTTATTGCATGCTCTCATATACGTACATACGCTCACATACACGTACATGTACTCATACACCCACCCATACATCGACGCACTCATACACTTATGCTCTCCTATATAAACGCACTCATTCAATCAAGCACTAATACATACACGCACTCATTCTCATAGGCACTTATACACGCACTCATTCACTGACGTACTAATTCACTCATACATACACGCGCTCATTCACTCATACATACACGCGCTCATTCACTCATACATGCACTCACGTATCCGTAACAGTAGGAAACAAAGAGACTTAATAAATTTGATCCATTAAAAGCTGGAAGATTTACGGGAGATAATTTTGGAAGGTTCGATCGGGATTTACGAAGGTCATTAGGTCAAATTTGTGAGAGGCTGTATGTTCAGGAGGCCAAAAGTTGTGAATTAAGAGAACTTTAGGCCTCATAAGGCAAATAACTGAGCCTACTTTGTCTTGAGGATATTCATAATAACAAAGTTAATCTGAGAATCTCGTGCATTCTCTGTCTGTCTGGTTGTCTGTATGGTCGCTTACCATTCAATCTGCTTTCCTGCCTGTCTGCTATCTTGACTGCTTTCCTGACTGTCTGCTATCTTGCCTGCTTTCCTGCCTGTCTGCTCTCTTGCCTGCTTTGTTGTCTGTCTGCTCTCTTCCCTGCTTTGTTGTTTGTCTGCTCTCTTGCTTGCTTTTCTGCCTGTCTGCTCTCTTACCTGCTGTTCTGCTTGTCTGCTCTCTTTCCTGCCTGTCTGCTCTCTTTCCTGCCTGTCTGCTCTCTTGCCTGCTTTGTTGTCTGTCTGCTCTCTTGCTTGCTTGCTTTTCTGCCTATCTGCTCTCTTGACTGCTTTCCTGCCTGTCTGCTCACTTGCCTGCTTTCCTGCCTGTCTGCTCACTTGCCTGCTTTCCTGCCTGTCTGCTCACTTGCCTGCTTTGTTGTCTGTCTGCTCTCTTGCCTGCTTTTCTGCTTGTCTGCTCTCTTGCCTGCTTGTCTGCTCTCTTGCCTGCTTTTCTGCTTGTCTGCTCTCTTGCCTGCTTTTCTGCCTGTCTGCTCAATTACCTGCTTTCCTGTATGTCTGCTATCTTGCCTGCTTTCCTGCTTGTCTGCTCTCTTGCCTGCTTTCCTGCCTGTCTGCTCTCTTGCCTGCTTTTCTGCCTGTCTGCTCAATTACCTGCTTTCCTGCCTGTCTTCTCTCTTGCCTGCTTTCCTGCTTGTCTGCTCTCTTGCCTGCTTTCCTGCCTGTCTGCTCTCTTGCCTGCTTTCCTGCCTGTCTGCTCTCTTGCCTGCTTTGTTGTCTGTCTGCTCTCTTGCTTGCTTTTCTGCCTGTCTGCTCTCTTACCTGCTGTTCTGCTTGTCTGCCCTCTTCCCTGCCTGTCTGCTCTCTTTCCTACTTTCCTGCTTGTCTGCTCTCTTGCCTGCTTTCCTGCCTGTTTGCTCTCTTGCCTGCTTTGTTGTCTGTCTGCTCTCTTGCCTGCTTTGTTGTCTGTCTGCTCTCTTGCTTGCTTGCATTTCTGCCTGTCTGCTCTCTTGACTAATTTCCTGCCTGTCTGCTCACTTGCCTTCTTTCCTGCCTGTCTGCTCTCTTGCCTGCTTTTCTGCCTGTCTGCTCTCTTGCCTGCTTTGTTGTCTGTCTGCTCTCTTGCTTGCTTGCATTTCTGCCTGTCTGCTCTCTTGACTAATTTCCTGCCTGTCTGCTCACTTGCCTTCTTTCCTGCCTGTCTGCTCACTTGCCTTCTTTCCTGCCTGTCTGCTCTCTTGCCTGCTTTCCCACCTGGCTGCTCTCTTGCCTGCTTTGTTGTCTGTCTGATCTCTTGCTTGCTTTTCTGCCTGTCTGCTCTCTTGCCTGCTTTGCTGTCTGTCTGCTCTCTTGCCTGCTTTGTTGTCTGTCTGATCTCTTGCTTGCTTTTCTGCCTGTCTGCTCTCTTACCTGCTGTTCTGCTTGTCTGCTCTCTTTTCTGCCTGTCTGGTCTCTTTCCTATTTTCCTGCCTGTCTGCTCTCTTTCCTGCCTGTCTGCTCTCTTACCTGCTTTGTTGTCTGTCTGCTCTTGCTTGCTTGCATTTCTGCTTGTCTGCTCTCTTGCCTGCTTTCCTGTCTATCTGCTAACCTGCCTGTATTTTGTATGCCTGCATTTTCTTCCTGTATTTTGTCTTCCTGTATTTTGTTTGCCTGTAGTTTGTCTGCCTGCATTTGTCTGCCTGTACTATTTCTGTTTACCTGTCTCTTCTTGTTCTTTAATTTTACTGTCTACATAAGAGTCTGCATACCTGTTTCTCTATCACCCAGCCTCTCTTTTTGTTTTATTTTCTTCCTCTTTGGCTTTCTCTCTCTTACTTTGTCTTCCTGGCTGCTTGTCTGACTTTCTCATTTGTTGTCTGTCTTTCTTTCTGCCTGTCTGGTATTCTGTCTCTCTGCTTGCCTCTCTCCTTTATAAACACTATAAACATGTTTATATAGTGATATATAAACATTAGAAAAAGGACTTACGTTCCACGTAATATCAGGCAACGTATAAATAACCTAATTTTAATTTTTAAAGGGGTTGACGAGTAAGCCAGTGACCAGTAGGACTCGGTTAGATGGCCAAAAACTCCAGTGTCGGGGCAGCATATGACAGAGAACTGCGACAGGAAACACTTGTCCTGTTTTCTGACTAACTTAACCTTACGTCTGAAGCCATCACAACCAGGTTGATGCCGCTGATGTTGGCCCATCTTATGGCATAACATTTTGTAGGTTGTCCTTGAAGTACGACCAGGTATAGATCCTCGAGAGCATCTGTATTGTGCATAACCTTAAGAGCCTAAGAATGGAGGAGCACTGCAGCAGGTCTACTAGCCCATACAAGGCAAATCCTTCTCAAAAACCAACCATTCCCACCCACGTATTTGTCCAATCTTTTCACAAAGCCACCCAAGAATTTGCTTCAGTACTTCAGGTACTAAATTGTAATATCAGTCACGTTGCACTTTGTGAAAAAAGACACTTATGTGCAGTTCAAGACATTTATTAATGGAAACGTTTCGCCATGAGTGGCTGAAGATGCCACTCGTGGCAGAACGTTTCCTTTAATAAATGTACTGAACTGTACATAACTGTCTTTTTCCATATCATGTTGCACGTTGTTGCGATGTATTTAAAAGTATTATTTACATAAATGGTTAAAAGAAACCGACAAGTTGATAAATTTAGACACATGTGCAACACTTGAGTATCTTAACTGAGGAAATATTTCGCTACACAGTGCGTCCGAAGCCGGACGCGAGCCCAGTATGCAGCATGCATTTCCCCCTCTGGATAGCCACGCTGAGGCGCTGGAACATGAAAGTGGCTGCCATTGGGTCCCTAGTGGTGTCGATGAGTCTGGAACCCAGTTCTTTAAGGAAACGAGTGACATTTTTTCCCCATACTGTTGGCTTATGTCCCTGTACTTCCTGATCTTGTACTCCTCCCTGTGATCAGCAGCTCCTCCCTGTCGCCCATATATGTCGTGTCGAATAGGTAAAATTTTCGATTTTGGCTTAAATAACAACGTTCTTCTTGCCAAATAAGGCAAGCGAAAATATGGGTATGCAATAATTTCGCAAAAATCATTCAGAGCCTAACGAAAAAATTATTTCATTGTGTTTGTTTAATATTAAATTATTGTAAACTTATCTAATATATATTAAGTCGGATTAGGCTAAATTAAATTGCGCTTGTTATAATAAGGTTTGGTAAGTTTTCTAAGGTCCCTTTGGTACAATATTATTTTTTACATTAAAATAAATGAAAAATATATCTTTAAACGTATAAGAGGAAATTTTAGAAAGAACTTAATTTTAAATGAGTTCTTGCTAACTGACCACCCCAACTATGCAGATCTGATGGTAACCAAAAACGTCCAGATGGTATCACCCTTCAAGCCTGGACAGACGGCAAGCAGGTGGTGTGGGACTACACATGTGCATCTACCTTGGCTGATACCTGTCTCCAATACACCAGGGAGGAAGGAGGTGCAGCTGCCACCTTCAGGGAGTCCCAAAGGTCGAGAAAATATGGAGAACTTGCCCATCATTATATGTTTGTTCCCATAGGCTCAGAGACCCTTGGCTCATGGGAAAAGAGTGCATCTAAGTTTCTCAAGGAGCTGGGCAAAACACTCAACAGGGTAACTAGGGATCCCAGGGCAGCTAGTTTTCTGTTCCAGCGACTCAGCGCTGCTGTTCAGAGGGGTAATGCATGCTGTATTTTGGGCACGAGCCCCAGCTCTGAGGAGCTGGATGAGATTTTCACATTATAATCATTGACAAACATGTAACAATATGTACCAGACATGTATCTCTCACACCTCGTGTACTGTATAGGCCATCTTTATATCAACAATGTATCTCTTAACTCTTTTGTACCATATTATGTAATATATATATATATATATATATATATATATATATATATATATATATATATATATATATATATATACATATTTATATTTGATAAATGTATCAAATGACGATAATTTATTGTAAATAGTGTATGTAAATAGTGTATGTAAATATATTGACTCAAATTAATACAGTACGAAACCAACGTTGAAATCAGCAACGCAATGTTTATTCATAAGAGATAATTTAGTTTCATAGCTATATTATGCATTCCATATCTATTTTTGTGAGCTGTAGTAAAAAGATCGCAGAGGCATATGATGAGTTTGGTAACTAGTCCCAACGTGATCGAGGAAAGTAAGGTATAATCAAGTTGCAAATGAACGTGCACTCTCTAGAGGTGAACGTGCACACTCTAGAGAGCTTAGCATTCTCTGCTGCCAAGCCAGTAAGAGATGCCCAGGAATGATTATTATTATTACCAGTTCATGGAGCTGAGCTCTGTCTCCAGGCTGAGGGACTGATGACCTCAAATACTTTTTCTCTAAGGGTAATGGATGATTACATCATCTTCATTTCATTTCAACTTCTCCGTTTGTATTTGACTGAAGAAGCCTACTGTGTAGGCGAAACGTTTCATCAATAGGGCCTACTGGCCCATGCGAGGCATGTCCAAGTCTCCCACCGGCTTAAGCCAATGCCCCGACAAAGCCAGGTCAGGTTACATTCACTTAAGGAAGGAGCACGGCATCTGACCTAGTAGCACAAGCTAGTCAGGTCCAACTCACACCCACCCGCACCCACTCATATATTTATCTAGCCTATTTTTAAAACTACACAACGTTTTAGCCTCTATAACTGTACTCGGGAGTTTGTTCCACTCATCGACAACTCTATTACCAAACCAATGCTTTCCTATATCCTTTCCGAATCTTAATTTATCCAACTTAAAGCCATTGCTGCGAGTCCTGTCAATACTAGATATTTTTAGCACGCTATTTACATCCCCTTTATTTATTCCTGTTTTCCATTTATACACCTCAATCATATCCCCCCTAATTCTACTTCTACGCCTTTCTAGAGAGTGCAGATTCAGGATTCTCAGTCTATCCTCATAGGGAAGATTTCTGATACATGGGATCAAGTTAGTCATCCTCCTTTGTACGTTTTCCAGAGCATTTATATCCATTCTGTAATACGGTGACCAAAACTGTGCAGCATAATCTAGATGAGGCCTAACCAAGGATATATAGAGTTGAAGAACAACCTGAGGACTCCTATTATTTATGCTTCTTGATATGAAGCCAAGGATTCTGTTCGCTTTATTGCGAACACTTATGCACTGCTGTTTGGTTTTAGATTACTGCTAACCAGAACTCCTAAATCCTTTTCGCAATCAGTAGATATTAAGATCTACATTATTTAGTTTATATGTGGCATGGTTATTGTCCTGTCAATATTTAGAACTTTGCATTTATCTATATTAAACTGCATCTGCCACTTCTCCGACCACTGCATCAGTCTATTCAAATCTTCCTGGAGTGCTCTAATGTCCTCATTTAAATGAATTGGACGGCCTATTTTGGTGTCATCGGCAAATTTGCTTATGTCGCTATTTATTCCCTCATCTACGTCGTTTATGTAGATTGTGAACAACAAGGGGCCCAATACTGACCCCTGTGGAACACCGCTTGTGACGCTTCCCCACTCTGATTTCTCCCCATTTATGCAAACTCTCTGCTAATTATTTGTCAACCATGCTCTACCCAGGAAAAAATTTCTCCTATTCCGTGTGCCTTAATTTTCCTCAATAGTCTCTGATGTGGGACTATATCAAAAGCCTTACTGAAGTCCATATATACAATATCATATTCATTACCATGATCTACCTCCTTAAATACCTTATTGAAAAAAGTTATTAAATTTGTAAGGCAGGAACGCCCTTTTGTAAAAATGTGCTGAGATTCGTTGATTAATTTATGCTTTTCAAGATGGCTGCGAATTGCCTCGGCAATTATTGATTCCATAAATTTTCCCACTATAGATGACAGAAACAACTTTACTGGATGGAATTCAACTGTTTCTGGCAGTATTACAACTATTTCTTCCCTAACCTGTGGAAGATTTCCACGAAGCAATCTACGCCGCTTCCCGGCTCATGGAAACCTAGTCTTCCATTTAAGCATACAAAGAATAAAAAGGTACAACACCGTGACTGGAACAATACACGGGTAACCCGCACTCAGAAGATCGAAACTTATGACGACGTTTCGGTCCTGTCTGGACCACCGACTAATCACCCAGAAGTGCGAAGGGAAGGGAGACACAACAATATAATGTGATGTTAGTTAAATTGAGATTTTCATTAGTCGTCAAAAGTAAAAATGAATGAAAGAATTATCAAACAAGAAGACCAGAGTAATTAAATCACTAATTATATAGCAAAAGGAATGTCGTTGTTTATTTTTTAAGAAAAATACCTGACACATCTTCATAGCGACCAGTTTCTCCTTTATGTCCTAAGAACAAATATGAAGGTAAGACAGCCATTTGACTTACGGTGCGACAGAGAGACAGTGCCCACTGGCTTATTGGTGCTGGACTCCGTGGAAGAAGAGGAAAGTGCCTGCACTAATGATCTGAAGAACAGAAATATTGTTATTCGTTTACAGCCTACTGCTACTAGGTCAGATGCCGTGCTCCTTCCTAAAGTGAATGTAACCTGACCTGGCTGGGTCGGGGCATTGGCTTAATCCGGTTGGAGACTTGGACCTGCCTCGCAAAGGCCAGTCGGCCTCCAGCAGGGTTCCTTCTTATGTTCTTAAAACAAGGGGAATTGAGACCAGTTGAGTGAGAAGAATTTTTTTTACTGTTTTCATCGCCTTGAGCAACTAATTTTTGGAATACGTAAAATCCATCAACCTGCCTTACGGCGAGGAAGGATAAAATTCACGATACGAATGATTAGTTTTAAATCAACGCATTAAGTTAACTTACAAGAGGGTGAGACACTCTAGACGGTAGGGAAAAATCTCTAATGAAACAGGGGTGCAGTAATTACAAGAAGACATAAACACAGTAAATATAAATTGTTCAATGTATCTCAGTTTTCTCCGTTCCAACAAATGGGCAATCACCAACAGACCACTAATTGGGTTGAGAAGGAACTAGAGTAGCTATTAGGAATAGTTCCTGGCTGGATTAGCCTTGGAACCTTGGATTGTGTCGAAAGCAGCAACCTCCTGATGCTGTCTAAGACCTGAGTCAAGACAGCTGGAGCAATGATCCCCAAGATCACAGATTAAATTACCTTAGTTTGATTACTGATTCTTGTTGTACAAAGAATTTTTAATGTTTTAAATCATACTGTATTTTTATTGTAATATTTTTTTAGATTCTGTGAGAATAAAGAAATTGGATATCCTCTGAAGTTAGTATTTATGTCGTGCCGAATAGGTAAAATTGGTCAGTTAGCAAGAACTCAATTAAATTAAGTCCATTCAAAATTTCCTCTTATACGTTTAAAGATATTTTTTTCATTTATGTTAATGTAAAATAATAATTTTGTACCAAAAGAACCTTGGAAAACTTACCTAACCTTATTATAACAAGGGCAATTTAATTTAGCCTAATCCAACTAAATATATTTCAGATAAGTTTACAATAATTTAATAATAAACACAATGAAATATATTTTTTCGTTAGGTTCAGAATGATTTTTGCGAAATTATTGCATACACAAAGTTTCGCTTGCTTTATTTGGCAAGAGGAGCTTTGCTGTTTAAGTCATAATCGCATGTTTTACCTATTCGGCATGACTCACACACACACACACACACACACACAGATTAGACGAAGAGCCAGAAACGAGTATGCACAGATAAGGAGGGAGGCTCAGCGACAGTACGAAAACAACATAGCATCAAAAGTCAAGTCCGACCCGAAGCTGTTGTATAGCCACATCAGGAGGAAGACAACAGTCAAGGACCAGGTAATCAGGCTGAGAAAAGAAGGTAGGGAGCTCACAAGAAACGACCAAGAAGTATGTGAGGAGCTCAACACGAGATTTAAGGAATTATTTACAGTGGAGACAGAAAGGACTCTGGAATGACAGAACAGAGGGTACACCAACAAGGGATATACCAGCAAGTGTTGATGAAATACACACAACCGAGGAGGAGGTGAAGCTGCTCAGTGACTTTGATACCTCAAAGGCGGTGGGACCAGACATCTCTCCATGGGTCCTTAGAGAGGGAGCAGAGACGCTGTGCGCCACTAACCACAGTTTTCAACACATCTCTTGAAACTGGGCAACTACCTGAGGTATGGAAGACGGCAAATGTAGTCCCCATTTTTAAGAAAGGAGACAGAAACGAGGCACTAAACTATAGACCAGTGTCACTCACGTTAAAGTATGCAAAGTTATGGAGAAGATTATCAGGAGGAGAGTGGTGGAGCACCTGGAATGGAACAAGATTATAAACGACAACCAGTAAATTTTGTCACAAACCTACTGAAGTTTTATGAAAAGATAACAGAAGTAAGACACGAGAGAGAGGGATGGGTTGATTGCATTTTCTTGGACTGCAAGAAGGCCTTCGACACAGTTCCTCACAAGAGATTAGTGCAGAAGCTATAGGATCAGGCACGTATAACAGGAAGAGCACTGCAATGGATCAGAGAATACCTGACAGGGAGGCAAGAACGAGTCATGGTACGTGATGAGGTAGCACAGTGGGCGCCTGTGACGAGCGGAGTCTCACAGGGATCAGTCCAAGGACCAGTGCTATTTATGTGAATGACGTGATGGAAGGGATAGACTCAGAAGTGTCCCTGTTCGCAGATGATGTGAAGTTAATGAGGAGAATTAAATCAGATGAGGATCAGACAGGACTACAAAGAGACCTGGACAGGCTGGACACCTGGTCCAGCAACTGGCTCATCGAATTTAACCCCGCCAAATGCAAAGTCATGAAGATCGGGGAAGGGCAAAGAGACAGCAGATAGAGTATAGAGTGGGTGGCCAAAGACTGCAAACCTCACTCAAGGAGAAAGATCTAGGGGTGAGTATAATACCGAGCACGTCACCGGAAGCACACATCAACCAGATAACTGCTGCAGCATATGGGCGCCTGGCAAACCTGAGACTAGCGTTCCGATACCTCAGTAAGGAATCGTTCAAGACTTGTACACCGTGTACGTCAGACCCATACTGGAGTATGCAACACCAGTTTGGAACCCACACCTGGTCAAGCACGTCAAGCAAATTTTCATAAGGGGAATGTCCTACGAAGAAAGGTTAAGGGAAATCGGCCTAACGACACTGGAGGACAGGAGAGTTATGGGAGACATGATAACGACATACAAAATACTGTGAGGAATAGATAAGGTGGACAGAGACAGGATGTTCCAGAGATGGGACATAAAAACAAGGGGTCACTATTGGAAGTTGAAGACTCAGATGGGACAAAGGGACGTTAGGAAGTATTTCTTCAGTCATAGAGTTGTCAGGAAGTGGAGTATTCTGGCAAGTGATGTAGTGGAGGCAGGAACCATAAATAGTTTTAAGACGAGGTATGATAAAGCTCTTGGAGCAGGGGCCAGGGCCAGGGCCGGGGCCAGTCTCGACCCCTGCAACCACAAATAGTAACTTATATACACATCACACACACACACGCCCCGATGGCATGGTGGCTAGCACTCTTGCTTCACGCACGGAGGGACGGGTTCAATTCCCGGCGGGGCCGAAACATTTCGAAGTGTTTCGTTACACACACATACATACAACAGGCCTAGTGTCTAATCGACATGTGCCTAGGACAAAATGGTAACTAAGAGTAGCGGCCAGTGAAGAGGATCGACCCCTGCAACCACAACTAGGTGAGTACAACTAGGTGAGTACACACACATATATATATATATATATATATATATATATATATATATATATATATATATGCAAACAACTATGAAAATAATTAGCGCTTGTAACTACCACATTATCAAGGAACTATCATAGTTCTTGATATTTAATATATTTTATTGTATCACCTGTTTACTGATCTTTTAAAATATATATATATATATATATATATATATATATATATATATATATATTTGATTCGATGAAGGTATCTTTAATTCATTGGGGCACAAGCCTGCCACCGGCATGAAGCCATCGCTTGAAGGGAACACGCGTCACTGAGCACACAAAACTAGCTGGAGGATACATCATACTGCTCCTAGCCATTCCCATATCTTTCTCCCCACCCATACCTCTTTCTCTCTCTTTCTCTCTTTTTTTCTCTCTTATTCTCTCTCTCAACCCCTCGACCAGTCTTTCATCCTGCCTCTGTCCACGCGTCAGCTTTCTTAAACTTTCTCGTAAAGCTTGTCAGTGTTCGGTTGCAGTCTCCTTCCAGGTACAAGCCATCTGTCAAGAAGGGATTCCTGCCACTGGTAAAATGATCTCAAAGATCCGTGAAATATAAAATCGTCTCTTTTTCTTAAATAATTCTTGCAGATTATTGGTCGAAAACTCTATTTCTGAGAGAGAGAGAGAGAGTAGAATGTGAGTGTTTGTGTGTTTTATGGGAGTGAAATGGAAAAGATAGATTGAAGAGGACTGCTAAGTGCATTCAAAGACGTTCTATCCATTGGTATGAAATATCTATCGTTAAAAACTATAGTGCATTAATATGTGTATTAGTCAGTGACAGAAAATTAGAAGGCTAGTGTAACATCCCTTAACTGTAATGATCCCTCATGTTATTCCTCTCTTCCTGGTATACTTTTTCATTTCTCTCTCTCTCTCTCTCTCTCTCTCTCTCTCTCTCTCTCTCTCTCTCTCTCTCTTTTCTCTTTCTCTCTCTCTTCCCCCTTGGAGTAATCATATCAAATAATGATTTCAAGAATACGAAACAATATCTGTCTGCTATTATATAAGTTACCATAATGCTTGGTTTCATAACAAAATACTTCGAGTTTTAAATACTACAAAACATATTCTCTCTATAATGCGCTTGTTAGACCGCATCTAGAATATGCCGTCCAAACTTGGTTTCAAATTACATGTAAATATATTGTTCAGAGAACCGACAGGATGAAGAATTATATTATTAGACATTTGTGCAACACTTGGGTATATTGTGGAAATCTTTTCACATTAAAGATACCCAAGTGTTGCATATATGTTTTTATTCATCAAAATTACATAGAAGAGGAAGATCGATCGGAGAGTTTATAGAGAAAGACAACTAAGCTTGAACTACCAGTAAGAAAAGCCATGGAAATAATGCCTCAAACCACTTAATTAACCTTTTCCTATCTTAGAAAACGATAACAACGTTTCGGTACACTTAAAAAAATGGAATAAAACTTCCAGACAAGAGATACAACATAAACGTGAGTATTTTTTTTCGCAAAAAAAAAAAAAATATAGTGGAAGTCAACAAACTTCCTGTGTAGTTGTAAGAGCTACCACAACTGGACAGGCATTTTGCAAGTATGGAAATCCACTAGATACTATGCTATATAATCCCCTCAAGCGCTATATTATTATTATTATTATTATTATTATTATTATTATTATTATTATTATTATTATTATTATTATTATTCCATAATAATAATAATAATAATAATAATAATAATAATAATAATAATAATAATAATAATAATAATAATAATAATAATAATAATAATAATAATAATAATGGGAAGTAACATGATTATTTAAGACTGAAACAGAAGTACTTGAGTTGAGATAGTTGAGCCTTTGCCTTCAATTCGCTTTTATCTTCCTGTAAATTCTAAGCAATTTTTCCGGAATGTTTTGTTATATTTGTCACACGATACACAGACATGTTACTCGGTGTTTTTTCCCGTTTAATACCGGTAGTGGCGGTAGGAAATGAAGGGCAGGAAGAGAACCTTCTACTTGTCTATCATTGATTCATACAGATAAATAACATGCGATAGTCCTTAATATAGATAAAATTAACACGTTTTTCTCAGTACTTATCTTTCTTATATATTCCCGTGTATCTCTCTCTCTCTCTCTGCCTCCCTCTCTCTCTCTCTCTCTCTCTCTCTCTCTCTCTCTCTCTCTCTCTCTGCCTCTCTCTCTCTCTCAAATCTAGTTAAGTAACTTGTAAGATTAGGAAATAAAACTATATAAGCCAGCTTACAGATAACCCATCTTGTTAAAATAAAATAAATAAAGAATATTCATTATACATTAAAGGACACCAGCTGTATTCTATTGACACCAGCTGCTTTTTAAGGTCACCAGTTGTTTTTTAAGGATACCAGCTGTTTTTTAAGGACACCAGCTGTTTTTAAAGGACACCAGCCTTTTTAAGTATACCAGCTGTTTTTTAAGGACACCAGCTTTTTAAAGGACACCAGCTGTTTTTAAAGGATACCAGCTGTTTTTAAAGAACACCAGCTGTTTTCTTAGACATCAGCTTTTTTTTAAGGACACGAGCTTTTTTAAGGATAAAAATATTTTTAAGGGCACCAGCTGTTTTCTAAGGATACCAGCTGTTTCCGACCGAAATTGTGAGACCGAAAAATAAAAGAATCACATTCACCGTCATTCTCTCTTGCCAGAAGAAAGGTGAAAAAAAATATTTGTGTATGGGTTTTGCAAGAAAGTTTAACTGATACATATTTCTCTATAAAACTGACAAATTTGCACCTACATTGCCCAATTTTAGAAAAATATAGTACAGTGTTACCCCGGTTTTCGTACAGTTCCAAACTCGAACAATTATGTAAGTGTATTTTTGTAAGTGCTTTTGTAAGTGTATTTTTGGGGGTCTAAAAGGACTAGTCTAATTTACATTATTCCTTATGGGAACAAATTCGTTCGGTAACGGCACTTGAACAGCATTCTGGAACGAATTAATGACGAAATCCGGGGGTCCACTGTACTTCCATTTAAGATTCGTCAGAAGAGGAATTCTTCAGTTACTCCCAACTTATTTAAGAAAACTGGCAGAAAAGGCATTCTTTAGTAATTCATAGGAATCTAACGATTTCATTTTTTTAATAATACAGTGGTACCCCGGATTTCCTACAGCTCCCAACTCGAACAATTATGTAAGTGTATTTTTATAAGTGCTTTTGTAAGTGTATTTTTGGGGGTCTGAAACGGACTAATCTAATTTACATTCGTCCGTATGGGAACAAATTCATTCGGTAACGGAACTCAAACAGCCTTCTGGAACGAATTATTGACGAAATCCGGGGTACCACTGTATCAGTAAAGTTTCAAGTTGGCACTGTCACTACTCTACTTTAATAGTGTCATTCTTCTTATCGAATGCATAAGAATTAATATTTTGAAGCCAATTAGAAGACTTATTCTATAGTTTATGAAGAGAGATCAATGATACATTTTACTTATTAAAAAATGGGAAATCGGGATGTATGGAGCGCATTAACAATTCAAACCTTGATAATTCAGGAAGAAGTGGAGGCTCGATCCTCCGTCCGCTGATAGTGAAATGAGCCTACAACTGTGGCATCCAGCCATGCTAGGGACGAATTTGTCCATAAAAAAAAGGGGTAAAATGCTGTCTGTGAGTTAATGCATCGGTTGTTAAATATTGAAGTCATTCATAAGAGATAAACATAAATTTAACGTGATTTAACGGGAATAGAAATTTCACTTCATTAAACACTCCAAATTCTCAAATGTCAATTGTTGCTTGAATCTTGAACCCAGTTACGTATAAAATTTGAAGCTGATCGAATGAACCGTTCTCGTGATATGAACGAAATAAAAACGATTCTTTGGAAGACAAAAAAGGTGAAAATTAAAAACAAATTAGGCAAGAACTTAAAGGTTCCACTTCGGGATAATTAAATATCACCCAGTCATTCAAACATGACCTTTAATGTTGTACTAACAAACATGACCTTTAATATTGTACTAACAAACATGACCTTTAATACTGTACTAACAAACATGACCTTTAATGTTGTACTAACAAACATGACCTTTAATATTGTACTAGCAAACATGACCTTTAATGTTGTACTAACAAACATGACCTTTAATATTGTACTAACAAACATGACCTTTAATGTTGTACTAGCAAACATGACCTTTAATGTTGTACTAACAAACATGACCTTTAATATTGTACTAACAAACATGACCTTTAATATTGTACTAGCAAACATCACCTTTAATACTGTACTTGCAAACTAGCAATAATAGGCTTAATGCCTGCTTAGTATAAGCTACTTGTAAATAATAAATAATATACCTCGGTGAGTGCCAGAATTCTTATATTACCACTTGGCACTAACCAGTTCTCTCAGGAAGGACAAAAAGGCACAATACCGTGACTGGAACAATACACAAATAACCAGCACATAGAAGAAAGAAACTTGGGACGACGTTTCGGTCTTACTTAGAACACAGATTAGTCACGGTGTGGCTAATCAATGATCAGTACTTACATTCAGTGTTGGGTAGTAATACGCATCCTGTCAGTACTCACATTCAGTGTTGGGTCGTAATACGCATCCTGTCAGTACTCACATTCAGTGTTGGGTAGTAATACGCATCCTGTCAGTACTCACATTCAGTGTTGGGTCGTAATACGCATCCTGTCAGTACTCACATTCAGTGTTGGGTCGTAATACGCATCCTGTCAGTACTCACATTCAGTGTTGGGTCGTAATACGCATCCTGTCAGTACTCACATTCAGTGTTGGGTCGTAATACGCATCCTGTCAGTACTCACATTCAGTGTTGGGTCGTAATACGCATCCTGTCAGTACTCACATTCAGTGTTGGGTCGTAATACGCATCCTGTCAGTACTCACATTCAGTGTTGGGTCGTAATACGCATCCTGTCAGTACTCACATTCAGTGTTGGGTCGTAATACGCATCCTGTCAGTACTCACATTCAGTGTTGGGTCGTAATACGCATCCTGTCAGTACTCACATTCAGTGTTGGGTCGTAATACGCATTTTGTCAGTACTCACATTCAGTGTTGGGTCGTAATACGCATCCTGTCAGTACTCACATTCAGTGTTGGGTCGTAATACGCATCCTGTCAGTACTCACATTCAGTGTTGGGTGGTAATACGCATCCTGTCAGTGTCCGATCTTCAACTTCTGTCAAATTCGGTCAAAAAGCAATTCTGACGGGGAAGAACAATATGTCAGTCAGAACCCACATAAAACCCAAAATATGTAAATATTAGTGTCCCTGGGGAACAGCAGACAGTAAAGAATGTAGATACCTACATCCCTCGTCATGCATGAATATGCTAATAGAAGGACAATGTCGCTTTGGAGAAAATTGCTTTTGCTGCTACCAAAAAATGTGTAAATCTTGCATAAATAAATAAAATGCTACCACCTACTGAGGCCTGAAATGTATGGAATATTACTGCTGAAGAAGGAAAGTCAACATTGCTACGCCTGGAATAATTCCGCCAGTTTCAGCACCATGAGTGATTCAGAACTGAAGGATGATTAGTTATTTTTTTTCAGGACCACCTCGTTGTCTGGCGTAGCATCGGCGATATTTCTTTCATTTTCTATTTGCAGATATCTAACCTACCCTAAATGAACTCAACCTAACTTAAAATGAAGGAAATGTAACTGAAAAACTGGACTTTATGTAAAACGTCAAAAAAATCGATGTAGCAGAATGAAGACAGAATAAACAGATCACAATAATCCCACTAACTGTACACAAATCATCAGACGAAGTTTCGGACTTGATACTGGTCACGGACTGACTGAAACGTCACTAAAATATTTATCCTAAATTCGTGGATTGTAACTTGGAGATCCCTTAGAGAAGGTTACTCAAGTATGCAGGTGACAGCCTCGTGGTGATACCTGGATACGAACCTGCCCACACTTTGATCACAGTGACTATACCTGCCAACACCTTGATCACAGTGATTACACCTGCCCACATTTTGATCACAGTGACTACACCTGCCCACACCTTGATCACAGTGATTACACCTGCCCACACTTTGATCACAGTGACTACACCTGCCCAAACTTTGATCACAGTGACTACACCTGCCCACACTTTGATCACAGTGACTACACCAATCACCTATCCACACAGTGATCAGAGAGACTACATCTGTCCACACAGTGAGCAGAGTGACTACACCTGTCCACACAGTGAGAAGTGACAACATCTGTCCACACAATGATTAGAGTGACTACATCTGTCCACACAGTGATTACAGTTACTACACCTATCCACACCCCTGGCTGTCTTCAAGAAGGCACTGAACAGGCACCTAAAGTCAGTACCTGACCAACCAGGCTGTGGTTCGTACGTCAGTATGCGTGCGACCAACAGTAACAGCATGGTAGGTCAGACCCTGATCCACCATGAGGCCTGGTCTCAGACCGAACCTCGGGGGAGTTGACCCCCTAAACCCTCTCCAGGTAAACACAGTGATCACAGTGAATATACCTTTCCACACAGTGATCACAGTGACTACATCTGTCAACACAGTGATCACAATTACTTCATCTCTCCACACTTTGATCAAAGTAACTACACCTGCCCACATTTTGATCACAGTGACTACACCTGCCCACACTTTAATCACAGTGACTACACCTGCCCATACCTTGATCACAGTGACTACACCTACCTACACCTTGATCACAGTGACTACACCTACCCACACCTTGATCACAGTGACTACACCTGTCCACACAGTGATCACAGTGACTACACCTGCCCACACAGTGATCACACAGAAACAAGGGGGCACAATTGGAAGTTGAAGACTCCAATGAGTCAAAGGGATGTTACACCTGTTCACACCTTGATAACGTTACTACAACTGTCCACACCTTGTTCACAGTTACTACACCTGTCCACACAGTGATGACAGTTACTACACCTGTCTACACAGTGAGCAGAGTGACTACACCTGTCCACACAGGGATCACAGTGATTACACTTGCCCACACAGGGATCACAGTGATTACACCTGTCCACACCTTGATCACGTTACTACAACTGTCCACACCTAGTTCACAGTTATTACATCTGTCCACACAGTAATCACAGTTACTACATCTGTCCACACAGTGATCACAGTGACTACCTCTGTCCACACAGTGATCATAGTGACTACATCTATCAACACAATGATCACAATTACTACATCTATCCACAAAGTGATCACAGTTTCTACATCTGTCCACACAGTGACTACATCTGTCCACAGAGCGATCACAGTGGCTACACCTGTCCACGCCTTGATCACAGTAACTACACCTGCCCACACCTGGATCACAGTGGCTACACCTGCGTACACAGTGATCACAGTTTCTACACCTGCCTACACTTTGATCACACTTCCTACACCTGTCCACACTTTGATCACAGTAACTACACCTGTCCATACCCTGATCACAGTAGGTACACCTGTCCACAGCTGGAGCAAAGTTACTACATCTGCCTACACAGTGATCACAGTGAATACACCTGCCCACACCGTCACAACAGTGACTAAACGTGCCCACACCGTCACCACAGTGACTACGCTCATCCACACCGTCACCACAGTGACTACACTCATCCACACCGTCAGCACAGTGACTACGCTCATCCACACCGTCAGCACAGTGACTCCGCTCGACCACAGTGATCACAGTGAACATATTGATAAGATTGAGTAAACTCGTCAACACGTTGATAACAGCTGCAACACAACGTGAGCACACTGATCACAGCTGCAACACAACGTGAACACACTGATCACAGCTGCAACATAAAGTGAGAACACTGATCACAGCTGCACCACAAAGTTAGCACACTGATCACAGCTGCACCACAAAGTTAGCACACTGATCACAGCTGCAACACAAAGTTAGCACACTGATCACAGCTGCAACACAACGTGAGCACAGTGATCACAGCTGCAACACAACGTGAGCACAGTGATCACAGCTGCAACACAACGTGAGCATAGTGATCACAGCTGCAACACAACGTGAGCACAGTGATCACAGCTGCAACACAACGTGAGCATAGTGATCACAGCTGCAACACAACGTGAGCATAGTGATCACAGCTCATGCGCTCGTCAACACAGTGACAACAGTCATGAAAAGTTCCCTCCAGAGGCAACATTTTATCAAGATTTAATGACTTCACGGTGATCAGTGCCTCGCATCGTGACTTCACGGTGAGTGATCAGTGCCTCGCATCGTGACTTCACGGTGGGTGATCAGTGCCTCGCATCGTGACTTCACGGTGGGTGATCAGTGCCTCGCATCGTGACTTCACGGTGAGTGATCAGTGCCTCGCATCGTGACTTCACGGTGAGTGATCAGTGCCTCGCATCGTGACTTCACGGTGGGTGATCAGTGCCTCGCATCGTGACTTCACGGTGGGTGATCAGTGCCTCGCATCGTGACTTCACGGTGAGTGATCAGTGCCTCGCATCGTGACTTCACGGTGGTGATCAGTGCCTCGCATCGTGACTTCACGGTGAGTGATCAGTGCCTCGCATCGTGACTTCACGATGAGTGATCAGTGCCTCTCATCGTGACTTCACGGTGATCAGTGCCTCGCATCGTGACTTCACGGTGATCAGTGCCTCGCATCGTGACTTCACGGTGATCAGTGCCTCGCATCGTGACTTCACGGTGATCAGTGCCTCTCATCGTGACTTCACGGTGAGTGATCAGTGCCTCTCATCGTGACTTCACGGTGGGTGATCAGTGCCTCGCATCGTGACTTCACGGTGAGTGATCAGTGCCTCTCATCGTGACTTCACGGTGAGTGATCAGTGCCTCTCATCGTGATTTCACGGTGGGTGATCAGTGTCTCTCATCGTTACTTCACGGTGAGTGATCAGTGCCTCTCATCGTGACTTCACGGTGGGTGATCAGTGCCTCTCATCGTGACTTCACGATGGGTGATCAGTGCCTCTCATCGTGACTTCACGGTGGGTGATCAGTGCCTCTCATCGTGACTTCACGGTTAGTGATCAGTGCCTCTCATCATGACTTCACGGTGGGTGATCAGTGCCTCGCATCGCTCCCTAATCAAATCAGAGATTTTATCAGCAAGCAAAAGTTAGTCGCCGCGGTTGGGATGGTGGAATGTGCCCCTCGACTCACGATCATCCCAAACAGGGTATTGAGACCTAAGTCTAGACTTCGAAAGCTATCTAAGCCGATTAAAGAAATCGTAAGTAAAACAGAGTGGAAAGTCAAAATGCAGCGACTAGAACAATTCACGAATATCCCGTACTGGCCCCCTCTTTTTTTTGTGATAGTGTGATTTTGTAAATGGGCCGAAACATACCGAAACGTCGTTGTAAGCTTTTGTCTCCTACATGTGGGTTATTTGCGCAATTAAAATCTCTGCTTTTTAAATCAAATGTTTTACTTGTGGTGAGACAGGACACAAGAATAAAAGATTATTATCCTTGAAAAGGGAAGTGTTGGGAGACGTTTTGTTGATATTAACGACAGTGAACCTTTTAGTAAAAACTGCCTAGTAAATGAAATGATTTATACCCTAAACTGTGGCAGAATTACGAAATGAAAAATAAACATGAGCCATTAAAAATTCTTAATAATAGATGAAATTTTAAAAGACCTTTATACAAATAACAAAGAATTGACTAAATTCTAACATGACTAAGAGGAAATAAAATTATATATGCAGTTGCCTACAGTTCTAAGAAATGCTGGCTGTTGATGTGTAGTTGTGTCATCAGCTGTTTCCTAAAACAGATCGCTCTAGATTTCATACAGTAACTATACAGATTACCCGTCTGTCTGTTTTTATCTCAACGGTAAATGGAATCCTGGGTGGACTGATACAGTCGTTTTTCTTTAGCTTCATACAGGTCCTTGCGAATGAATATTTATCGTCCTCAACATTTCGGAGAGTCCATCCTTATTCTTATGGAAATTATAGATGGAAACAGCATATAAATAATACGAAAATATAAGAAATGTGGAGCATTAAAGAAGACATAAAATTCGTAAAATTTACTTGACTCAAAACCATGAAAACGTATAACATAAATTACGAAAGCGAATCAGAGGTAAGATATGCAATAATACGAAAGCATAAAGCAAATGGTAATAAAATAATTATTATTATTAAGTTTGTATTAATTTCGGATTAATGTAAACTTGAATACACTAGGAGACAGAGGCATCTCTTTGTGCCTAAGGTTAAGGAATGGTTCCTTTAAATTTTCGGCTCTTTAAAAGATTTGCCAGATATCTCAAACCTCTGCAGCGATCAGATGTTACCTGAATATAAGATTCACAGTAATAACAGAAGATCGTCACCACAAGAAACGAATGATAGACGCCCGTTGTATAAAAGGTATGAGCCCTAAAGAGAGGCGCACGGCAATCAACACTGGTTTGAGTGAACTGTTCTATGAAACACTGAACCAACCTGGCTGGAGTCTCAGAGGTGATGGGTTGGCAAAGAAGAAACAGTCTTCTTTGCCTTCCACAAATGATGTAATGCAGCTTATCTAATCCCTTTCAGTTTCGCTGGACTGATCAAAACATGGGTTAATGATGAGTGGTTCACTTAGTAGACAAGCTGAAGGCTTAACAGACGGATGAGAGAATTAAATAAGTCTAACATAACGTTAAAAGCAATAGTTCTACAAACCAAAAATGGTAACAGCTGTAAAAATAATATACCATTAATTACAAGCGTAGTGAATACTAACAATCATTAGACAACAAGTTACTTAGTAACTTTCTCACAATCCACAGCACCAAGAAACAGGAAGGTGACTGGTTTTTACATTCCTCTGTAACAAGCTCTTCACGTTCACTAACATCCCACATAACAACCATAAATACTAACACACAAAATTCTGTACATCTTCATGAACTTTTTTTCCTCACAGTCCTAGGAGGGAATATCAAAGGAGCTGTTTTTTTCTACTGCAATAGATAAATCAAGGGGTCTAAGTATTCATATACCATAGTGGTTGGGTCACTTACCTTTCTTACCCTCCTCTCCTCCACCCTCCCATCCTTTTCCAGTATTTTCATCCTTCCCCATCCTTCCCCCTCTCCATCTTACCGCAGCTCTGTCTTATTTGATTGATTGAGTATTCTATCACTCCCTCGCTTTCAGATGTAAAAATAATGGGACAATAGAAGACTTCTAAAGCTGAGATATGACCTTGCATGTGACCTCTCATATGACCCTACTCACTGACCATGGGAACGTTGAGGACTTTTAATTAGTTCACATGTCAAGTAAAATTTAAGAGTGACATATCAGGCAAAAGGGAATTTTGTTAACATTGCTCACAATCCACACAAATTCTATTCATTATAAAGGAATAAATTTATACATTCTTGGACTTATATTCATATTGCAATCGATACTATTTTTAATGAAACTTGATTGTATCATATCTTTTTCAACCATGGATGCAACTTTCTCGGCCTTATGGTTAGTTAAACTCTCTCACATGAATAATCAGAGACATCAAATTCTTGCCAAGTTCTAAAATTATATTTGTATTGTAATCATAGTTCAAATTTTTTTCCAGGTTGTCCCAAAATAATTTTTGTTTCATTTTAAACACAAAATTTTATAGACACACATCAGCTTTTTGGGGGAATTCTTAATAAAAATTTTATTGTATCAAGATTTTTAAAAATAACTTGGATTTTGAAGTTCTTAAGCAGAGAAGGTATATCAAGGAAGTTTTCTAGATAAGGCAGAACCAACCTATTTTTGGTTGACTATTTTCTTTGTTCTTTTTCCAAGTGAATAATAGATATTCGTATTGTGAGCCCAACGGCAGGCACAGTTTCCAATTTTAATGTTAAGAATAATGTAGATTTGGTTGGTAAACAAAGCACCATGGCTGACTGATTACAATATGGTTAATTTTGATGTCACTTCGTTGTTACAAAATCCCAGTTGATGACTTAAGTTTCCTATCTGAAGACCTCGGTAATTACGATTTACCGTTGCCTGTACCAACAGTCATTAAGCTTATTAAACTTTGCATTATTGATGCAAAGTTTGTGTTTAATGGCGAGTTGTGCACTCAGAGGTTTGGTATGGCTATGGGAAATCCTATCTCACCAGTCCTTAGTAATTTGTACAAGGAATTTTTTGAAATCAGACTGCTTAACAGAATTCTTGAATAAAATGTTTAGTTCCATCAACAATTTTATCTGATGAGTTTGATGATGTGAATATAACACTGGTATATAGTACTGACAATTAGATAAGACCCAAATGAAATAGGTATCATTATTACGGAATATTTCACGTACATAGTAGGCTACTTCAGACGACTACAGAAAAGGCAGCTGAAGCAGAAGAGAAGTAAAGACAATGTAATCAGTCCATCACCTTTGAAGAGGTCGGCATTATAAACCGTTGTTATGATCACACTATCAGACACTGCTCCTTTCTCACTTGTAACTACTAGTTACGAGTGAGAAAGGTTAGATTTGAGTGGGACCTACCAGTAAGATTACATTCTAGCTGCTACTAGAAGGCCCCACTTTTTCTGTCATCATCAAGATTTTCTACGCTTTCTTTCTGATGGTTCAGCTTCGCTTTGTTTCAGACTGTGGAGCAGAACTCTTCTCCAGGTTGTGGGACTGACCGCCTCCCAACTGCTACTTCGAGAGTGATGGACTAATACATCGTCTGTATATTTCAATGTTTCTGATGCCTCTTCTATATTTGTCTGAGGAAGACACATGGGCAACAGTTAGGTATCTTTAATCCGAAACTTTTCGTCTACACACTAGGCTTCTTCAGTCAAGTACAGAGGAGTCAGCAGAAGCAGTAGAGATGTAAAGGCCATGTTATCAGTCCGTCACCCTTGAAGACGTAGTTATGAGGTGGTCAGTCCCTCAGTCTGGATAAAAGTTGTTCCATAGTCTGGAACAATGTGAGGCTGAAGCAGCGGAATGTAGACTTATATACTGTTAAAGGTGAGGCACAGATAATCTTGACGACAGGAGAGACGGAAGTAAGTAAGTTTATTAAGGTATACACAAATACAGTTACATAGATTATCATACATAGCAGCATATGTGTAGAGAAACTAGGATAACCCAAAAAAGTCAGACAGAGTGACTTATTTCCATTGGGGTCCACTAGGAGAAGTAAGAATGTAATTGAGAGGCGGAGTAGCAAATTTACTGGACAAGTCCCTCTCAAATTCAACCTTTCTCACTCGTAACTAGTGGACCCCATTGTGTTGCCGTGTCTGACAATGGGTATATAATTAACGCAACAGTTAGGTATCTTTTAAGATACCTAAATGTTGCACATATGTCTTACTTATTTTTAGATGCAATTATTAAGGGTCACCAATAGTTTAAATATGCCTGACCGAAAATTGTTAATTTTTGGTCCCAAAAAACTTCATAGTTGATGGAAAAAAATATATTTTATGGGATTTTTTGGAAAAAACTTATTCTGTGTAATGGAACCTTTCAGTGTTATTGAAATTTTTCATCGTTAAATGAACGCTGCCTATATGACAGCGAAATATTTATCTTTACAGTTCGTCAGTTTTCCAGTTTTTTTGGTTTCATAGCAGCACCAGCAGCAGCACCCGCAGCAGCAGCAGCAGCAGCAGCAGCAGCAGCACCCGCAGCAGCAGCAGCAGCACCAGCAGCAGCAGCAGGCTCAGATTACCTTGCAGTTATTTAACACTTACACAGATAATGGAAATTAAGGAAAATGGACAATGGATGAACTTACTTTAAAAGTGGACTGGAGTCTGGCTCATCACCATTTACCTGTCCACATGCAATCATGAGTTATTTTCCAAATGTGCTTACAATAGTCACAGGGCAGAGAATAGCATAAAGGATTCGAGAATCAACATTAAGGCACCAAGGGCCTTCTAATGATTTAAGTACCTTGGCTATAACTATAATATACGACGTAGTATCCAGAACAACCCTTTAGTAGACAAAGATCTAACACAAAGGGTTGAGAGGTATGGCAAAGGTCAAAAACATCCAATTTTATCTTATAATAGCCAATTATAATAGCTTATAATAGTCAATTACCAAAAAATTACGGCAATTAAGAGAGTCCAAAGCATTTGTGAAAGAAACCAGATTAATATTATGTACAACAGCTTCAGTTATAAATTGAATCTA
The DNA here is from genome assembly GCA_009830355.1 of Cherax destructor. Lineage (NCBI taxonomy): Eukaryota > Metazoa > Arthropoda > Malacostraca > Decapoda > Parastacidae > Cherax > Cherax destructor. Next base: position 126,127 of record WNWK01000480.1, read on the forward strand.
GTTTGAACAGTACTAAGGTATTTTATATAGTAAAAGGTTATCATGTTTTATGATTGCCGATTCTAAGATATTTTTCTTCAGCCAAGACAAACTAGGAACTAAAATTCTGGTTTCTGACCATTTTGCAGCATAATTGCATGCCCGTGCATAATTAAATACGGTATTAAATTCTTGTACTGAATGGATTAAGTATCAGTGTTGTGCTAACCTATCATTAAGGGATTTACATGTTTCTCCATATAAGATATATTAGAGTCGGTAGATTAGAAATTCTAGTAAGAGAAGCTTGTAATCAACTTGTTTTTCCACTGTGAATTTAATAGATGCAACAAAAGTGTGGTGTCCTAAGGAGTCCGTAGAAGAGATTTTGATAGCATCTAAGTCCTAGGAAGACTTATTATTGAACAGAACCTAGAATAATTTCTATGGTTGACAATTTATCTGTTTTGCCGAATTCCATAATAAAGATTCAACATCAAGTAATCTTCAAAAAAATCAAGGACGGGTAAGAGCATGCTAATCAGAATTCCCAAAATACTGCGTAGGCGGTGTTTGCCGAGTGGAATACAGCACCGAATTATATATATATATATATATATATATATATATATATATATATATTATATTAAAATATATTTTTTTTTATAATTAAATTTATATATTTTGTACTCAAGAGAAACTTTGAAACTACCTAATTCTCTTACTTAAATAACAATTAATGTAGAGTCTGATAATTGGATCAACTCATTGAAGGTAGACGTGTTCTAAACGTAATTTGAAATTTATCAACGTAAACAAACCCCAAGAGTCAACATATTCATTTTACAGATGAAATAATGAGAATTAGTCAACTAATGACGGAAAATTATGGCTAAGTTGAATTAAATCAGTACTAGTTTTCTGCTATTTGTGGTTAAGTTGGAATAGCAAATGCTTGGAGGTCATTTAAAAGGTTGTTCACCTGTGTCTGATTACATGTATTTGATAGCTATGTCGTGCACAAAAAGCAATAGCGTGTTTAAAAAAAAAAAAAAAAAAAAAAAAAAAAAAAAAAAAAAAAAAAAAAAAAAAAAAAAAAAAAAAAAAAAAAAAAAAAAAAAAAAAAAAAAAAAAAAAAAAAAAAAAAAAAAAAAAAATATATATATATATATATATATATATATATATATATATATATATATAAGCTTGCACTTGGAAAGTACTTGATGATTATTTCCTTAATTTTCGCACTTAAATAACAATTAATTGGAGTAGGATGTCTGGAATAAGTGGTGGATCAACTCTATTGAAGGTAGACGTGTTCTAAACGTAATTTGAGAAAATTCTATCAACGTAAACAAACCCCAAGAGGTCAACATATTCATCTTTAAAAGATGAAATAATGATGAATTAGTCGCAACTTCAATGACGGAAAATTATGCCCCAAGTTGAATTAAATCAGTGCTAGTTTTATCTGCTATTTGTGGTTAAGTTGGGAATAGCAAATGCTTTTGGAGGTCATTTAAAAGGTTGCTTCACCTGTGTCTGATTACATGTATTGCGATAGCTGTGTGTGCAGCGAAAAGCAATAGCGTGTTTGATCAGGTGATGAACAGGATTAGTAGACTCCTGTGGGACCAAGAGTAGAAAAACACTGAGAACCAACCACAGGTAAGACAAACAACCCACTCCCCACGCTTCCCGATTCTGTAGTCTACACCAGTTAGTTTATATCGAAGGTCAGTACTGTCAGTATTCAGTCATCAACATGTATTACAGTTGACGAGGTCAGCATACACCTCTTCAATCTACTAACGACAGCATCTGTCAGTGTGCTGACGGCAGTATCAGCTGAGTGCTGACGGCAGCTTGTGTCAGACTCCGTCGGTCACGTGGCTCCGGATGTGATTGTTGTTATGGCTGAGAGGTGGAGAAGCAAGCAGTGTGTCGTTAACCGTGGTCGTGGGAGGTTGTGCGGTGGTGAGGCTGGCGCTCGGCCGCTAGTCGGTGTCAGTGGTCAGCTTGGTGGCTCCCTGGCACTCCCCAAGCTTGCGTTAGCATTTTCGTAGACTAAATAAAATGGAACAAGGTGTATTTTCCATAGAATTTGCTTTCTCTGCAAGGGTATATACACTGAGAGAGATCCAAAATCCACATGAGTCGAGAAATGAAAGAATATATTACCTCAGTTTTCAACTGCAAAATTAGCAAAAATAGACACTATGTCCGAGGCAAACTTTATTTACATAAGTTTTCGCTCGAAGCAAAGTTTTATGAAATCAAATTATACTTAATTTGAAAAAAGTTCTTTTAAGCGACTTGATTAAGCTTTCTTTAGAGTAAAATTTAGTCTTTTAATAAAAGTTTGCTCAGCACATAAGTATATTTTTTTTATCATATTTTTCGGTAACTCTCGCAAGTCATCAGTGAATCCTAAGTAATTATGTTGTTTATGTCTCCATGGGAGTTTTAGATCACACTTACTGTTTACGACACCCCGGTTAATAAACCAAGAGAAGCGTAACTCTACACCCCGGTTAATAAACCAGAGAGTAACTTACACCGTTAATACCAAATCTAACCACACCCGGTTAATAAACCAAGAGTTGTGTAACTCTACACCCCGGTTAATAAACCAAGAGATGTGTAACTCTACACCCCGGTTAATTACAAAACCAAGAGTATGTACGGTGAACTCTACACCCCGGTTAATAAACCAAGAGAGTGTAACTCTACACCCCGGTTAATAAACCAAGAGATGTGTAACTCTACACCCCGGTTAATAAACCAAGAGATGTGTAACTCTACACCCCGGTTAATAAACCAAGAGAAGCGTAACTCTACACTTCGGTTAATAAACTAAGAGCAGCGTAACTCTACACTCCGGTTATTACAGCAAGAGATGTGTAACTCTACACCCCGGTTATTACACCAAGAGTTGCGTAACTCTACATCCCGGTTATTACACCAAGAGTTGCGTAACTCTACATCCCGGTTATTACACCAAGAGATGCGTAACTCTACACCCCGGTTATTACACCAAGAGATACGTAACTCTACACCCCGGTTATTACACCAAGAGATGTGTATCTCTCAGTGTATATAAAGAGAGAGCTTAATGTTATCTCTAAGAGATATACGTGTCAGTGATTACTTGTGTACATGCGATAAACAACCTTAACGACCCTCGTATTCTCCATAGACTTGAACATAATTAGCCAATCAATTATTTAGTGATTATAATACAACATTCACGTGTGATTTTATAAATTTGTGATGTAAATCGCAGTTTTTTGTGTAAATCGATGGGGTCTTGGTGTAAATCGAAAAAGTATTTGTGTAAAAGTTTTAGGCATCTCATGTTTTGGCTTCCGGATTTTTGACCACCATGGACAAGTATTGGAGTCTTATAGTGTCGAAGATATGTGAATTATTATTTTGATGTATGTTAGTTAGTTACCATTTTGTTCTAGGCATATGTCGATTAGACACTAGGCCGTTGTATATATGTGTGTGTGTGTGTGTGTGTGACGAAACACTTCGAAATGTTTCGGCCCGCTGGATTGAACCCGGGCCTCCGTGGTGAAGAAGGTCGTGCCACCTGCATCGGGGCTGTGTGTGTGTGTGTGTGTGTCTGTTGTGTGTGTGTGTGTGTGTGTGTGTGTGTGTCTTTCTGTGTGTGTGTGTGTGTGTGTGTGTGTGTGGCGTGTGTGTGTGTGTGTGTGTGTGTGTGTGTGTGGTGTGTGTGTGTGTGTGTGTGTGTGTGTGTGTGTGTGTGTGTGTGTGTGTACTCACCTAATGTGACTCACCTAATTTGGTTGAAGGTCAGACTCAGCTCCTGGCCCCGCCTCTTGCTGTCTGCTACTGGGTCTCTGCTCTCCTGCTCCATGAGCTTTATCATACCTCGTCTTAAAACTATGTATGGTTCCTGCCTCCACTATATCTTTCTCTAGACTATTCCACTTCCTGACTACTCTGTGGCTGAAGAAATGCTTCTAACATCCCTTTGACTCATCTGAGTCTTCAGCTTCCAGTTGTGTCCCCTTGTTTCTGTGTTCCTCTCTGAACATCCTGTCACTGTCTACCTTGTCGATTCCCGCAGTATTTTGTATGTCGTTATCATGTCTCCTCTGACCCTTCTTTCCTCCAGTGTTGTTAGTCCTATTTCCCTCAACCTTTCTTCATAAGACAGACCCCTGAGTTGTGGAACTAGCCTTGTCGCAAACCTTGCACTTTCTCTAGTTTCTTTACGTGCTTGACCAGGTGTGGGTTCCAGACTGTGTGTGTGTGTGTGCGTGTGTGTGTGTGTGTGTGTGTGTGTGTGTGTGTGTGTGTGTGTGTGTGTGTGTGTGTGTGTGTGTGTGTGTGTGTGTGTGTGTGTGTGTGTGTTTTCGAATTTATTATGATGGAACACTGTCCAAAGTCATGAACAGAATTGATTATTATTTTATAAAACCAAAAAAAGTGCATAGAATTACGTAGATAGTGTCAGCTCTAAAATTACTGTATATTTGAGCAACAAGAGCTGCTTATTATTATTAGTAGTAGTAATAGTAGTAGTAGCAGCAGCAGAAGCAGTAGCAGTAGTACTAATAGTAGTAGTAACAGTAATACTAGCAGTAATAGTAGTACTAGAAATAAAAAATGTACTTACTAGAATTTTATTGATTATAACTAGCACTATTTTTATAAGTAAGTAAGTAAGTTTATTCAGGTATACACAAATACATTTACATACATTATCATACATAGCAGCATATGTGTAGAGAACCTGGGATAACCCAAAAAAGTCAGAGTGACTTATTTCCATTGGGGTCCGTTTTATACCTTAATATTTTACATTGTAGGATATATATGTTATTATATTATAAAGGATATATGTATACTAGGAATAAGGTAAAAAGAGTTATTTACATATACATGTGTGTTAGCTAAAAAAATATAAAAATCATTCTCCTCCCTTTCTGTCGCTACATTCATTAGGTACCTTTTGGATCTCTTCTTGAACTGGCTCATGCTATGACTGGCTTTGACATGTGCAGGCAGTCTGTTCCATTCCTTTATTACTGTACAATAAAAGGTGTTTAAAGCCTGGCCATTGACTGTGGGAACTACAAAGTTGTGCTCTCTCCCCCTAGTACTATGACTGCTTTGGTTCCCAGCCTTGATAAAATTGGCAGCAAGATATTCTGGACACTGTTTGTGAGCAATTTTATAAACTTGATTTAATTTAAGTTGTTTTAAGTTCTAAACCCATAATTGTCATAAGGCACCTGGACAAAGGGAGTGGATAAACTTTTTTAATCCAAGAAAGAGGCACTCAAGGGAAAGTTCCTTGATGCCTGTGAGGGGGGTTCTTGTTCCACGGAATTGCATTATTCTCCGCATCATTGCATTAAACCTGAGTGCTTCCCATTTTCCAAGAAAGCAGTAGTAGTAGTAGTAGTAGTAGTGTACCTGAAGGGTGTTCTTGGGGGTCAACGCCCCCGCGGCCCAGCCATTGACCAGGCCTCCCGGTGGATCTGATTAACCAGGCTGTTACTGCTGGCCGCACGTAGTCCAACGTATGAACCACAGCCCGGCTGATCGGGCACCGACTTTAGGTATCTCTCCAGCTCCCTCTTGAAGGTCCCCTGTGGTTTAGCGCTTCTATTTGATTATAATAATAATAAATCCCTCTTGAAGGCAGCCAGGGGTCTATTGATAATTTCCCTTATGCCTGGTGGGAGGCTGTTGAAGAGTCTTGGGCTCCGGACACTTACTGTGTTTTCTCTTATTGTACTAATTGCGCCCCTACTTTTCATTGGGGTAGGATTTCTGTGTGCAGATCTGGAACCAGTCCCTCTAGGATTTTCCAGGTGTAGATTATGATGTATCTCTCTGTCCTGCGTTCCAGTGAGTACAGATCAAGTGACTCAAGCGTTCCTAGTAGTTAAGGTGTTAGATGGAACTTATGCAGTAAAGGTTCTCTGTACATTCTCTAGAGCTGCAATTTCACCTGCCTTGAATGGAGATTTTAATGTACAGCAATATTCCAGCCTAGAGAGAACAAGTGATAATAATTGGTTTGGCATCCCTTCTTTTGAAGGTTCTCATTATCCATCCTATCATTTTCCCCGCAGATGTGATAGTGACACTGTTGTGATTCTCTGACATTATCACTCCCAGGTCATTCACAAAAATTTTCCGCTCTATTGTGTTTTTAGATTTTGTTGTATACTCAGTTCTAGCTATTATTTCCGGAGTACTTGGAATTTGTCATTCAGCTTCATATTGTTTGCTGTTGCCTTTCGGAAAACTTGATTTATATCCTATTGGAGAGTTACCATGTCCTCAATGGCTGACAGTCTTATGCAGATCCTAGTATCGTCTGCAGAGGATGACACGGTGCTATGGTTAACATCTCTGTCTATGTCTGATATGAGGATGAGGAACAGGATGGGGGCGAGTACTATGCCTTGTGGAACAGAAATTTGGCATACATTGACTGGGTTTTGAGGCTCATTATATGAAAAAATCATTTGGATTGTCGATCTTGAGACTGATTAAGGCTCGCTAAACAGAATCGTATTGAGACTTCAGTATCTCACTCATTTCTTTGTTGTCATTTGTGTGGGTTCCATCTTGTGTGAGCAAGGGCCCGATACTAGATGTGGTTAGATGTGGTTTTTCCTTTGTTTGTGGCCCATGGAAAGAAATATTTTGAATTTCTTTTAATTTCACTAACTGCTTGTAGCTGGAAAAATAAACACATAAGTAGTATAATGTGATCCTTTATTGACAACGTTTCGCCCACGCAGTAGGCTTTATCGAGTCACAAACAGCTTGCAGCTCATCCTATCTCCTGGATCCTGTATGAATCCTTTAACTTAATCTGAATACTTTCCACTTCCCAGGGTAGTGCTTCCTTGAGGAACTCAGTAATTCTATGCCTTCTCCTGAAGAGAGAGCGTCTCTCTCTCTCTCTCTCTCTCTCTCTCTCCAGTTTATTTCTTCTCTTCTTTTTTCTTAGGGGAATATGCCTTGAACATACTTCATTTGCCAAAAGTTGATCCTCTCAAGGCACTGTTTTGGATGTTATTTAAGATATCTTCCCAACATGTTTCATTTTGGACATGGTTTACCTGATCCCAGTTGATGTTCTTGTTGTTGAAGTTCAATTTGGTGAAGGCGCCTTCGTAGCTGTATGCATTTTGCTGATCAGGATCCCTATGCATGTAAGTCTGGACTTCGATTAGACTGTGATCTGAATTAGCTGTTTTTTAAAATGTTTCTTACCAGGTCCTCCTTATTTGTGAAAATAAGGTCAAGTGTGTTTTCCAGTCTGGTTGGCTCCACTATCTGCTGACTTAGGGTTTGTTTATTACAGAGATTCAGCAGCTCATGTGTGTGTGATTTTTCTTCTGAGGTCCTCCATGGGTAGTCTCTACTATAATATTATTTGTTGTATTCTTCCATTTTGTATGTCTTAGATTGAAGTCACCAAACAGGAAGTTGTTTGGGGATGGAAGGTTTTCCGAACAGTAGTCAATTTTCAATAACTGTTCCTTGAACTGTTGGGAAGTTGCATCTGGTGGCTTTTATAGAACCACAATGACTAAGTTTTGGTTCTCGATTTTATTGTTAGAACTTCAACTACATTTGTGGTGTTCAGTATCTGTGCAAATGAACGACTCTTTGACATACAGGCCAAATCCCCCTTGTTGCCTCTTCTTTCTGTCACATCTAAAAAGGTTATACCAAGTTATCCATATTTCGTTGTCAAAGTGGTCTTTTGTGTGGGTGTCTGTGAAGGCTATAAACATCGCATTTGAGTCCTCTAGAAGTACACTAATTAAAGGTATTTTGTTGGTGGTGGATGGCTTAAGGCCCTGTACATTAGCAAATGCAAATGAAGTCGTATTGCGTGTTTGTTGGGGGAATTTTGTTGTTGGCATCAGTAGTTGTAGTTCTGGAGGGACATGGGGGAGGGGCCACTGCCTGTGCCTACAGTCCAACAAGGCTCAAGGTGGTAGACTATTTTGGCCAATTATTTCTTTCCATTTTCTTTATTTGTTTCCTGTCACTAAAAAAACACTTGGAGTGGGAATAAATGGTATAAAATACCGACACAATGAAAAATAAACACATAAGCAGTATAATGTGATCCTTTATTGACAACGTTTCGCCCACGCAGTGGGCTTTATCGAGTCACAAACAGTTTGTGACTCGATAAAGCCCACTGCGTGGGCGAAACGTTGTCAATAAGGATCACATTATACTGCTTATGTGTTTATTTTTCCACTTGGAATGGGGTTGTCGTAACTACTATGGTTTGTTTTGCTGGGTCTGTACCTCCTGGTCTCTTTTAAATGTATGAGAGGCAGTCGGTGTTGTAACATTGTTTTTGGGGACTGAAGAGTGCCACCTTTTAGGGTGGAAGAATTTGCAGGAGGTAGAACAGGTAGACAGGAGGTCGCGGCATTTTATTGGATGCTCAAAGTTGCATGTCCCATTTGTTTTCCCGATATTCCATGCTAACAGATGCCCTAAGCATAGAATTTGCATCATTTTGCTTTTTGTTGGCTAAAAATTGTGGTAGATGCATTCTCAATTTGTGCGGTTTCTAGAACTCCCTAACTTCACTAGTCAAGCCAGAGTCACCACCTAGTAGTGCTTGTAATAGTAAAAAGAATACATTTCTGAGTTAGTCCTCTATCATACTTCTCGTCATGACGTTTTATTGATAAAGAATTGGCAGGAATAAGAGACAGGGAGTATGGGTAGGTGAAAAAATGACATGGATAAGCGATAGGAAGTGACAGTAGGCTAAGGAAATGATAGTCAAATGTCCGGAATATGGGAATGTAAAGGAAATGCCATGAGAGAAAAGGGTGTGGATGGTTACATGAAGCGATATTGTAGAGCAGGTAAGGGAAAGGCAAAAAATAGAAGGGAACGACTAAGGTAGATTGTAAGTAAGGGTAGGTAAAGGTAAATACAAGAGAAGAGAATGATTGTGGATAGAGGATGGGTAAGGATAGCGGGATAAGTAATGGATGGGTAGACTATACATAAAGAAAGACTGATAATGGTAGTGTAGGCGATAGGTAAGGGTAGCAAAAATGTATAATTAGCGTAGGGGATGGTATGGATAGAGAAAAGATAAAGTAAGAGACTAATTAGTAGTAGACTAAGGTAAAAAAACTGGATAGGAAAAGGTAAAGGTAAGACGTAGGGGTAAAGAATATGTAATAAGTAAAAGTAGGGGATAAGTAGATATAAGGTAAGGGATAGGGATGAGGTAAAGGATCGGTAATAGCGAAAAGTTCGAAACTGGTGGAAGTAGAGCACTGGATAGATATTGGTGAGGTATGGATGGTACAGGATAGGTACTGTTGAGGTACAGGATAGGTATTGTGAGGTACAGGATAGGTACTGGCGAGGTACAGGATAGGTACTGGTGATATAGGATAAGCACTGGTGAGGTACAGGATAGGTTCTGGTGAGGTACAAGATAGGTACTGGTAAGGTATAGGATAGGTACTGGCGAGGTACAAGATAGGTACTGGTGAAGTACAGGATAGGCATGCCATTTATTGCCTTTTCAGTCTTGTGATGTTAGGATAATATCCGAGTTTTTTGAGATGACCAAATTTTGGGTCTCGTTCATAAAGAATTCATTTGGATTGTCGACCTGAGCAGCGGCTCGCTGAACACTGAGTTGCATTGGGACTTTAGTATCTCACTCATTTCTTGGCTGTCATCTGTGTATGTCCAATCTCGCCTAAGCAGAGGCCCAATACTGGATGTTGTTTTTCCCTTAGATTTGGCATAAGAGAAGAAGTATTTTTTTTTCAATTTCCTTTATGTCTTTTAGTTCTTCCTGCGATTCTTGTCTCCTGTAAGATTTCTTCAACTTAAGTTCGATATTTGCAATTTCATTGACCAGTGCATATATATTGGCCTCTCTCAGCAGCTCTTTGACTCTTCGCCTTCGTCTGATAAGGGAGCGTCTCTCTCTTTCTAGTTTACATCTTCTCTTTCTTTTCTTAATGGGTAGGTGAAGCTGGTGTGGGTGAAGAGGATGGTGTGAGTAAAGATGATGGTGTGGCTGAAGATGATGGGGCTGTTGAAGATGGTGTGGGTGAAGACGATTGTGTGAGTAAAGATGGTGTGGGTGAAGATGATGGGGTGGTTGAAGATGATGTGTGTGAAGACGATGGTGTGGTTGAAGATGGTGTGGCTGAAGATGATGGTGTGACTGAAGATAATGGTGTGGCTGAAGATGATGGGGTGGCTGAAGGTGGTGGGGGTGGGTAGAAGATGAGGTAGGCGATGGAAAACGACAGAATAAAAGACAACAATGCGGTAAGTACAGAAGATGTGAAGCTAACCAAAGTTATGCTAGGGTAAGGAATACAGGCGAAAGCAATGCTCTGTACCTGGATAATTCAGGAGAAGTAATAGTAATGATGAAACAAGAACAAGTTCAATACACACGCACACACACATACACACACACACACCACGTAGTGTAGAAAATACTGTGTGATGGTATTCTCTGAACTCCAGTAAATCTATGTGATGCTATTCTCTGAAATGCGGAAAATCTTTTTTCAAGATTTTGTATTCATGACCTTACGTCAGCGAGGGATAGCGATATATTACTGCTGTGTAGATGATCCGTTCCTGTCTTCTCTGCATGCCAACGAGTATACGTTTTTTTTCTTGTCAATATGAGAAATATTGTATTCAGGTAGAACTATTTTTGTGGTTGTTTTATTTCCGTCTTGGCATTGCACTGCTCTTTTGTATGTGGATAGTGTGTGTGAAATACACACACATACACACACACACTGCGGGGAATTGACAAGGTAGATAGTGACAGGTTGTTTCAGAGAGGGAACACAGAAACAAGGGGACACAACTGGAAGCTGAAGACTCAGATGAGTCAAAGGGATGTCAGGAAACATTTCTTCAGCCACAGAGTAGTCAGGAAGTGGAATGGACTAGAGAAAGATATAGTGAGGCAGGAACCATATAGGTTTTAAGACAAGGTATGATAAGCTCATGGATAGGGGAGACAGTAACCCAGTAGCAGATCAGGAAGAGGCGGGGCCAGGAGCTGATCTCGACCCTGCAACCAAATTGGTAGTCAATTAGGTGAGTACACACACACACACACACACAAACACACAACAGGCGACAGTGGGGCAGGAGAACTATGATCCCATGCAACAAATGGGTATGCAAATAGATGGTACCACAACAAGATAAAACCTCAACAACGATTTTTCTAGAAAAAATCGAAATCAGGGCGACTACTTGAAGTATGGAAGACAGCAAATGAAGTCCCAATTTTTAAAAATGACGACGGACACGCAGCATTAAACTACAAACCAGTGTCACTGACATATATAGTATGCAAAGTAATGGAAAAAATTATCAGAAGAGTGGTGGAGCACCTAGAAAGGAATTAGCTTATCAACGATAACCAGCACGGATTCAGGGACGGGAAATCCTGTGCCATAAACCTACTGGAGTTCTTTGACAAGGTGACAGCAGTAAGGGGTGGGAAGATTGCATTTTCTTGGACTGTAAGAAGGCTTTGGACACAGTTCCACACATGAGATTAGTGCAAACGCTGGAGGACCAGGCAATAATAACAGGGAGGGCACTATAATGAATCAGAGAGTATCTGATGGGAAGGCATTAGCGAGTCGTGGTACGTGACTGGGTGTCAGATTGGGCGCTTGTAACGAGCGGGGTTCCACAGTGATAAGTCCTAGGACTGGTACTGTTTCTGGTATATGTGAATGATATGATGGAAGGAATAGGCTTAGAAGTGTCTCTGTTTGCAGACATTGTGAAGTTAATGAGGAGAATTTAGTCGGATGAGGACTAGGCAGGACTACAGAGGGATCTGGACAGGCTGCAGGCCTGGTCTGACGAATGGCTCCTGGAGTTTAACACCAACAAGTGCAATGTTATGAAACTTGGGGAAGGACAAAGAAGATTTCAGACTGTGCACAGGCTCGGGGGCCAGAGACTACAAACCTCACTCAAAGAAAAGGATCTTCGAGTAAGTATAATACCGAGCATATTTCCTGAGGCGCACATCAACCAAATAACTGCTGCAGCATACGGGTGCCTAGCAAACCTAAGTATAGGATTCCGACATCTCAGTAAGGAATCGTTCAGGACTCTGTATACCGTGTACGTCAGGCTCATATTGGAGTATGTGGCAACAGTTTGAAACCCACACCTAGCCAAGCATGTCAGGAAATTAGAGAAAGTACATATGTTTGCAACGAGATTAGTCCCGGAGCTAAGGGGCATATCCTACGAGGAGAGGTTAAGGGAAATCGACCTGACGACACTGTAGAACAAGATAGATAGGGGGGATATGATAACGACATATAAAATACTGAGAGGAATCAACAACGTTGACAGAGACAGGATGTTCCAGAGATGGACACAGCAACAGGGAGGGTCACAATTGTAAGTTGAAGACTTAGATGAGTCACAGGGATGTTAGGAAGTACTTCTTCAGTAACAGAGTTGTCAGGAAGTGGAATAATCTGGAAAGTGATGTAATGGAGGCAGGATCCATACATAGCTTTGAGAAGAGGTATGATTAAGCTCACGGAGCAGGGAGAGAGTGACCTAATAGCAACCAGTGAAGAAGCGGGGCCATGAGCTATGAATCGACCCCTGTAACCACAATTAGGTGAGTACACACACACACACACACACACACACTGGAATGGATCAGGGAATACCTCACAGGGAGGCAACAACGGGTCATGGTGCGTGATGAGGTATCACAGTGGGCGCCTGTGACGAGCGGCGTACCGCAGGGGTCAGTCCTAGGACCAGTGTTATTCTTGGTATATGTAAACGACATGACGGATGGGATAGACTCAGAAGTGTCTCTGTTCGCAGATGATGTGAAATTAATGAGGAGAATCACATCGGAAGAGGACCAAGCAGGACTTCAAACAGACCTGGACAAGCTTGACATCTAGTCTAGCAACTGGCTTCTCGAATTCAATCCCACCAAATGCAAAGTCATGAAGATCGGAGAAGGGCAAAGAAGACCGCTGACAGAGTACAGGCTAGGCGGACAAAGGCTACAAACCTCGGCAAAGGAGAAAGACCTTGGGGTGAGTATAACACCAAGCACGTCTCCGGAGGCACACATCAACCAGATAACTGCGGCAGCATATGGGTGACTGGCAAACCTAAGATTAGCGTTCCGTTACCTTAACAAGGAATCGTTCAAGACACTGTACACCGTGTATGTCAGGCCCATACTAGAATATGCAGCACCAGTCTGGAACCCACACCTGGTCAAGCACGTAAAGAAACTAGAGAAAGTGCAAAGGTTTGCGACAAGGCTAGTTCCACAACTCAAGGGTCTGTCCTATGAAGAAAGGTTGAGGGAAATAGGACTAACAACACTGGAGGAAAGAAGGGTCAGAGGAGACATGATAACGACATACAAAATACTGCGGGGAATCGACAAGGTAGACAGTGACAGGATGTTCCAGAGAGGGAACACAGAAACAAGGGGACACAACTGGAAGCTGAAGACTCAGATAAGTCAAAGGGATGTTAGGAAGCATTTCTTCAGCCACAGAGTAGTCAGGAAGTGGAATAGTCTAGAGAAAGATATAGTGGAAGCAGGAACCATACATAGTTTTAAGACGAGGTATGATAAAGCTCATGGAGCAGGGAGAGCAGAGACCCAGTAGCGGACAGCGAAGAGGCGGGGCCAGGAGCTGAGTCTCGACCCCTGCAACCACAATTAGGTGAATTAGGTGAGTACATGTGGGCCCATATGTCGAGTGGAGTCCCACAAAGGTCAGCCTTAGGGCCTGTTCTGTTTCTTGTATTTGTGAATAACATGACGGAAGGTAGAGAGTCAGAGGTGTCCCTGTTTGCTGACGTGAAACTAATGATGAGAATAAGAGCGAACATGGATCAGCAAAGACTACAAAGGTCTCTGGACCAGCTGTGAGCCTGGTCTAACAAATGACTCCTGAAGTTTAGCACCAACAAGTGCGAAGTTATACAGCTTGGGGAAAGACAAAGAAGACTGCAGACGGAGTACAGGCTTGGGGCCAAAGGCTGCTAACCTCACTCAAGGAAAAAAAATCTTGGGGTGAGTATCACAACGAGCACATTCCCTAAGGAGCATAGTAACAAAATAACTACTGCAGTATATGGGCGCCTAGCAAACTTAAGAACAGGGTTTTGACATCTAAGTAATGAGACATTCACAACACTACACCATGCGCGTCAGGCCCATATTGGAGTATGCAGCATCAGTAAGGAACCCAGAACTGATCAGGCACATCAAGAAATTAGAGAAAGTGCGAATAGATTGCAACAAGACTAGTCCCAAAGCTAAGTGGTATACCCTATGAGGATAAGGGAACCCAACCTGATGACGCTGGAGGACAGGAGAAATAGGGAGGACATAATAACGACGTTTAAAATACTGAGGGGAATTGCCAAGGTGAACAAGGCCAGAATTTTCCAGAGATGGGGTACAGGAACAATAGGATACATTTTGAAGTTTAAAGCTCAGATGAGTCATAGGGACGTTAGGATGGCGGTAAAACAGCTAGCTCTGCTGGCTGCGCCATTCTTGTAGGATTGGGTGGTCATGTGGTTTAAGGTGTTATGTAGTTCTGGCTCACCATGAGGCGGGCCAGTATAACATGGGTTCGAGTCCTTGGCTAGTGCAGTGTTGTTATTGATCAATGCCTCTCGTTCGTGGTTACAATAATGTATATTATATATATATATATATATATATATATATATATATATATATATATATATATATATATATATATATATATATATATATATATATATATATATATATATATATATTCAAAAACACTAATCTCAGGTCGAAGGAGACTCAAACCTACGAACCTTGGTATAAGGTACGCAGTGCTCATCCACCGTACCACATTATTCCAATGCCTTGGCGCCCAGCTAACGCTAGACGTTTTGGTCCAAGGCAGCCAGCTTTTAGGCAGCTGGCTTTCACCTTTTCATCTCATCCCCTTCATGCATCCACCGACGAGATATTTTTACAATGTTTAGAATTCACAGAACAGACGAAATAATCACAAACGTGCAGGAGATAAGATGGGTTGAAGCCCCACCCGTTCTGTGGTTACGCCTTCATTAAAACTGCCACACAGTTAAAGAATATTGAATAAGTAAAATAGTTCAATGATAAAAAAAACTGTTTTCTTCATAAGGTAAAAACATCGACAAAGGAGACATAACAGTGCCTCAGTTATTTCATTATTCAGGAAATTTAGATAAAAGATTTGAATTTTTTTTTAACAAATCGGCCTTTATAATCAAGGCAGTGTTACTAAAAAAAAACGAAAAAAAGCCGTCACTATCATTCATTCAATAGCTGTATTGCCAGAACTGCGTAGACATCACAATTTAGATGACCCTCCCAGAAGAGATAAATAAGTGCTGTTAATGGGGCAACTCTAAGAAAAATGGGGTTGTACGCTCCAGAAAAAAAAAATCAGCTGTGATCCAAAGTGTAGTTCTGTTCCTTGAATCAAGAGAACTTCAACATCAAGGTAACATCTCTCACCCTTTAAGTGGAAAGTAAACTGAACACAAAAGATGTGTGAGAAATTCTTGAACAAACTATGTTATATTTCAGCATGTGTATTTCAAGACTCACAAGAGTGAGTGAGTGAGTGAGTGAGTGAGTGAGTGAGTGCAGGGGAGAAATAATCCATCACACAGATTGCAGCGACAAAAAAAAATAGTGTCCGATACGAGAGATACCATCGTGAATTTTAACATGGAAGAAAGACAGTGAAAACCTGACACTATCATGAAGTGATTGGAGTAGTTCTGTGAAGCCTCATGCACTAACGTCTGCCTATGTGACTTGACTTCAATTTCTTATAAATTCTACTCGATATACAATTTAATTGCATTTAATGGTCAGGGCTGAGTGAGATCTGATACAAGGAAGTATGCTAGACATGAGGAGGTCAACGACATCATAAAGAGAAGCCTCGCCACAGCCCGTTGCCCAGCTCAACGGGAACCCCAAGTGCAGAGGTCTGATGGAAGTCAAAAGCGTCCTGATGGAGCCACTATGCTACCCTGGAAGGATGGTAAGCAGATTGCTTGGGACTACACCTGTGCTGCCACAATGGCAGACACCTACTTGCCATACTCAGTAGCTGAAGGGGGTGGAGCTGTCAGCCACAGGAAGACCCAGAAGACTCGCAAATATGAAGGCCTTCCCCCTTGCTATAACTTCATCCCAATAGGGTCGGAGACCCTTGGAGCATGGGGCAAGTGTGCTCTAAAGTTGCTCAAAGAGCTGCGTGAAAAACTCATCATATAAACCAAGGACCACAGAGCGACCAGCTTCCTCTTTCAGAGACTCAGGGTTGCGATCCAGAGGGGAAATGCCTGCAGCACTCTGGGCACGCGGCCCACTGCTGGGGAGCTGGACGAAGTATTTGACATATAGCTTTGAGTTGTTATCTATGTTGTTTTACTCCTATTGTATTCTTGTCAATGTATTTTGTCAATGTATTTTGTCTTGAAATAAAGTTTATAGACATCCAAAAGATGGGGTGGTAGGGGAAGTGGAATATTCAAATGGCTTCAGAAAGAAATCTAAATATTCTTCCTTGAAGCCTTTTATCCACTTCTCCGAGACTATATATATATATATATATATATATATATATATATATATATATATATATATATATATATATATATATATATATATATAAATATGTGTGTGTGTGGGTGTATGGCGCGCGCGTGTGTCTGTCTGTCTGTAGTGCCGAATAGGTAAAAACTGGTCAATTAGCAAGAACTCATTTAGAATTAAGTCCTTTCTAAAATTTTCTCTTATACGTTAATCCGTTATACGAACGCCATCCACAAGCACTGATACTATCGTAGCAGCACTACGAGCATAACAATTAGTGGCATGACAATCATCAAAAATTCCGTCAACTTCGATATGATGTAAATGGCTTAATATTCTAAATATTGATATCTGGCGATTGTTTGCGCACTCAGCTCACACACAGGTCCGGGGTTCGAATTTCCTTCGGTATGGCTGGAAAAACATTAGGAACGTGTTTCCATAAGACACCTGCTGTCCCTGTCCCTGTTCACCCATCAGTTTAAAATTGTACCTGGGTGTTAGTCGACTGGTGTGGGTCGCATCCTGGGTGTTCCAGAGATGGGACACAGCAACAAGGTGTCACAACTGGAAGTTGAAAGCTCAGATGAGTCAACGGGATGTTGGGAGGCATTTCTTCAGTCATAGAGTTGTCAGGAGTAGTGGAGGCAGGATGAGGTAGGATGAAGCTCATGGAGCAGGGAGAGATAGGACTTGGTGGAGTGGCCAGGAGCTATGACTCTATCCCTGCAACCACAAATGAGTACAAATAGGTGAAAAAAACACACACACATGCACATATCAACTGAGCAAGCAGGTTCTCCCAGGACACTGAGATGTAGCGTTCTAAACTTTGGTTTCCCCGCGGGAGAGTGAGGTGAGAGTGAGAGTGAGAGAGTGAGAGTGAGAGTGAGAGTGAGAGTGTCAGACAGAAACTTACGTAAAGTCCCAGGGAGGGTAAATGTTTATCTGGCAAGTTTGGTGGCATGAACATGTGTCTGGCTGAGCCTCAGAAACACAAACTGGTGCCTAGTGTATTAGGGACAGATATTGCTAAACTAACTGGGAAATTAAAATTAGCTCACATACTGCAGACGTTCCTTTAAGATGAGGTTTCCGTTCTTAACGGATCATATATATTTACGGTGATGTCCAGGAAGGATCGAAACGTCTTCCTAAGCGTTATATCTGATACGTGTGTTAATTGTGAATTATCAACTACAGTACTGAGACTTTTATCCTTTATTTTGTGTTGTTTTATTATCAAGGACAGTTTTTACCATCGCTTATTCATGGCGTTAAAACATATACAGGAACCACTTTTATTATATTATATATTATATATTATATATTATATTATATATTATTATATTATATTATATTATATTATTATATTATATTATAATTTATTATATTATATTGAACCGCTTTTAAACAGGTCATCTGTCATTATCAAAGTCCTCAGAGAACTTTCAATATATGTTTCCATTAGTAAGTCCAATTAAAGAAATATGATTTTTCGAAAGCGGAGAAAAACTAATTCATTTCCTTCACTCCACACAGATTTTTCTTATATTTTATTTACTTTTTTTTTTTGTTTCGGTAAATTTTTATTAATTGTCGCATCATACCTGGAGAAGAGGTCTCAGATTCTATGGATGTGATGCTGAAGGAATTATTTTCCATAAGTTTCAAGATCTTATATTGTTACATTGTATCGAAAAATCATACTTAGTAGAAGTACTGATAAGATTGTATAGTCAAATTACTGATGATAGTTATATTATCGCCATTCCCCGTCATTTAATAACTATTTTCCGTAATATATTTTACGGTTTAAAATGCAGCGATGTCGTCATTTTAAAGAAATATCTTTTTCAAATGATTTTTGTAAAATGATTTTTTTCAAATGAGGATTTTTTTCAAAAGATGATTTTTTCACATGATGATTTATTTGGCTCTAAAGCCTTGCATTATAACCTGACATCGTCCAGGTTATAATGCAAGGTCCAGTCTTACTAAGGTACATTGTTAAACTCTCTAAAATGCTCCGGGAGGGTAACTGTTGACGACTATTTCATTGTTTATATGGAAGAATTTTAGTGTTTTTCTATGGATAAGCAACATCAGTTGATGGATAAGACACATGTACAACCCTAGGGTATCTTTATTGCCGAAACGTTTCGCTTCCGCAGCAGGCTTCTTCAAATACTGAGATAACTTATATAACGGAGACAGCTGAGGAAGTGCAGATTTTGATGTGTTCGGCCTTAACTAGTGTTCAGCGTTGATCAACGCTAAACGATGCACAGGTGTTGTACACGTCTTATTCATCTATTTGTGGGTATGGCATACCATTAATATATCGATAACCATACTTCAGAACAAAATTTCTATCATATTTTCACTCAATCAGTTGATCTTTGAGCCCACATTCTTAACATCACTATAGCGTCAATATATAAACTGCATTACAGAAATTCGCGAAGTCACAGCTTGATTATAAACAACACAAGAAACGGACAGGACTCAAGTCATGGCAGGGCAATTCTAAAATTAACAAGCCAAACGCACTTGGCATTGCGCCCTGCTGGTCTGAGAGGATTTATTCAACTTGATATATTTCTATTCACTTGGGAGGTTAGCATGGGCCAGCACTATGACCACAGTTGCAGACATCTATGGACGAATCTCACACTAACAAGGCCTGGCGAGAGCTAGCTGTCAATGTCTCTGAAAATGGTAATAACAGTGTTGTAAGACACTCAGGAAACAGATAGGACTCGACTCGTGGCAAAACATTTCTAAAATTGAAAAGATAACTCTCTTCCTACCGTGCCTTGTCGGCATGTTCTCAGTGGTGCCACATGCCGAATCTTCTTAGGCCGGCATGACTCAGCAGAGGAAGTACTTGACTGATACGACAGCCTCACCATCTGTCGAATCCTGTCCGCTACTTGAGATTTTCACAGTTGCTTTAAGATATCACGAGTAATTGGTAACGCCTTTTAAAGATAGATATCGCCTCAGCCAAGTTGGTGTAAGGACTCTTCATAAAAGCCCAATGCTTATCTCCCTAGGGTGTAAAAATATACTTAGATGGACGAATACTTTTTTGTCAAAGTTCTTCACTGCGTCATGCAGTGAAGAACGCTGACGTGGTCGTAATTTGTTATCAAGAACTGGGGATCTGTAAGTGGATGCCAAGTTCTCTTTCATGTTTACAGTTCATTCATACTGAACTTAATGCTAATATTTTACCAGTTTCATCTTCCAAAAGTTCCTTTATTTTGTAATAAAGTTCGTTAGTTAATCAACATTTGTACCAACATAGCACGAGATTTATACGATGTTATTGTCCATTAGTAATGATGTTATATGTATTATCACTGGCAACTCTTACCATTGATCTCATTAATAATACTTGTAAAATAAAACTTTTAAAGATGTTGATACTTCTGCCAATCATGAAAGAAAATTTGTTTATTATTTTTGAAGGTTACCAGGCGAGGGTAATTATTGCTGCAAGTGACTTGAGTACAAACAAAAATATCTTACTTTAGTTCATAAAATAGTAATTCAAGCGAAAAGTAAATGTATATCATATACCCCTTTTGTTACATATAAACTTTTACTGGTGTATATACACACATTTCATATATATATATATATATATATATATATATATATATATATATATATATATATATATATATATATATATATATATATATATATATATGATTACGTCAATTTTATATATATATATATATATATATATATATATATATATATAGTGGACCCCGGATTTCGTCATTAATTCGTTCCAGAATACTGTTCGAGTGCCGTTACCGAACAAATTTGTTCCCATGAGGACGAATGTAAATTAGATTAGTCCGTTTCAGACCCCCAAAAATACACTTACATAATTGTTCGAGTTGGGAGCTGTACGAAATCCGGGGGTCCACTTATATCACATTGGAGAGAGGGATTATAAAAAAAGTGAATGTTTTCAAATATTTGGGAGTTGACTTGTCAGCGGATGGGTTTATGAAGGATGAGGTTAACCATAGAATTGATGAAGGAAAAAAGTTGAGTGGTGCGTTGAGGTATCTGTGGAGACAAAAAACGTAATCTATGGAGGCAAAGAAGGGAATGTACGAAAGTATAGTGGTACCAACACTCTTATATGGGTGTGAAGCATGGGTTGCAAATGCTGCAGCGAGGAGGCGGCTGGAGACAGTGGAGATGTCCTGTCTGAGGGCAATGTATGGTGTAAATATTATGCAGAGAATTCGGTGTGGAAATTAGGAGGAGGTGTGGAGTTACTAAAAGTATTTGTCAAAGGGCTGAAGAAGGGTTGTTGAGGTGGTTCGGACATGTAGAGAAGATGGAACAAAATAGAATGACTTCGAGAGTGTGTATATCTGTAGTGGAGGAAAGACAGGGTACAGGTTAGCCTAGGAAAGGTTGGAGGGAGGGGGTAAAGGATGTTTTGTGTGTGAGGGGCTTGGAGTTCCAGCAAGCATGCGTGAACGTGTTAGATAGGAACGAATGGAGACAAATAGTTTTTAGGACTTGACGTGCTGTTGGAGTGTGAGCAGGGTAATATTTATGAAGGAATTCAGGGAAACCGGCAGGCCCGACTTGAGTCCTGGAGATGGGAAGTACAGTGCCTGCACTCTAAAGGAGGGGTGTTAATGTTGCAGTTTTATAACTGTAGTGTAAGCACGCCTTTGGCAAGACAGTGATAGAGTAAATGATGATGAAAACTTTTCTTTTTCGGCCACCCTACCTATATATATATATATATATATATATATATATATATATATATATATATATATATATATATATATATATATAAATCTTTCTTTCAACACGTCGGCCGTTTCCCACCGAAGCGGGTGGCCCAAAAGGAAAAACGAAAGTTTCTCCTATTACATTTAGTAATATATACAGGAGAAGGGTTACTAGCATCTTGCTCCCGGCATTTTAGTCGCCTCTTACGACACGCATGGCTTACGGAGGAAGAATTCTGTTCCACTTCCTCATGGAAATATATATATATATATATATATATATATATATATATATATATATATATATATATATGCGTCATGTACAATCCTATCGTCATATATATTTCAATACGTGTATATACACTTCTTAATGTATATGTAACAAAAAGTATACTTCTCACGGTGTATATGCATCGCTCAGTGTACTGTAAATGCATCGATATATATACTTCTCTTCGTATATATGCATCTTCCTCATGTATATACAAAGGTGTATACAGATTTTGTGTATATGCACCTAGAATTTTAATCATAATAATAATAATAATAATAATAATAATAATAATAATAATAATAATAATAATAATAATAATAATAATAATAATATTAATAATAACAAAATAACAAAGGCAAAAAAATATTAAAAATAATAATATTAATTATAATAATGATAATACTATTAAAACTAATAACAATAATAAAAATTCCTAGGCAGTTATTGCTGCATAACAAGTAATTTAACCCTCTAGTCTGGGACTGTTACCATAATAACTTTCGTGGGCAATATTAAAGAGTTTCACTCTGGTATCATCCTCAGTTAGAGTAACTACTGGAAGTGAATGGCTTATGTGTAGCTACGGAAGCCAGAGTGACGAACTCCTGACATGTACTGAAGTCACCCAACTCAGGCTGACAAATTTCATTACCTCATATGCGAAACCCATCTCGTGTGAGTGAACATGAAAGGTACAGATATCTAGATTTTGTTCCCACAATGAGGCATGTATTGATTTGGGTAGCAGTACTGATGAACTACTCAATTTTGTTGAAAAAACTGGAGTGTGTATATATATATATATATATATATATATATATATATATATATATATATATATATATATATATATATATATATATATATATATATATAGGATGGGGTCCACCTCTGGTGTAAATTGTGGGACCCATAGACTCGGAGAAGAGGATAAAAAGGCTTCAAGGAAGAATATTTAGATTTGTTTCTGAAGCCATTTGAATATTCCACTTCTCCTACCACCCCATCTTTTCATTGTGTATAAACTTTATTTCAAGACAAAATACATTGACAAAATACATTGACAAGAATACAATAGGGAGAGCTACATGTCAAATACTTCGTCCAGCTCCCCGACAGTGGGTCGCGTGCCCAGAATGCTGCAGGCATTTCCCCTCTGGTTGGCAACATTGAGTCTCTGAAAGAGGAAGCTGGTCGCCCTGTGGTCCTTGTTTTCTATGATGAGTTTTTCACCCAACTCTTTGAGAAACTTTAGAGCACACTTGCCCCATGCTCCAAGAGTCTCCAACCCTATTGGGATGAAGTTATAGCAAGGGTGAAGGCCTTCATATTTGCGAGTCTTCTGGGTCTCCCTGTGGCTGGCAGCTCCACCCCTTTCAGCTACGGAGTATGGCAAGTAGGTGTCTGCCATTGTGGCAGCACAGGTGTAGTCCCAAGCAATCTGCTTACCATCCTTCCAGGGTAGCATAGTGGCTCCATCAGGACGCTTTTGACTTCCATCAGACCTCTGCACTTGGGGTTCCCGTTGAACTGGTCAACGGGATGTGGCGAGGCTTCTCTTTATGATGTCGTTGACCTCCTCATGTCTAGCATTCTTCCCTTCTGATGTGTGACACATGAGACCATGAAGTCCGAATTGATCAGTCGTCGCCCTGCCGCAAATACACCTATGTTCGGTGAGTATGGGGGCGGCTAGGCGAAGAGCAACACCAATCTGAATGGCCTGTGGGTCGAGTCGAGTCTCCAGAGAGGAATTGGGAACAGCTAGAAGGAAATCTCCTGAGTGTGGTGCCTCTGACGAGGCAGAGTCAACCTGTGCTTTGTTATTTCATTGTTTTTTAACTATTATTAATTTACAGTGTCTCGTAAACTTGTTCTATGTAAATTATGCAGTGTCAAAGTAAATTTTACAGTAACCCCTCATAAAATATATTGTTTCTATCAAGGTTCATACAGTGTCTTTCAGAAATTATATTGTGTCCTTTACATTTGACACATCCTAATGTACTTCCTGCCTCCTCCTCTTTCTCATGCTTCTCCTTCTTCTCCTCCTCCTACTTCTTCTTCTCTCTTTTTCCTCCTCCTCTTCCCCTTCTCTTCCTACTCATTCGGTTCACTTAATATTTCATCAATTTCTTTTCTAATATCCAATTACGCATTTTTTCACTCTCTTCCCCTCCAACTTCCTGGCACTCATTACTCCTTCTTCTTCTCCCCTCCTTTCCTTCCCCCTCCCCTCTCTCTCTCTCCCTTCTCCACCCTTCCATTATTCACTGATTCAGTAGCTGAATCGATCAACAACATCAGTTTGTGTCAGGTTGACCCCTGCCAAAACAATGTCTTCTCACCCCCTCGTCTTTCCTTCAACACCTCTTCTCCCCTCGTGTCCTCTCCCCTCGAGCGCTCCCCTCCCTTTTCTTTCTTCCATCACGCTCTACACGATTCCTACTCGCCCCTTCCTACTCGCCCCTTCCTACTCGCCCCTTCCTACTCGCTCCTTCCTCCTCGACCCTTCCTCCTCGACCCTTCCTCCTCGCCCCTTCCTCCTCGACCCTCTCGTCTTCTCTCTCTCACACATTCCCTTCCATGTTCACTCCGCTTTTCTCCTCTTGCATTATCCCCATTTCCATTTTCTCTGTTATTATTCCCCATCCTTTCCTCTTCACGAAGGGTTACCTCATCACTATCCTCACACTACATCACTATCCTCACATTACATCATTATCACACTACATCACTATCACACTACGTCATTACCCCCTCACACTACATCATCATCATTACATCGTCCTCCTCATACTCCTTCACTATCCTCTACATAACTGTGTTCGCACTGTCGAAATATCTTCAAAATATAGCGTCTCATATTATTCCTTTGAGCTGGTTAATTAATATGGATTCCTCTTCCAGCAGTTCCTTTCACTTTCTTGGTATTGGTTCTTGTCGTTGTCTCTTTATTTTGCTCAAATTACCTTGCATTTTTTTTCCAAATATTTCTTTGTTAAAAATATTATCTTGTATTTTCTGAGTTATTTTTTTTTTCTCTCTCTTATATTCTGCCTACTTCATTATCTCTTATTATTATCACTTGTGATGTGGTGTTCCTTCTGTTGCTGTCGAGATTGCTGTTGCTGTTACGTGGTTGTCTTAGTCAAATGATGTCCAACAGCTGCTGTACAGCTTTTGGTCATCTGACCGAGGCCTTCCACTGGCTTGCCGGTCCACCCCTTTAAAAAAAATTATGTTTATGATTTTAACCCGTTTATTATTTTTTTATTATTATTTCTAATTTGTTTTATTATTTTTAGTAGTAAAATAAATTATTATTATTATTATTATTATTATTATTATTATTATTATTATTATTATTATTAGTATTATTATATCTAATGTCTGAAATGAATCCTCAGACCGAAAAATGACATAACCAATATATGGCTGATAACATAATGATTTTAACTCTATTAAACATCCATCCAGGTCTTTTATTAATAAACAATGAAGTATATTAACCAGAACTGGTCTTGAATTGCTGCTTTATCTTGCTGTGTATATAAACTGTTATTAAGAGTAAAGAAAGAATAATAAATTGCTAACTGAAGTTACTTTTATAAAATTTATATCACCCATTAACTAAAATATACCATTTATACAGGTATCTGAAGTCTCTTTTCTTAGAAATGAATTAACAAACTAAAAGTATCAAAGAATATTATCGATTATGAAATCCGAAAATAATAATAATGTAAAAATATGGATAGGACAGGTTGGAGAAGTCTATTAATGTTTTGTGGAGGGAAGGAGATGTAGAAGACGTAGAGAAGAGGGTTAGTAGTAGATCGTGAATTAGGTAGGCGCTTAGGTATCCAGCGAACATGAATACAAGTATTAAATCAGAGGGGAGATGATCAGTCTTTGAAATTTAAGGTGTTGGAGTGTGGGCAGGGTAATATTTGTGAAGTTCTTAATGGAAACTGGTTAGCAGTACAAGAATTTTGAAGATTGGAGGAACATTACTAGTACTTTGTATTTTCTTGTGAATATTGCAATTAGGTGGACCACAAGTTGGTACTGATATATATGTCCAACAAAGACAAATGACACAGCATAAACTTTATTTTCATAATGTTTAACTCAAGTACAGCTTTATCAAGTATTCTCTTATTGCGTTGGTGGAAATCGACCGATGTGTTAAAAAAATTATTTTGGAAATAAAATAATATTGGCTACAGAGAACATAATATTATTGTGGTTGGTACGTTAATGAATCTAAGGGATTTACTTCCCACTGGTTGAGTTAATATCTTGGGGATTAAATTTGATTATACAATAACTGATATGTCATGGAGTGAATTATGTAAGCAAGGCAAGCAAGCTATTTGCTTTATTAAATTCTAATTTTCACCAGCTCGACAGCAGCATGGGTTGCAAAATTCAGTATAGAGAAGAAGTTTGAATCTCACCTCGAGATTGAAGAATGAGACACATTTAGTCTCAGACCGGGCCGCGGGGGCGTTGACCCCGAAACCCTCTCCAGGTATCTCCAGGTTCTTCAATTTCTCGGTTTTTTAAACCATTTATTTCACACCTTGAGGTAGGGTAGGTTCGTCAGGACACCGGACAGGTGTTTCATGATGCGGGTCTTAGTCAGATGAGGACCCGCTGTTGGAGCTTTTGGTCATCTGACCGAGGTCTTCCGCTGGCTTACCGGTCCACCCCTTTAAAAATTATGGTCTATTAAAACCATTTTTATTATGAGATTGTACAACTTACTTAGACTCCCAGTCACCTGATCCCTCTTATTATTGTGATAAATAAGACTTTTATACACGTATTGCACGTGTTGCACCTGAATTCTTTATCAACTTGTCGGAATAAATATAAAGATATTCTGATTCTGGACAGAGTAAAGGACAATTGAACGCGAATCCTACACCACGACTAAGGCTAATTGGATAGTTGATAGTTGATGGTGACTCTTTTGTTATGTACAAGGCAATTGTTCTCCAGATCACCCATTTGGTCGTACGTTGTAGACAACAAAAATACAGATATTACACTACATCAACGGCAGCTATCAACAGTCTCACTCTGGCTGTACCATTGTCAAGGATATCCCTCCATAAGCTATCAGTTTTTCTTTAAATAATTCTAGTGTGGAAAATTTCTCATAAAATACGAATACGAGAGAAATCAAATTAATTGGCTAAATGGAAGCTCTAATCCACAGCAGATTTCAACGTCACTCTATTTTCTGTGTGACTTTCTCTTGGTAAAACAGGACAAACTAAGAATATTTTTAGGATTTCCGGAATTAAAATACGCAAAAAATTAGGAATATCTAAGAAATCTGGGATTTCGGTGACTTATTCCCTTCAAGGAAGTTTTGTTGTTGCTGGTGAAGGGAGCTTAATCCAAGGAACTGGAGCTATCTTTCCCTTCCTCGGATGTTTCACTATTACCTCCCATTCCTCAGGCACAGTATGACCCCTACGGGTTTTGTACTTCCTAATGATTATAACTATAATCAGGGACTAACTGCCCAAGATCCTTCAGTATTGAACATAAATCAACCGACGAATCACGACAAAAGTTGTACCTTCAGAGAAGAAATATTATTTTAACTGCTCTGGAAATGTGACTCAAAGAAGAAAACATATTCACCATCACTTCTTTATTAGCTTTCTTGCCGGAGGTACAGTAACCCGATGAAGGACTCTCACTAGCACTAACTTCTTAAAGTGCTTACCAGAAGCATTTCCCTTCAATGAAAGGTAATACCAAGAAGGCACTAACAAAGAAGGCACTAATTTTTCCATTGCTCATGAACTTTATTGCCAGAAGTTAGTGGACATCACAATTCGAATGACATTCAGAATACCCTAAAAAAAGTTTATAAATATTTTTTTTATTTTATTAACACATCGGCCGATTCCCACCAAGGTAGGCGGCCCGAAAAAGAAAAACTTTCATCATCATTCACTCCATCACTGTCTTGCCAGAGGGGTGCTTTACACTACAGTTATAAAACTGCAACATTAACACCCCTACTTCAGAGTGCAGACACTGTACTTCCCATCTCCAGGACTCAAGTCCGGCCTGCCGGTTTCCCTGAATCCCTTCATAAATGTTACTTTGCTCACACTCCAATAGCACGTCAAGTATTAAAAAACATTTTTCTCCATTCACTCCTATCAAATACACTCACACATGCTTGCTGGAAGTCCAAGCCCCTCGCACACAAAACTTCCTTTACCCCCTCCCTCCAACCTTTCCTAGGCCGACCCCTACCCCGCCTTCCCTCCACTACAGATTTATACACTCTGAAGTTATTCTGTCTCGTTCCATTCTCTCTACATGTCCGAACCACCTCAACAACCTCCTCAGCTCTCTGGATAATAGTTTTGGTAATCCGCACCTCCTCCTAATTTCCAAACTCCGAATTCTCTGCATTATATTCACACCACACATTGACCTCAGACATGACATCTCCACTGCCTCCAGCCTTCTCCTCGTTGCAACATTCATCACCCATGCTTCACACCCATATAAGAGTGTTGGTATAACTATACTCATACATTCCCTTCTTTACTTCCATGGACAAGTTCTTTGTCTCCACAGACTCCAAAGTACTCCATTCACCCTTTTTCCCTCATCAATTCTATGATTCACCTCATCCTTCATAGACCCATCTGCTGGTATGTCCACTCCCAAATATCTGAATACATTCACCTCCTCCATACTCTCTCCTCCAATCTGATATCCAATCTTTCGTCACTTAATATTTTTGTTATCCTCATCACCTTACTCTTTCCTATATTCACTTTCAATTTTCTTCTTTTACACACCCTACTAAATTCATCCACTAACCTCTGCAACTTCTCTTCAGAATCTCCCAAAAGCACAGTGTCATCAGCAAAAAGAAATTGTGACAACTCCCACTTTGTATTTGATTATTTATCTTTTAACCCCACACCTCTTGCCAAGACCCTCGCATTCACTTCTCTTACAACCCCATCTATAAATATATTGAACAACCACGGTGACATCACACATCCTTGTCTAAGGCCCACTTTTACTGGGAAATAGTCCCCTTCCCTCCTACACACTCTAACTTGAGCCTCACTATCCTCATAAAAACTCTTCACTGCTTTCAGTAACCTACCTCCTATTCCATACACCTGCAACATCTGCCACATTGCCCCCTATCCACCCTATCATACGCCTTTTCCAAATCCATAAATGCCACAAAACCTCTTTTCCCTTATCCAAATACTGTTCACCTATATGTTTCACTGTAAACACTTGGTCTACACACCCCTACCTTTCCTAAAGCCCCTTGTTCATCTGCTATCCTGCTTTCTGTCTTACTCTTAATTCTTTCAATAATAACTCTACCATACACTTTACCTGGTATACTCAACAGACTTATTCCCTAAATTTTTTCACTCTCTTTTGTCCCTTTGCCTTTATACAAAGGAACAATACACGCTCTCTGCCAATCCCTAGGTACCTTACCCTCTTCCATACATTTATTAAATAATAGCACTAACCACTCCAAAACTATATCCCCACCTGCTTTTAACATTTCTATCTTTATCCCATCAATCCCAGCTGCCTTACCCCCTTTCATTCTACCTACTGCCTCACGAACTTCCCCCACACTCACAACTGGCTCTTCCACACTCCTACAAGATGTTATTCCTCCTTGCCCTATACACGAAATCACAGCTTCCCTGTCTTCATCAACATTTAACAATTCCTAAAAATATTCCCTCCATCTTCCCGATACCTCTAACTCTCCATTTAATAACTCTCCTCTCCTATTTTTAAGTTTATAAATAGACCGTATGAATTATACGCTGAGGCTGAGCCAGTAGTCGCCATCCTTTTAGTACGAGAAGCTAATTTGAAATGCCAAATTTAAAGGAGGGCCATATTTTATAATTTTTATATTTTTTATGAATAATAAAAATAATGTTTTGTAATTGTTGACAATGTGTGGTGCGGAATCTACATAAAAGTCAATTCATAATTTCATGTAATGGCCGCTTCCATTTCGTAGAAGGGTCACATGCGGCCCTCGGGCCGCATAATAAGAATTCAGATTAAAGTATCGCCTGTAGATTGAATCCTTCCCTCCACCTCTTCCCTCCACCTCTTCCCTCCATCTCTTCCCTCCACCTCTTTCCTCCACCTTTTCCCTCTACCTCTTCCCTCCACCTCTTCCCTCCACCTCTTCCCTCCACCTCTTCCCTCCACCTCTTCCCTCCACCTCTTCCCTCTACCTCTTCCTTCACCTCTTCCCCCACCCCTTCCCTCCACTTTTCCATCCCTCCCTCCTTACACCTTTCATTTACCTTCGCCATGGATTGCAGTATACGTTTTTCGTACCTATCAAAAACCCCGTCCAGTAATTTCGTACCGAACCCTCATTTTTTATGCCATACAGTACGAAAAAAAATATATCACGTAATTTTGAACATTTTCAACTCTTTTTAATGAAATGTATTTTCAGAACTGAGTGAAGTAAATATTTATACCTTCGACGGCTTTTGTGGACAAATGAACACAAAACAATAGACACTAAAGAGCTATTATTTTTTTTCAGTTATAGGAATGACTTTTAGTTGTCACACACACACACACACACACACACACACACACACACACACACACACACACACACACACACACATACACACGACTAATGCGGAAATGCTCTCTCGAGGTGAATGCTGAAGGGATGACACCTAATGAGATACTGACTGCAAATGAAAGGAAGACTTAAAACATTATTGAACATACAGGTGATGAGGCTGAGGTGGCAATTTTTCAGAGAATAGGGAATTACATAAGTGACAAAATACGACTGGTCAAACTGACCCTTGCATCAGAAATGGCACATGACCCGATCTAGAGAAGGAACCCACTGTTGAGAGGGACCGACAGTTATCATCAAGAGTAACTCAGCTAGGACAGTATGTTACAGGAGAGGAAGTAATTAAGATTGAGTCGAAGGCAGGAGGAAGAACCTGTGAACACACTGACAGCTGCAGAAGCTTCTTCAGGGAGTCACCATGCTCAGCAGCACCGTGTGGAAGCCCTGCCTCAGGGAGTCACCATGCTCAGCACCACCGTGTGGAAGCCCTGCCTCAGGGAGTCACCATGCTCAGCACCACCGTGTGGAAGCCCTGCCTCAGGGAGTCACCATGCTCAGCACCACCGTGTGGAAGCCCTGCCTCAGGGAGTCACCATGCTCAGCACCTTTCTTTTGTTCAAGAAAACACACAAATGGATATTGACTCATCTTATTGATGCCAATAAGAGGAATCATTATCCATTTGTGGCACAAATTTCATCTATTCTACGTCGTTTCCATCTATTCTACGTCGTTTCCATCTATTCTACGTCGTTTCCATCTATTCTACGTCGTTTCCATCTATTCTACGTCGTTTCTTACCATTTTACTGCATCAATACATATGCCTACACGCAAACGAAACTAAAAAGGCCCTATCCTACGATGCATCAGCCATAAATAACAAAAGAAGGCACAATACCGTAACTGGAACAATACACTAATAACTCGCATATAGTAGAGAGGAGGTTACGACGACGTTTCGGTCCGACTTGGTCCAAGTCGGACGAAACGTCGTCGTAAGCTCCTCTCTGCTATATGCGGGTTATTAGTGTATGCTTCAGCCATTTAATATTCACATCGCTCAGAAGAGATAAACTGCAATTTATTTAACGTGATTTAACGGGAATAAAAAAAATCACACTATTTTACGCATAAAATCGTTCAATCAGCACCGTTACTTATAAATTTCTCTCTCTTTGCAAAAGTCGTATTTTCTTTTGGCACCTCTTTGGTAAGCTTGATGCTACGTCACTGAGGATTTGTAAATTATCCGAGCCATACCACGGGTGGGGTTCGAACCCGCGGTCTAGGAGTCTCAAAACTCCAGACCGTTGCGTAAGCCACTGGGCCAGCTAGCTTCAATAAGATTCATCCAATTAGGTATATTTCTACACCATAGGAAGGTTAGCATAGGCACCACTGTGTCCACAAATGCAAGTTTTTACTGACGAATCTCCCGCTAGCATGGCCGTGACGAACTCTACCTCAAGTCCCCTTCAAAGCCGTCCAGCATGAGACTCCTAGACCGCGGGTTCGAACCCCACCCGTGGTATGGTTTGCAAACGTGTCATTACGATTTCGTGAGTCATGTTGGACGGCTTTATGAAAGTTTTATGAAATAGATTATAAATTTAAGACCAAAAACTGATATACAGAGAGGAAGGGAAAAAAACATTTATCACTTTATCTGTGAAATAGATTGCAACATTCCCTTATGATTAACACTATAATGAAAAGCAACAATTTTCTTTAAATCACTTTCTTTTTTCTCTGATTCTTATAAAATAATAAAACTGACGAAGTAATATAAGACACTAACTGCAGTAACTAATATACGGAAGTGGAATACATATTTAGAAACAAATACATTAATGACTTCATCTTTTAGTCTAAGCTTTTTCATGTCTGTGTGAGGATGTCTGTGCCACTACTCGATTTCATCCCCATCTTCCATTCCATTATTTGGTTTTGGGAATACAATCAGATTTCATCAGGTTTTGCCTTGTGTCACACTTTGTGTCCTGTCTTCTAAAGGTAACAAAAAAATGGTTATATTCACAATCATAGTTTTTAAAGGGGTGGAGGGGTAAGCCGGTGGAAGGCCTCAGTCAAATGACCAAAAGTTCCAGTGACTAAGACCCGCGTCAGGAAACACTTGTCCTTTTTCCTGACGAATCTTACCTGTCTTCTCTCGCCAGTTTCTAAGAAGCTTCATCCATTTCTGAAATCTTGTGAATTTCACTGTAAAGCCAAGGCTGGTAGCTTGGTATTGAATATTATTTTTTATATATTTTCGTACTTGAAAAAAATACTGTACCGTGTCTTAACCTGAGAGAAAACGTTAGTTAAAATTTACTCTTGATGTGTGAATTATACAGAAAGTTTAAGAATGAGACGCCCTTTGCAACGTTTGGGATCCTTTTTAGGGATAATTCTCGCCAGCCAGTGGCTTCTTCAGTCCAATACAGAGAAGAACGGTGGAAAGGGAAGAATTTGAGGTAATCAGTCCCTCAGCCTGGCGTCGATGTGTTCAGTCCATCAAAAGATCAGGTGTAAAATTTATCATTAGTCTGTGGCACTAATCTCTTTACCAGACACCTATTTCTCTGGTATGAACCTTGGTAACTGATACCTACAAACTGGTTTAAAAAGGCATGTAAGCAAACACTAGGACATATTAGGAAACGTTTCGCTCCTTGGGGGAGAGGTGTCACAAGGTGACCTGGTGAATGCCATATTGGGATAAGAAAAGATAGACAATAGAATCATGTGACTCCTATGTTGTTAAGCAGGTACTGCTTTGCCTGGTTGTGTATCATGTATGCTAATGTTTTTTTAAATTTTGTAGTTTGCAGTATTGTTTATGGTGTCACATGACCCCATTGCCTACCTGTCCTCATCCCAATATGGCTTTCTTCAGGTCACCATGTGTCACACACACCTCACTCACCTTTGTGTGTTACAAGTGATCGAAGTCCCAGGAGCAAAATACGTGTGTTTTTAAACCTTGTTCGCTGAGTGCCAGTGATTTACGAGTAAGTCATTTGTCAGCACCTGCGGTGGAAATTACCAATACAATCTGTGTGTCGGTCTCAATAACAACCTCTGTTAGGACATTGCCATTCAGTGGTCGAAGGTGCTTTATTGACGGACATTTATGATTATTGTGGCTATTGTTCGTTTATGTCCTCAGAGACAATATTGTCCAGCAGGACAAAAAATCGTAATACCTTGACTGGAACAATACACAAATATCCCGTAAAAGCTCACGACGACGTTTCGGTCCGACTTGGACCGAAATATTGTGTATTATAAAGAAGTTATGTAACGTACTTGATAACAAATGCATCTACCGTACACAACCGAATTCCATACCGGATTATTCCGTTCTGCCAGCCTCGCCACTCCCTCTCCCACCCCTCTTTCCACTCCCTCTCCTCTTCCCACTCCCTCTCCCACTTCTCTCATCCATCTATTACCTCTCCCCATTCTTTACCCTACGAAAACAGTGTAATATAATTATGCAAATTTTTTATAAGCAATGTTTTTATTTAGCACCAAAACTAACCTGACATCAACAGCTTGGTAAAAATATACATAAAACGTAATTTACCTAACCTTTTGAAGAATTTATTTAACTATATTGAGCTATTTTTGTGAGGGTTAATTCTCAGTCAATTATAAATGTAAATTCCAGAGGAAAAAATTAAACTTTAATAGCAGATTTCAGTAACTTTTTTCTATTTTCTTTCTCTCTCTCTCTCTATCTCTCTCTCTCTCTCTCTCTCTCTCTCTCTTATATATATATATATATATATATATATATATATATATATATATATATATATATATATATATATATATATATATAGGGAACAATACACAAATAACCCGCACGTTTCGGTCCGATTTGGACCATTTATGAAGTCGCACTGTAAATAGTCCAAGTAGGACCGAAACATCATCTTAAGCTCCTCTCTCCTATACCTGGAATGATTCCGGGGGTCAACGCCCCGCGGTCCGGTCTATGACAGGCCTCATGGTTGATCATGGCCTGATCAACCAAGCTGTTACTGTTGGCCGCACGCAACCCGACGTACGAACCACAGCCCGGCTGGTCAGGTACTGACTTTAGGTGCCCGTCTAGTGCCTGCTGGAAGACAACCAGGGGTCTATTGGTAATCCCCCTTATGTATGCTGGGAGGCAGTTGAACAGTCTTGGGCTCCTGACACTTATTGTGTTGTCTCTTATTGTGTTAGTGGCACCCCTGCTTTTCATTGGGGGGATGTTGCATCGTCTGCCGAGTCTTCTGCTTTCATAGGAAGTGATTTTCGTGTGCAAGTTTGGTACTAATCCCTCTAGGATTTTCCATATGTATATAATAATGTATCTCTCCCGCCTGCGTTCTAGGGAGTACAGGTTTAGGAACTTCAAGCGTTCCCAGTAATTGAGGTGGTTTATCGCAGTTATGTGTGCCGTGAAGGTTCTCTGTACATTTTCTAGGTCAGCAATTTCACCCGCCTTGAAAGGTGCAGTTAGTGTGCAGCAATATTCCAGCCTAGATAGAACAAGCGACCTGAAGAGTGTCATCATGGGCTTGACGTTCCTAGTTTTGAAGGTTCTCATTATCCATCCTTTCATTTTTCTAGCAGATGCGATGAGATCTTCTTACATGATCACTCCCATGTCTTTTACATTAGATTTTCGCTCTATTTTGTGGTTGGAATTTGTTTTATACTCCGATGTAGTTTTAATTTCCTCACGTTTTCCTTATCGGAGTTATTGAAATTTCTCATCAATGATCTTCATATTGATTTTTGCGGCCAATTCAAAGATTTGGTTGATATCCGCATGGAGTCTTTCTTTGTCTTCAATGGTGGACACTTATGCAAATTCGAGTGTCATCTGCAAAGGAAGACACGGCGCTGTGGCTTATATCTCTGTCTATGTCAGATATAAGGATGAGGAACAGGATGGGAGAGAGTACTGTGCCTTGTGGAACAGAGCTTTTCACCGTAGTCGCCTCAGACTTTACTCTGTTGACTCTATGTGTGGGTTATTTGTGTAGGGTTTTACAAGGTTAGGTTAAGGGTCTCTCTCTCTCTCTCCCTCTCTCTCTCTCTCTCACTCTCTCTCTCTCTCTTCTCCACTTTTATATTCGCTATATCGTCTATCCTCTTACCTGTCAAGCATACAATAACATTCGCCTTTAAGGTAAAATGACTTACTTTACGTACCTGATGTTTATACTCTGTCTTTTATCCTTTAACTTTTCTTACTTTTCCCTCTACTCGTTTCTCGTTTCAGGACAAAAATGTGTTTATCTTGCGCTGACATCTGTCTAGTGACAGTTTTAAGCTGGATGTCGCGTGGGATGAGAGCTCTCTACTGGCTCTCGCGTAGATTGACAGTTATCTGCTGACGCTCACGTGGGATGACAAGTGTTTACTGACTCCCGTGGGATGACAGCTGTTTAGTGACTCTCACGTAGAATGACAGCTTTCTACTGACTCTCGCGTGGGATGACAGCTTTCTGCTGACTCTCGCGTGGGATGACAGCTTTCTGCTGAGTTTCACGTGGGATGACAGTTTTCTACTGACTCTCACGTGGGATGACAGCTTTCTGCTGACTCTCGCGTGGGATGACAGCTTTCTGCTGAGTTTCACGTGGGATGACAGTTTTCTACTGACTCTCACGTGGGATGACAGCTTTCTGCTGACTCTCGCGTGGGATGACAGCTTTCTGCTGAGTTTCACGTGGGATGACAGCTTTCTGCTGACTCTCG
The DNA here is from genome assembly GCA_009830355.1 of Cherax destructor. Classification (NCBI taxonomy): domain Eukaryota; kingdom Metazoa; phylum Arthropoda; class Malacostraca; order Decapoda; family Parastacidae; genus Cherax; species Cherax destructor. Next base: position 162,311 of record WNWK01000480.1, read on the forward strand.
CGTGGGATGACAGCTTTCTGCTGAGTTTCACGTGGGATGACAAGTTTCTGCTGACTCTCGCGTGGGATGACAGCTTTCTGCTGAGTTTCACGTGGGATGACAGCTTTCTACTGACTCTCACGTGGGATGACAGCTTTCTGCTGAGTTTCACGTGGGATGGCAGTTGTCTACTGACTCGCGTGGGATGGCAGTTGTCTACTGACTCTCGCGTGGGATGACACCTTTCTGCTGACTTTCACGTGGGATGGCAGTTGTCTACTGACTCTCGCGTGGGATGACAGTTGTCTACTGACTCACGTGGGAGTACAGCTGTCCACTGTCATTTAGACATGCAGGAAGTCCATGGTTATTCAAAATTATGCAGAGCATTCCTAACAATTCCAAATTTATTTAACTACGTTCGTAAACTGACAAATTTGCACCTATATGTTTAAACATGCATCAGCTATTAAAGATTGTAGTCTTTAGGAAGAAGCATATGCAAGTTATTTCACTGAAATAATGTCATTCCATTTAAATAACTAAATTGATAAATTATAAATTAAATGAAAAAAAAAACATTCCACGGGTGGGGTTCGAACCCGCGGTCATGACTTGTTCTTCTTGTGGGAGTTGATAAATCCTCTGGTGGATGGAACGTCTTCACAACAAAATCCCTTAACTGTCATTGTGTGTGTTAGTTACACCCGATTATCTATGTTATAGAACCCTTTCCAAGTTTCCTGTAAGTGATTCAATAACTTTGAAAAGCCTCTAACGCTTGGCTTCATAAATTAGAAAAGAGGAGTGTTCTTATTCTACGAAGGCTGAGAGTCATATTAAAGTGTGTAGTTGTAAATTTGTCAAATTAATGTGTTAAATAGTATGATTTTTTTTCTATTCCGATCACTTTACCGGTAAATATAATTGAGAATAATTCTTTTGACCGGCCTCAATCTTTAAAGACATGCATCGTACGGACAGAATAATAAATAAATAAAAATTTAAGTGAAGGAGCCAATTTATCAGCATATCACAACAGTTTAAACAAATTAATCAATGGAATCAGTGCGATAACTTTTACTGGAAAATAATTATCTCTCTCACTTCTCTCTCTCTCTCTCTCTCTCTCTCTCTCTCTCTCTCTCTCCTACAAGCCCTATCATATGTCATTTCCAGATCCAAAAATATACTGAAAAGTTCCCTATCTTTATCAATATATTATTTACTTACATGCTTCAATGTTACCACTTGATCCTCCCATCCTCTATCCTTTCTAAAACTCCCTTTTCATCAGTAATTCTATTCTTTGTCTTAATTTTAATTCCCTCAAAAATAACTCTAATATTTTACTGAATTCTCAACAGGCTTATTTTCCCTATAATTCTTACACTTTCTTTTCTTATACTTTTTCTTATATTTTTCTTGGGATTGGCAGAGAGTACTATTCGTGCTCTCTGCCAATCCCAAGGCACCTCTCCCATTTTGATGCATTTGTTGAACAAATAGAGCACCCACTCAAAAGCTATATTTCCGCACCTTCTTTCAGTATTTCTGCCTTGATCCCATCTATCATTTTCTTCTACTCACTGCTTCATGTTCTTTTCCATTCACTCACATCCGGCTCTTCTTCACTCTTAAAATATGTTATACTTCCCAGCAGTGTAACCCTATAATGCCATGTGAAGTGTTGACACTACACTGTGACCTGAATTGTTGCCCAGTGTTTGAAATCGCTGCCTCCCTCTCTTCATCAGCATATATCAGCTCATAAAATATTCTCAACACCATTATTGCATGATCGAATAGCTCCCTGCCATTGTTTTTAACTCTTAAATACATTTGTTCCCTAGGCTTTCTGTACTTATTGATCTCATTCCAAAACTTTTTAGCGTTCCCAGAAAAAATGTTGATAAAACCTCCCCCACTCTCTCATTAGCTCTCGTTTTATACTCCCTCGTCATTCTTTTAACCTCTCTTTAACTCTCCATTTACTCCGCCCTCAGTACATTACTTCTACTTTTTGAAACCTCTTATATGCTAACTGTTTCTCCCTAACCACCCTCTTTACCTCGTCATTAAATAACAATAGCAATAATAATAATAACAATAATAATATCTATTAATAATATTTACATATAAATAATGTTACATTTTTCTCTCTAACCACCTCTTTACCGCGTCATTAAATAACAATAGCAATAATAATAATAATAATAATAATAATCATAATACCTATTAATAATAATATCTATTAATAATAATATTTACATATAAATAATGCTACCTTTTTCTCTCTAACCACCTCTTTACCTCGTCATTCCATAACAATAATAATAATCATCATAATAATAAATACATTGATTATAATAATATTTACATATATAATAGTAAGGTTGTTTGTCGTCTTTTCGTTAAGAATTAGCTTGTCATTGATTTGGCTCACCTAAGTTACTGATGAAAGTATAAAATGAAGCATATGTATCAGAATCAGGACAGTCCAAAGCAAGCCGTATCATCGCTGACGGTATAATTAATTATGTAAAGGGTCTTTTGGTTTCCCCGTGTACTATCATATAATTCGTGACTTTTAGTGAAGAATGTTGTATTTATAGGTGAAATAGAATCTCACGAAAGTTTTCAGTGTTTGACATAGTTAATTAGTTGGTTGTTGCTGGCCAACCCCACAACTTTTTCTTTAATAAACTTGTTAAAGTCTATGACTTCCACAAATTGGACCAACTTTCCCAGTAGAAGCGAGACTGATGAGAGGTTGTTGATCCACACACCTCTGTTGATTAACAGGTTAGATAGATTTTTTTACTCTCACCGCCAGATGTGACCTAGTTCTTGTGATTATTCATTAATGGTGCATATCTGCAGCTGAGACATTGATTTTTGGGGCATAATTAGTCTAAAAGTAAGGTTTTCTTAATTGTTTAACAGATCCATTCATTCAATCTTCATCCAGGAACTATACGACCTCGAACCCATTCTTTATATAGTAAATTTTGTTCTATTTATCTCCCTCCCAAATATCTCTGCACTTGGACTTTCCGCATCCGCCGACTTGCTTGTTTATAAAGGCTTTAGTTTGTCCTTCTCAGCATTTAGCCTCGAAATAAACTTCATGATTATCCACTGTTGCTTTACATAAACAAATTCTGTTGTTTTTATAATATATGATGTTAAAATTTAACGTCTTTTAATATATATTAAGCTATACCAAGATAACATAAGCTAATGTACAGAGAAAATTATGCTGTTGTCCAAAATGTTGGGAAATTAATTAACGGTGCCTCAAAATGCCGACTTTATTTTGCCCGGTTCTCTTAATTGTTTAAAACTGTAAGATCTTTTACCGTAGGTGGAAAAGGTTTGGAGGCACGTTTCTGCTCTACTAGCTCTACTTCATGTCTCCAGTGGAAAAACAAGTAAAACTATCAAAAAGCTCCATGGCAGCGCCTTTGGTACACAACCAAAAAAACCCTGGTTCAGTTCCGGGTGGGGTGGAGACGTGTGGGAAACCCTCACCAGCTGACTCTGATTGAGACACCAGCTGACTCTGATTGAGACACCAGCTGACTCTGATTAAGACATTTATGCAACATATGGGAATCTTTATTGAGGAAACGTTTCGCCACACAGTGGCTTCATCAGTCAATACAAAGAGAATGTGTAAAGAGAGAAGGAGATTGAGGTAATCAGTCCCTCAGCCCTCGATGTGTTCAGTCCATCAAACTTACTGTAGTCAGACTATATGCTGTGCTTTCTGCAAGACTGATGGATCGAACACATGGATTCCAGGTTGAGTGACTGATTACCTCAAACTCCTCCTCTCTTTACACCGTTCTTCTTTGTATTGGACTGATGTGTGGCGAAACGTTTCCTTAATAAAGATTCCCAATATGTTGCATAATTGTTTCAGTCTTCAACTTGTCGGTTTTCTGAAACATTTATCACACTAACTGTATATATGGACTTGAGTGTCAGTCATCTATTGTGGGCAGCATCGTGTAGGGAGGTAGACTGACTACCTTTGACAGAGCTCGTTCTTGAAATCAGACGAGAGGAAGATAACAGCTCTTATGGGTGTTATGATAAGAACCTGCCTTGTATGGACCAGTAGGCCTGCTGCAGTGTTCCTCCATTCTCATGTTTTTTATATTTTCTGTTATATGTTTTTTCCCTTTTACTCCAGGACATATAAAAAAATATTCTTATATAAATATTCGTATTTCCCAAGAAAACCAGGTCAAATCAGTTTAATTTCTTTTGTAAGTTATCGATTATTTTAACTGGGTAATTGTCAACCATGGTCAGAGAGTCATAAGACTCCAGACCGACGCGCTAGCCACTGGGCCAGCTGGTTCCAATAAGATTCATCCAACTAGGTATATTTATACACCATAGGAAGGTTAGCATAGGCACCACTGTGACCACAAATACAAGTTTAAAAATACCTAGTTGGATGAATCTTATTGTAGCCAGCTGGCCCAGTGGCTAACGCGTCGGTATGGAGTAGAATGACTCTCTGACCGCGGGTTCTATCCCTGCCCGTGGTATGGTTTAATTATCAACTATAATTATAAATGGTAAATACGGTTATATTGCAGTCTCAGTCACAATGACCGATTATAAATATAAATACCATAATAACGTGTTGATTATATCAGCATAGGTAGTGGTGATAACTTGATCCTTCGTCCAGAATAAAAGAACAATTAAACATGAACCTTGCTGACGAAAAAGTTCCAGATTCTCTGATTTTGATGGATCACTGGAGTCCCTCCAGTGATCCATCGAAATCTCTTTCCAGCTCACTGTGTTGTCCCAGTGGCTAGGCTCTTCTCTCTCTGCTCTCCTCACTATGACGCAACTCATCAAGGTGGACCCACCACTGGCTCTTTTCCACTGCATCTGGGCGCCACCAAAGCAGCAAACTTTTATCGTAAGTCAGCAAGAGTGGCGACTTGTTAGGAGAGTTGCAGATACCCTCGCGGAGAGTGGGGAGGGGTCTCTAGTGAGAGAGAGAGAGAGAGAGAGAGAGAGAGAGACAGACAGACAGAGAGACAGACAGACAGACAGAGAGAGAGAGAGAGCTGCGACCAAGGCTCACTTTGAGTACAAAAGTAGGAGGTAGTGAGAGTCAGGTCAAACTCGTCGTGATAATGACTTTTTAAGAAAGTAACATGAAGATACTTTTTTATTATGAAAATATTAATACTATCTATAATGAAGCCTTCTTCATGATTTTTTGATTCTCGCTTGTTAAACAGTCTCTCTGTCCACCCTGTCGATACTTTTAAATATCTTATATTGCATCAGTTTAAATTTTCTGATTCTTTTTTTACAACTAAATTAACCTAGTAGCAAACTTCTGAACATATATTCGGAATTGGTTATGAGTGGGTTCCACTCTGGTGCTGCATATTCAACGAGTGATTTGACATACATAGTTATGTATTCTGTCTTCTGTCAGCGTTCTGAAGGCAGACTAAATATTTACAACCATTGCGTGAACCTGATGTTGTGATGTTAGGCAGTAGAAGTTCGTAGCAACTGTGAAGATTATACCCAATGGGTGAAGCTTAGTAACTATATACAGTTGTACCCCGCATTTCGTACAGCTCCCAACTCGAACAATTATGTAAGTGTATTTTTGTAAGTGCTTTCGTAAGTGTATTTTTGGGGGTCTGAAGCGGACTAATCTAATTTACATTCGTCCTTATGGGAACAAATTCGTTCGGTAACGGCACTGAACAGCCTTCTGGAACGAATTATTGACGAAATCCGGGATACCACTGTATTAGCTTGTATTTCAGTTTATATTATTTTGACAACGGCTCATCTCGTTCGTCAATTATTCTTATTCCTTTCACTTTAGCATAATCATGAAACGAAAATATTAAAGTTTGGTTCCTTTGGTTCTTCATTTACTTATATCAGAAAGTATCGTCAAAGTACTAATTTATTCCAATAGGATCGTAGACCCTTGGTCTAGGAAAACGAACAGGTTTCCTCAAGGAATTAGGTCCCAGGCTCATTAACACCACTAAGGACCAAAGGGCAACCATATGTTCCAGGTCTCGACAAAGCCATCCAGAGGGAAACTGTCTGCTGCGTTCTCGACTCACAGACAACAGTAGTAAAAATAAAACTAGAAATAAAGTAACTCTACTGACCGTTCATTATTACACAGGGAAGACTTGTCTCTGTGCAAAGAGACTATACTGTTGCCAGCTCAGTGGTACTAGATCGACTGGACAACACGTTGAACGATTTCATGTCTATTGTATGATATGTGGCATCACAATGTTCACAGTATTTTAATCTTCATTCTTATTAGGCGAAGGTTTGTGGACAAGTGGAAAAGTGCACATTTCTTCTACTCAATTTTACATGAAAAAATCACAACCGAGGGATATCAGAATCAAAATCACAGGGGATAAATAGAAAGACTTCTTCAAGGCACCTTTTTGAAACCATCACTTGTTCGAGAAAATGGTATAAAATACCGACACGATGGAACAATAGACACGAATGCAGTATAATGCGATCCCTTAGGGATCGCATTTGTGTATATTTCCATCACTTAATCACGAACTAAGTGATAAGAAATAGAAATGGAAGTCATGTTTTTACGGACGCATCATAGTTGGGATGACCTCTATTTCCCATCCCTATCACTTAGCTTGTGATCAAACGTTGGTTTCATCACGACAGATCCCTTGAGCAAGTCTTTCTATTCATCCACATGTGGTTGTTTCGAATATAATATTGCTTGGTTGAGATTGTTGCATGTGAAATTGAGCAGAAGCCGCGTGCAGTTTTCAACTGCTCCACAAACCTTCGCCTATTAATAGTTGACGAGGGTTTAAAATATGAAGCCAATCGGAAAAGGAGTTCCGAGTTTTCAATATTTCTCAATTTTCATTATTTTGTTGTATTATTTTAAAATTCTCTGTAATCCTATAAAAAATAGAAAAAATTATTTTGTGTTTTTGAAAAGTTCAATGTAATAAAAATTCCAACAATTCCAAGTTTTCTATAAAAAAATATAGCATTGACAAATTTATCTTTACGCAAACTAAACTACACGAGTACGATGCATCAGCCATTAATTAAATATTGACACCTTTCAGAAAGGTAGACTCGTATATTTTTAATTTGATAAAAGGGAATTAAAATTTCACACTCTTTTTCACACTTCAGTTGTACTCTCCTCCTTTTTTTTTAGAGTTTGAAGCTGTGCAGCCCAGAATTTTGGAATTATCGTAGCCAATCCAGGTTAATAAGACTAGGATCGGCAACTCTGGTCACAGGACACCCGGACATGTCAGTTGTTCCTGGAATCTGGTTCTCATTACTGTACATATGCGTTCAAAATTTGAGTCCACTCGGATGAGAGAGTTCTCTAGTTATGAGAGAAATAATATAAAAAAATGGAGAATGAAAAAAAAGGACTCGGGCAACCATTAAAAGGCCCCACTGCCGAGGATACTTAATCACAAAAATATAAACATTTTTTTTAGATAGGAGCTAATGGAGACAAATGGTTTTAAGGACTTGACGTGCTGTTGGAGTGTGAGAAAGGTAACATTTATGAAGGGATTCAGGGAAACTGGCAGGCCGGACTTGAGTCCTGGAGATGGGAAGTACAGTGTCTGCACTCTGAAGGAGGGGTGTTAATGTTGTAGTTTTATAACTGTTGTGTAAGCATGCCTCTGACAAGACAGTGATGGAGTGAATGATGATGAAAGTTTTTCTTTTTCTTATTTAACTTATTTCTAATATTGGAACTATTACTGCTAATAAATGGAAGAGCAGTATATATACTGGTTCTTTCTAATTGTCTCTCTCTCTCTCTCTCTCTCTCTCTCTCTCTCTTATATATATATATATATATATATATATATATATATATATATATATATATATATATATATATATATATATATATATATATATATATACAATTGTGTGTGTGTGTAATTACCTATGTGTAGCTACAGGAGCAGAGCAATGTTCTTTGTGTCTCTTCTTCAATAATTTGTTCATGTGATTTTTTTTAAATCTGCAGTGCCTGTAGCACCAACTACATCCACTTTTTTTCATTCTGTCGGTCAACCACTGTTCACTAAGGAAAATCTTTTATTATTCATATCATTCAGCTTTTTCCTCAGTGTTACAAGTGTGGCCTCTTGTTATTCCTGTCACCAGTTCGAAGAAATCTTTATCAACTCTCTTTATGTCAATTTATAAATTTATTTGTGCTTGTCATGTCTCCTCTGCAGCTCATGTAGAACAATATATTTAAAATATTTATGTTCTCTTTAGACAAGGGAACCACACAATCATAGCACATTGCAATTTTGATATAATATATGTTATATAAACATTTAAGATTTCTTCATTTTATTTCACCCTAGATATAAATGACCTTTTCAAAATATCGTTTATAGGATTTTTCAATTAATGTTTTTTTATTAAAAATAGCTCCTAATTACCTTTCTCTCTCTGAGAGTTTATATATTTCATTACAGAAACTATATTCTTCACCTGGTCTGACGGTGTTTTTTCCCATTTCATTTACATGGCATTTATCTTCAGTAAACTCCATAACGTATTTGTCATTGCATTTGTTCGATTTATCAAAGTTTTTTTATAGAAATAATCATGAATTTTACTGTTTATTTTTCTTATGATTTTTCATTATCTGCTAAGGTATGTATTTTTTTTTTAAATTCGAATATCTTTTGACTAAATATGGATCCTCGTGGCCCCCTCCCGTCCAGATATATTTTCTCCTATAATTGTTCATATTCTCTTTCCAATATAAAAAGTCTCTCTGTAATAATTTACGTTTTATTTTGCATATATTTTACTGTTTGCAAATTACTTTTTCAAAGGACACACAATCAAACCTTTCTTAAAGAGTAATTAAATATTTGCTGTTCAATGTTTTCATGAGATGTCTTTGTAAATCTGTAATATCAACTTAACAGATTAGATACATGAGGTTGTAGACTGAAAACCAAATTCTTTACCACTTAATATGTTTTTATACCCTAAGTGTTAAATCTACTTTAATCTAATTTCTTTTGTCAACATTTTTACGAAATCTCTTTTGACTAAGAAAGAAACTTATGTTTTACTGGGTCTTTCAAGTCACGTATTTTTAAATATTAGCACTTGTCTGCCAGTTTACCCTCCTTTTAACTTTTTTAAGCTGGAGAGCATAATTCTTTTGCATAATTCTTCTTTACTTATTTGAATATCCACAGTTTCAGCTGTATCTTTAGGATTAAAATCCATTACATGTAAAATATCTTCGTTTATAAACACATTCTGAAACTTTGTTTAACATTTACACATTTCTTCTACTTTAATTATTTTGCTGTCTTCCATTATTCTTAATAACTTATATATTAATTTGTTATACATTTGTATTTTCGTAGATGGCCAGCATAAATTTCTGATAAAGCTCGTGATTTGTCTATTTTCAATACTGATTCCCTGTTTCCCATTTTTTTAATTCCTCTAACATCTTTCGTCTTCAAAATATTTTTGATTAAGCACTCTGCGAGAAGGACGAATGCCTCTTCATATAGGCTTGTAACTTTTTCCATTGATGAGTTTCATTAAAGAAGAGTTTGTCTCACTGAGATGTAAATATTTCAATTTGCCAATATTATTAAGCAATTTATTTCCAAATTAATAACTATAAAATGCCTCTTCTGATCAGCTTCAAACACTAAGTAATGATGAATCTGGACAAGAATTTTTTTATTAAATTTGGGCTGTTTCTGTCCCAGTTTCATAATTATTTTGTTAATTATATGAAATTTATTTTTTTGTTAAATTAAAATTTAATATTTGTTCTTACAGGACTGGAGACGGCTTTAAATAGAATGAAAATGAGAAAAGTAGACTGAAAAGATAAAATTGCTGGTTTATGGTATTTTTAAGTTTAACGAGATAGGACCATATTTTTCGAAAGATTCTCAGCAACTGCTTCATTTGCTTTCTAATAAATTTTGTTTATTACTGGAGAACACCTTACTCGATCGGCTGCAAATTTTCAGTGCCTGCGTAATGTATCTTGCCCAAAATTCGTCAGGCCAGTTCCAAAGTTTGTTTCCAGTGTAAAAGTTGAGACTGCCTTCTCTGATTGGCCTCAAAATTTCAACACTTGTGTATCCTGCTTAGAACAAAGTTGGTTGTAGAGCCTTTTGATGCTCTTTTGACACTTATAATTTTGAAACTGTATAGTATTATTTTACGTGATTGCATTTTTTTCCGTCGTATTAGTGAGGAGCTGCGAATTTTAGTAATTGGACTTATTTTCTTCCTTTGCTCGAATTTCATTGCCTCTAATTCCATAAGCACCCTATTACCCTTACGTGTTTAGCACTTTCATCTGATTAAAATATAATTGTGTAATGGCTGGTTACTTTAGAAAGACCCGGTCCTGGGACCTTTATCACTTCAAAAGTGATCAAGGTCCCAAAAAAGTCAAAAATGCACAATACCGTGACTGGAACAATACACAAATAACCCGCACATAGAAGAGAGGAGCTTACGACGTTTCGGTCCGACTTGGACCATTTACAAAGTCACACGACCGAAACGTCGTCGTAAGCTCCTCTCTCCTATGTGGGGGTTATTTGTGAATCAAGGTCCCAGGACCGAAACGTTTTCTAATATGACCTAGTGTTTGCTCACGTGTCTTTCTAAACTAATTTGTCGATATCTATTATTAAAGTTTATAACAACGGTTGATGAATTGTATGAAATGTATGAAACTTTATATAGGTTTTAGGCTGTGTAGGCGCATATTTTGTTGGATTTTGTACAATAACTAGAAAATGCATCTTCTGGTCGGCTTTAAACTTTTAGTGCTGATATGCTTTCCTCAGAGGAGGCAATCTCACCTATGTTAAGTTGTTGAGAAGTAGACACATGTGGTATCCTTACTCCGAAACGTTTCGCCTACACGGTAGGCTTCTTCTGTCGAGTACAGAGGAGTTGTCAGAAACAGTACAGACGTGAAGATGTAATCAGTCCATCTGGAGAGTGTAGTAGAGGCGGGGTCAATGCGTAGCTTTAAGAAGAGGTACGATAAAGTTCTTGTAGACGGGAGAATGTGGAGCTAGTAACGACCAGAGAAGAGGCTGGGCCAGGAGCTGTGAATCATCCCTTCAACCATATATAGAGGTCTCGGGCTATGGAACATTTCAGATCGCCGAAATACATCTGGATGGCCATTGTGCCTAGTGCTGTAGGTACTTGGGCGGTTGCACATTAGAGTACTTCGACTAATAACCCAAATAAACCCCGACAAAATATTAACTACTCCGGTCCTCAGAAAATCCACTTTCTCTTAGCCCTTATTTTCGCTTACTCGTGTAAGCGAAAATTAGGTCTGTGATTGACGTCCTTACATTCGACGGTAAAGCGGACAGCTCAGAGACCTTATTCACTGTCGTTAGGAATACAGCTATCACTATTTCTGGAGGTTGAGCATCAGAAACAAGTTAATTAGACTAGCCACAGACAGGCTTTGAAGGTCTTTTTTCGGCTGGCGAAAGCAAGTGATTCTCGTCCTTGTGACAACTTCTCTCGACGGTTTGAACTCGAAGATCTTTTTCGTTCACATTATTTTACCGCTGCTCACTCTAACATATATTTGTTGCTGAGTGAAACTATTAATATTAGACAGCATCCTGAAGAATCTCTTGGAGCTTTTGCGCATCAACTGAACAAATTGCTAGATGCATTTAATGTTGGAGTCCAATCTTCTAGCCTCTTCCCTTAGGCTGGTAAACAGTATTTTCAAGGTTATTGCAAAAATAGCTGCCTTTGATGCCATCCAAAAAAATGGCACCCCTTCAGCTGTGCCCGTGTTCTCAGCCAACCAACTCATTACCGACCTGAAGCTTTTGATGGTTCTCCTCAGAGTGCAAGAGTTTTCTGACCTAAATTTGTTATTTCCTGCTACGTGACCTGTGTCTCAAGGGTCTGCTCATCCTGCACCAGATAACACTGTTGCATATGTTACAAATGGTCTTACACATACGAATGAGAACAACAATTCATCAAATATCTCTCCAAGGCCCCGTGCGTCTATTATTTTACGTGCCTCAGCACGTAGAGTAATAGACACACAAGGCCTTTGAGAGGTATTAGAGGAATTGTTGTTCTCATTGCCAAGACTCACTGTAGTTGTGGCCAAAGGGGCAATATCAGCTCTAGCTGCTGGAAAACCTCATTCAAAAGGCGCCAAACCAAAGATAGTGTTCAGAATGCAACTCCATTTTGCACCTTTCACAATAAAGCTGACCATCATATACTGGATTGCTTTGCTCGTTCTGAGAGCGTGAGTCTCGCGTCCTCTTGTGGCTGAAGTGGTCGAGGACGTAGACGAGATCGAGGGCATGGTTATCAGTGTGGTCAGAAGTCTTCTCAAGCGCCAGGTTCGGGAAAATCCTTTCACCACGACCCCAACGACCAATCATGACAAAAGTTCGCATGCAATACTTCTTCCCTGCGCGGAACTCCTTTGACATCATGAGCGGTCTACAGGTTTCCGAGTGCCTGGGTGACGAGGTTGCATGTCGGATTTTGACGAAGAGATTTTTGGATATTAAGTAGACGATGACGTATCTACCTGCTCACACGTTAATTCCAGTGCAACCATAAGCTCTCTTGTCGAAGCCACCATGATCAATAAGCCGGCCCATGTTTTCATGGACTCAGGAGAGTAAGTGAATATTATTCGATCTAGTCTCTTCAAAGATAGGCAAATTCGTTGAGTGGTGCTAGTAGAGCGCACAAGCGTTACCATCCTTAGTGGAATGGCAGGTTCTAGTTTGTTTATCCGGAAACAGAGTTTTCTCACCTTTCCTGGTTGTATACAAGATTAAATTAAGTTCTTTGGTAACCTTTTTGTGGGATGGTCATCGATGCGAGATCTATTTCTATGGCAGTTCCGGACTGGCGGCTTGGTCATTCTTTTATGGAGCTACCAACTCGGAGCTGAAATTTGCCATTCTGCATCTGTGTATGTGACCTGGATAAAATCTTTGCAAACTCGGCCCTTAGAAAGTAATGTAACCTTTGGAAGTATCTATATTACCCGTCCTTAGACCCGAAACCACAACTTATTTCTTGCAGGAATGTGTCAAAATGCCTCTGGTGTCAGAGGACGGTCATACAGAACTAGGCTCCGGGACTTCTGAAATGGCTGCTAATTTGTGTAGAATTCCTCGACAGAGGATGCCTTGTCGAAAACGTCTAATGGAAGTACTGATGTTCGTTTGTGATTGTAACAGTAAGTCTGCAGAAGGATACCCTCTTATGGGCATTCATTTGAGTGTGTCAGTAGTTGTGCTTCGTGTTTCAGAAAGTGGCCATGTATATTGTATGAGGCAATAACATCTCTCTTTCTTGCAAATACCACTGTTCAGAGAGTGATTAGTTCATCATTCGGTTTTGCCATACTTTGTACTCCACATATGACTATGTCGCCTTGCATTGCTGTGTGTGTCACCTTACATTGTTCAGCGAGACTGTGTTATCGTATGACTCTGTTTGACTGTTAATGTACGATGCTTACTTATTACTGATGAATCACGTCTGCTATGAGCTCTGGATCTAAGAAGTTTGTAGACTATTATGCACCAGGTTACTATCTTCTTAGATAAGAATTATCGCCTCTTTTGTATATAACTTACTGCAGAACGTATAGACCACCTGAATACAGATCATGATCAATGATCTAAGTCTTGAGATGTATTTTTCGTGTCGTACAACCCTTATCTTGCGTACTTATAATCACGTTATTTGACATTAATCTTTGTATTGTAAATGTTGTTTTCTTTGGGACGTTGCTTTGTGATTGACATTAATCAGTTACACACCAATCAATCTTACTGGAAACTCCAGCTGACTCAAGTTTCTAATACATAGACTCCCGTAATTAGGACGGGCTGTGTGAAAATTATATCATTGTTTACCTCTGTGAGGTGTCCGTATCGACGCTTAGCTCATGGGCTCAGATCCAGACGCTGACTACCCAAGGCGCTGGGTTGTTAGAGACGTCTCTTCGTCTGCTTGCCACATCACTTTTTGCTTATGAGACACGGTTAATGAACGAGATATCACTGTCCATGCTAAGAACTCCACCTAACCTGTACAGGTATGACACTGGTGAGCTACAAGGCCGTCGGGGGTGGTCACTGTGCACGGTAATACGAAGTCACGTTTTTCCACGCCCTTGTGAATCCGATACTGCGATCGGTTAATTTGCTGATGACCTCAATATCGTTAAATAAGGCCTCTCACAGAGGGCCTAACACCTGCTACATGGTGTCTCTGACTTCTACAAAGCCTTCTCCTCACTATGAGAGGTAGCTGCATACTGCTGCCCATATGAATGTCTCTAGGCCATATATGGCAAGGGGTATAAACCCTTACAGTGTTCTAAGCAAGTGCAAATGTCAGACACATTAGACATTGATTAAATGAAGATCCTAGCTTGATGAGACAGGATCAAATCTATAATGAGCCATAAAGGACTCATATGTCTAGAAATGTGATATTACATTAGATCTCTCACGAGAAGAGGTGGGAGAATCTGGTTACTTACTCCCCTTTCCCCTCTTAGTAGAAGAGTGTCTGGTTCTTTAACCCCTCAGAGTGGGGGTTAAGAGTTGGTGGAAAATTCCCACAATTAAGCTAGCTTCATGTATGATGAGGACGCCATGCATGTAGCGTGAACCGAGCTGTCAGCCCTTGCTACCCGCTGACACTGGCTTATGTACTCGCATAAATTCTGTGCATATACTGACTGGCTCCCACCTTTGTAACCTGTCATAATTGTGACCAGCTCTAGTTCATTACCTTTGTAACTTGTCATGAGTGTGACCAGCTCTACCTGGAGCTCATTACCTTTGAAGTTGGTCATAATTGTGACCAAATCTAGTTCATTACCGCTGTAACTTGTTCAGCTATCAAAACTTTGGGGTCCAGTCCCTGGACCCATTATGTACCTCTGTAATCTTTTGATTACCGCCCACAGGATGGGTATGGGGTGCATAATAAAGATATTAAACTAACTAACTCCCACAATCCTCTGATTTCACACTGCCCTGAAGGCTCAGTGTAAAGGTGGAGTCGGCCAGGAAACTGACTCATCATTATACTCTCAGTAAATGCTAGTAGAGTTAGCAATTAGTGTTCCATAATCAGAAATAACACACACACACACATAATCTGAGTGAGGCTTCACTAGTTATGTAATAAGCTGTAAAATAGCTTTTGGACTTCTGTTAGTCATATTTCTTGACATAAATCTAAGCAACTGTTAGCCTAATGGCTCACTCTTAGGTGCTGTTGCCTTGGCTTTAGATTTCTGCATGTCTGTTAGATTATATAAGCTAATAGTTTACTTTTATCTCTAATATAGGGATTAAAGTATTCTTGTCTTTTGGTAAAAAGGTTTCCATGAAGCCATTAAGGCTTCATGGAAACCTAGTGTAGTTCACAGGCTTTAATGACCCACTGACAGAGTACAGGCTAGGCGGACAAAGGCTAAAAACCTCGGCAAAGGAGAAAGACCTTGGGGTGAGTATAACGCCAAGCACGTCTCCGGAGGCACACATCAACCAGATAACTGCGGCAGCATATGGGCGACTGGCAAACCTAAGATTAGCGTTCCGTTACCTTAACAAGGAATCGTTCAAGACACTGTACACCGTGTACGTCAGGCCCATACTAGAATATGCAGCACCAGTCTGGAACCCACACCTGGTCAAGCACGTAAAGAAACTAGAGAAAGTGCAAAGGTTTGCGACAAGGTTAGTTCCACAACTCAGGGTCTGTCCTATGAAGAAAGGTTGAGGGAAATAGGACTAACAACACTGGAGGAAAGAAGGGTCAGAGGAGACATGATAACGACATACAAAATACTGCGGGGAATTGACAAGGTAGACAGTGACAGGATGTTCCAGAGAGGGAACAAAGAAACAAGGGGACACAACTGGAAGCTGAAGACTCAGATGAGTCAAAGGGATGTTAGGAAGCATTTCTTCAGCCACAGAGTAGTCAGGAAGTGGAATAGTCTAGAGAAAGATATAGTGGAGGCAGGAACCATACATAGTTTTAAGACAAGGTATGATAAAGCTCATGGAGCAGGGATAGCAGAGACCCAGTAGCGGACAGCGAAGAGGCGGGGCCAGGAGCTGAGTCTCGACCCCTGCAACAACAATTAGGTGAGTACAATTAGGTGAGTACACACCAGTTTGGAACCCACACCTAACTAAGCACGTAAAGAAGCTAGAGAAAGTGCAAAGATTTGCAACAAGACTAGTCCCGGAGCTAAGGGGTATGTCCTACGAGGAGAGGTTAAGAGAAATCGACCTGACGACATTGGAGGACAGGAGAGATAGGGTTGACATGATAACGATATATAAAATACTGAGAGGAATTGACAAGGTGGACAGAGACAGGATGTTCCAGAGATGGGACACAGCAACAAGGGGTCACAGTTGGAAGTTGAAGACTCAGATGAATCACAGGGATGTTAGGAAGTATTTCTTCAGTCACAGAGTGGTCGGGAATTGGAATAGTTTGGGAAGCGATGTAGTGGAGGCAGGTTCCATTCATAGTTTTAAGAAGAGGTATGATCAAGCACATGGCGCAGAGAGAGAGTGACCCAGTAGCGGCCAGTGAAGAGGCGGGGCCAGGAGCTATGAATCGACCCCTGCAACCACAACTAGGTGAGTACACACACACTACGAGGAGAGGTTAAGGGAAATCGACCTGACGACACTGGAGGACAGGAGAGATAGGGGTAACATGATAACGACATATAAAATACTTAGAGGAATCGACAAGGTGGATAGAGACAGGATGTTCCAGAGACTGGACACAGCAACAAGGGGTCACAGTTGGAAGTTGAAGACTCAGATGAATCACAGGGATGTTAGGAAGTATTTCTTCAGTCACAGAGTGGACAGGAAGTATACGTTTATCATGTACTTATAGAAATAAATATTATTATTATTATTAAGTGGTAGAGGCAGGATTTATACATAAATTTAAGAAGGGGTTTGATAGTGTTCATGCAGCCAGAAGAGGGTAAACCCAGTAGTGATTAGAAGAGAAACGGGGCAAATAAGGGAGTACTAATAGGTGAGTACACCTTCTTTTAAAAATAAAAGGGATGAAGAAGAAAAAACTTAACAACGACATTTTTCCCCCTTGGGCTTGACGGCAATCGACCTATAACAAGGTCATTAGGCCAGGAGCGACCTTTTTGTTCTGACATATGGTCGCCTGGCAGCTAGCAAGAGACAAGGAAGTAAAAAAGATAAATCTACCTGACTCTTCAGAAACATTTGTGAGTCAGTGTAGCGTGGAAGTGTGGATCGTCAGTGTTAATGGGCTTGTTTCTGAAAAAAAATGAAATTTGTAAAGAATTTATAGCAGGATATAACTAAAAAAATGAAAAAAATATTAAAATTATCTAGTACGTTTTGAATTTTGACAAATATACCAAAATTAATATACGTCGTAATATATTATTTTTTCACGTTATTTATATTATCCTACTGGAAAAGGAAGAGGTCATCATATGTATGCTGAGCAGAGTATTTATTGCAGAGTATACATGCTGAGAGTATACATGCTGAGAGTATACATGCTGAGAGTATACATGCTGAGAGTATACATGCTGAGAGTATACATGCTGAGAGTATACATGCTGAGAGTATACATGCTGAGTATACATGCTGAGAGTATACATGCTGAGAGTATATTATCCATATTTCAAGGATAAAGTGTTCTTGTCTGGTGGTGAAGACGTTACCGTGTATCCTTAATGACCCTGGTGTGGTCGATAGTCTTTCAACCCCATTAACCAACCAAGGGAAAGCACATGATAAATTAGTATACACCGAGGGAACATACATAAGAAAGTACGCAATAAGATCATAGTAAACAAGTGATATCACAATATGCAAAACAACCACTGTGAGCAAATAGTGAACTTTCAACCTCTTTCGTGATTTCTCACATTACGGTTCCTTGATGATGTGAGACATCACGAAAGCGCTTGGAAGTTCACTATTTTTCACAGTGGTTCTTTTTCATAAGAACACATGAATGGAGGAACCGTTATTTGTGGTTCTTATTTGATTCGATATTCTCAGTACAATGGTACCCCGGTTTTCGTACAGCTCCAAATTCGAACAATTTTGTAAGTGTATTTTTGTAAGTGCTTTTGTAAGTGTATTTTTTGGGGTCTAAAAGGACTAATCTAATTTACATTATCCCTTATGGGAACAAATTCGTTCGGTAACGGCACTTGAACAGCATTCTTGAACGAATTAATGACGAAATCCGGGGGTCCACTATACTTTATATATACCACCTTTGTTTATACCCATCATCCACTTAAATCAGTGATATATCCTCTCATTCTGTGTCTCTCAAGAGCGCTAAATCCTACGGGTTTAGCGCTCCCCCATGATTATATAATAATTATAATCAAGGTTTTTCGTCTATTTTCATATGGGAAATTCGTTGTCCAGTTGGTCAACTTTATCATCCTTCTCTGTATATTTTCCAATAAATTTATATCCATTCTGTAGTAAGGAGACCAAAACTGAACAGTATAATCTGAGTGAAGCTTCACTAGTGATGTAATGAGCTGTAAAATAACTTTTGGACTTCTGTTAGTCATATTTCTTGACATAAATCTAAGCAACTGTTAGCCTAATGGCTCACTCTTAGGCGCTGTTGCCTTGGCTTTAGATTTCTGCATGTCTGTTAGATTATATATGCTAATAGTTTACTTTTATCTCTAATATAGGGATTAAAGTATTCTTGTCTGGTGGTAAAAAGGTTTCCATGAAGCCTTAATGACCCTAGTGTAGTTCACAGGCTTTAATGACCCTAGTGTAGTTCACAGGCTTTAATGACCCTAGTGTAGTTCACAGGCTTTAATGACCCTAGTGTAGTTCACAGGCTTTAATGACCCTAGTGTAGTTCACAGGCTTTAATGACCCTAGTGTTGTTCACAGGCTTTAAACTTCATTAAGCAGCTATTAACCAAGAGAGCTCCGATAATTAACTCACCTGTATGATCATAGTTTTTTTTTTAATCTTTGACTAATGTGATGTTTTCCAGGATCAGTTAATCAATACACAATTTACACTTCTTGATGATGTTACTAAGTAATATACTATAGTGTTAGACTGTGATGGGTTCTGTTTCTTGGCTCTCCTAAGAGTGTTGAGCTGCAGCTCCTTGACCTCTGGAAAGGTTGAGCTAAGGCTTTTAATTATCTTTAAGAAGAATTAGACACATGTGCAACATCTGGGTATCTTTAATTTGTAGACGTTTCGCCATCCACTGGCTTTATCAATACAATACAATGGCATAATGTGAAGACTGTAGAAATACATACAAGAGACGGTAATAAGTCCCTCAGCCTGAGCAGTTGAAAAGTTGATTAACGAACAGTTATTTAGTAACCTTCTTCAGGGTTTTGAGATGGGACTACTTTTCCTGTTGTGAGCACTGAGGTACATAGGGCTGAGGTACATAACGCAGTGGCAGAAACAAGTCTTTTTTATGGAATTTGCTCGATTAGATTGGGTAAGGTTTGCCAGTAAGCCAGTAAGACCAGTAAGCCAGCCTTCCGCTGGCTTAATGGTCCATCCCTTTAAAAATTATGGTTATAATTATAACCATTTCATTAGTTATTTTGCTTGGACAAATCGAAATACCTGCAAAGCGTTTAATACACTTCCTGACTCATGTAAGGAGTTGCCCCAAACTTTGCAAATCCGATGGCAGCCAAAAGTGTCCACTTGGGGCTTCTTGTAACCCTGAAGAGATAAACTGATGGTAAAGATATGCACATGTATACATGTATACCCAAAGTGGGTAGCACTTGTCTACAAACGTTTAAACCTGAATGGCCATTGCATAGAGTTTTGAGCTGTCTGTCACCCGACAGATCGGTGCTAGAGCCTCCTTAAAAATTCAGATTCTTTTAAAAGCACTCAGAACGCTAAATAGCTCACAGATAACGACAGAGGACAAGAGTTAGAAACGATAACGAGGATTTAATACTGTGGTCGTTGGCTGTAAACCAAAATGAAGTCGGTTCGCATTGGTGGTCACTACAAATTCCATAGCAAAAGTACGTACTAGTATAAACCTTGGTGATAGATACCTACAAACTGGTTTAGAAAGACACGTGAGCAAATACTAGGACATATTTATTAGAAAACCAGGTAAAGTACTGCACAGTAAGTACCAGGATTCACGAGATCGTAATAGGACGATTGCAAACAAACCTCGGAACGGGTGGGGCTTGAGTCCTAAAACTCACAGGCCAGTGCGTTAACCACTCGGCCAGCTTGTTTGTCAACAGTGTGTTAGGGTGACATGACCTCGAACAATCACCTAACACCTCATAGTTTATACGTACACATACCAATAAGATCACATTAAACAGGTGATATCACAATATACAAAAAAAGTGAAAAAAAACAGTGAAATTCCAAGAGCTTTCTTCATTTCTCACATTGCAATAATGTTGGTTGAATTACCTAAGATATTGCTGGTAATTCTACCAACATTATAATAATGTTGGTAGAATTACCAACAATATCTTAGGTAAAAGGACACAAGTGCAACTAAATTGACATTTTATTAATGTCACATAAATTGCACTTGTGTTTTTTTTGACCGTGGTTATTTTGCATACACATACATATATACGTTATTAAGTAACATGGTAGAACAATAATGGTTGTTCCATTTATAATTTATACAATGAATAATTCTCGTAATTATTATACATTGCTTTCACAAAATATGGATAATTGTTGCAAAATATGATTAACAATTTTAAATTCTCTTTTAATTATTCTCTTCGATAAAATGTCGCTATAAACTACAAAATATTTTGTAACTTTCAACAAGAAGGGAGAGAAGGAAAGAGAGAAAGAGAAGGACGAAGATTAAGATGGAATAAGAGGGAGAGAATTGTGAAGACAGAGAAAGAGGTAAGGAGGAAATAGAATATATATATATATATATATATATATATATATATATATATATATATATATATATATATATATATATATATATATATATATATATATATATATATGTCGTGCCGATTAGGTAAAACTTGCAATTATGGCTTAAATAGCAACGCTCACCTTCCCATATAACACAAGTGAAAATTTGTGTATGCAATAATTTCGCCAAAATCATTCTGAACATAACGAAAAAATATATTTCATTGTGTTTGTTTATTATTAAATTAATGTTAAGGTATCTAAAATATATTTAGTTGGGTTAGGCTAAATTAAATTGCGCTTGTTGTAATAAGGTTAGTAGGTTTTCAAAGTTTCTCTTGGTACAAAATTATAAATTCTTACATTAACATAAATTAAAAAATATATCTTTAAACGTATAAGAGAAAATTTTAGAAAGGACTTAATTTTAGATGAGTTCTTGCTAATTGACCAGTTTTACCTAATCGGCACGACATATATATATATATATATATATATATATATATATATATATATATATATATATATATATATATATATATATATATATATATATATATATATAGTATGCACCCTTTAAAACAAATAGAAGTACAAGAATAATAGATCAGCTAGAGAGACGTGAATATTTTAAGGAAATTATTCAGCAACGCTTTTTTTCAACTTTGGCTTTAATTATCTTTTTGCAGAATATTTATACGCATAACTCCCTCCCGGGAAATTTCCTTGATGCCGGTGAAAGGCTTTCGATCCAAGGAAACGGAGCTGTCATAACTTTCCACGGGTCGTACCTCTCCATGACCCCACTGGCTTAGTCATTCCCCTTATAATAATAATAATAATTAACAATAAGAAGAAGTAGAAGGGGAAGACTATATTAATAAATAATAACATAATATATAATATCATAAACGTAACTAACGCAGAAATATTTATCTAACCTGTCCGTAACAACACAATTTTCTGGTTAATTCCGTCATCAGAATTTTTTTTTCTCAAACCCTCCCTTGTTTTGGAAGCTGCGCTGAAGTCGTCCGACATGAAAAATCTCTCCACCCAGACCAAGTGAAGACTGATGGAGATTGAGGGAGATGGAGGAAGGTCATTGGGATGGAGGGGATTGTTAGATGAGAACCAAGGCTGGCAAAGATTGAAGGTGATTGGTCAGAGAGGATAGAAGGCAAAGAAGAGTGAAGAGGAAGGAGATGAATTAGTGGGATGGAACGCTGGGAGAGATGATGGAGTCGGGAAGATACTGAAGCAGAGAATAAAAACAAGGAACAGACACAAGGAACAGACATAAGGAACAGACACAGGGAATAGACACAGGGAACAGACACAGGGAACAAAAACAAGGAACAGAAACAAGGAACAGAAACAAGGAACAGAAACAAGGAACAGTAACAAGGAACAGAAACAAGGAACACAGACATAGGGAAGAGACACAGGGAACAGACACAGGGAACAGAAACAAGGAACAGAAACAAGGAACAGAAACAAGGAACAGACATAGGGAACAGACACAGGGAACAGACACAGGGAGTAGATGAATGGTTCAGAGAACCGACAAGTTATAAATTAGACACATATGCAACACTTGGGTATCTTTATTGAGAAAACGTTTCGCCACACAGTGGCTTCATCAGTCCAATACAAAGTAGAAAGGTGTAAGGAGAGGAGAAGTTTGAGGTAATCAGTCTCTCGGCCTGGAGTCGATGTGTTCAGTCCATCAATCATGTAGAAAGTACAGCACTAGTCGAAGTAGGTCTTCGTCCAAAGCAACATCTTGGGATCTTGATACAAACGAATTCTTTAACACTTGTCCAACCTTTGGACGAAGACCTACTTCGACTAGTGGATGGTACCACTATGACCCCGCCTCCTCCTGCTTCACCTAACCTGACTACAGTATATAAGCCACCTCTACGGACATGTGCTGTACTTTCTACAAGATTGATGGACTGAACACATCGACTCCAGGCCGAGGGACTGATTACCTCAAACTCTTCCTCTCCTTACACCTTTCTGCTTTGTATTGGACTGATGAAGCCACTGTGTGGCGAAACGTTTTCTCAATAAAGATACCCAAATGTTGCATATATATCTAATTTATAGACACAGGGAACAGACACTTAACAGACACAGGTAACATACACAGGTAACAGACACAGGTAACAGACACAGGTAACAGACACAGGTAACAGACACAGGAAACAGGCACAGGGAACAGGCACAGGTAATAGACTCAACAGACTCAGGGAACAGACAAAGGGAACAGACACAAGGAACAGAATCAAGGAACAGAATCAAGGAACAGACACAAGGAACAGACACAAGGAACAGACACAAAGAACAGACACAAGGAACAGACACAAGGAAAAGACACAAGGAAAATACACAGAAAAGAGACACATGAAAAAGACAAGTAAATCAGACACATAAATTAGACAAAAGAATTAGACAGGGGTCATACACAAAAGCACACACATCAGACTTAAGTGGTGGACCGGTCAGACAGCGGAAGGCCTCGGTCAGATGACCAAAAGCTCCAGCTGTGGGTCATCATATGACTAAAATCCGCATCAGGAAGCACTTATCCTATTTGCTGACAAACCTTATCTAACAACATTCTTTTCTGTCATGTTTCTTCATGAGTTATTCCTCCAGTGACTGTATAACCCTTACGAGTTTAGCGAGTCTTCATGAATATATAATGAATAATTATCTGTTAGGTATCCGCTTATGTCTGTTCCACTTCCGACTCTTCCAAAATTAATATCTTCCTATCACTTGACAGACGTTTTTTCAATCAGATGTTATACAAATAACAAAAAAAGGTTCAATACCATGATTGGTTCCCGTCCCTGTCTGCTGCTGCTTCTTTTTGTTAGTGTGACTTTGTAAATGGTCCAAGTCGGACCGAAACGTCGTCGTAAGCTCCTCTCTTCTATGTGAGGGTTATTTGTGTAGATGTTATACAATGTCACGTGATTTTTATTCCCGACAATATTTGTGTAGATGCTGGGTCAGGTCACATGTGACCTGACCTCACCTTGGTTGTCTCTCTTCACTTCAATTGCCTTGAACTGACTCATGTTTTTCTTTCCATTTCTTACCTGCTACGTGATAATGTTCAAATATGGCCGAAATGTCGTCATTTTTTCACTTCTCATTGTAGGTTTGGTTTGCAATGCTATATATAAGTATATTAACATTATTATTAAAATAATTTTTTTTTATCAATAGAATAATTGTAATTATAATAAATATAAATATAACAGCTATAAATATTTTCGTTATTAATATCATTGTAGTATTAGTTGTATCAGTTGTTAAATTCTTAGGCTCAAGACTTATCAACTTAATTAACAGCATTTGTTAGCTTGTTAGCTATAATTGGATTGTTAGCTTGTTTCGTTCAGGAACTATCAACTAAAATAGTAGCAGTTGTTAGCCTGTTATGTTCAAGAACTATCACCCACAATAACAGCAAATGTTAGTTTGTTAGCTTGAAGACCTGTCAACCACAATAATAGCAGGTGTTTGTTAGGTTAAAGAACTACCAACTAACAACTGGTGCTAGCTTGTTAAGTTCAAGAACTACCAACTACAATATTTGTAGGTGTTAGTTTGTTAGGTTTCAAGAGCTATCACCTACAGTATTAGCAGCTGTTCCAGAACTAACAACTGCAATATTTGCAGTTGTTTATCTGTTAGGTTCAAGAACTATTAACTACAGTAATAACAGATGCTAGCTTTTTAGACAATAATAGCAGTTAGGTTCAAGAACTATTAACTACAGTAATAACAGTTGCTAGCTTGTTAGGTTCAAGAAGTATTAACCACAATAATAGTTGTTAGCTAGTTAGGTTCAAGAGCTATCAGCTACAATAATAGCAGTTGTTAGCTAGTTAGGTTCAAGACTTATTAACAAAAAATTGTAGCAGTTAACTTATCTAGAAAAAGCTTAACTACAGTACTAACAATTGTAAAGTCGGTTAATTTCACTACCACTCATCTACATAAACTTCATCAACGTCACATTACGTCTATAGTCCTGGATAATAACGTCAAGGATATTTTAATCCCTAATAATAACGTCAAGGATATTTTAATCCCTAATAATAACGTCAAGGATATTTTAATCCCTAATAATAACGTCAAGGATATTTTAATCCCTAAGGGAATGATTAAATCAAACGTTCGGTGTAAATACATTAAGGAAAATAAAAAATTTTTTATAATTATTAAATATTTGCTTTTACGGGTAATATTTTTTGTTAAAGAACAAAGAATACCGTGACTGGAACAATACACAAATAATTCTTACTTCCTTCTTCCTTCTCTCTTTGTCCCGTCTCTGACCTCCTCTCGTATATATACTGGCTCCCTTACCTTCGTGTGTTATTTGTTAATGGTCCAAGTCGGGCCGAAACGTCGGCATATGTTTCCGTCTATGCGCGGGTTATTTGCGCATTTTTTATTGTTATTGTTATCCAATACCAGCAAAATATAATACGTTTGAGTTGCACATAAATATCTTATTCATGACTAAAACATTTTAACCCTCAACATTATTGCATACTCTGATCCTCCTTTAAATAAATTCCTGTCAGCATTGCAGCAGGGTTGTTGCCCCAGCAAAAATGACAGTAAAAATGTTCTCTGCTTGGCTGATATAACAATAAAAACGATGCAGACAAATCTTATCCTTCATTTTTCCTCTCCTGGCAGCAGCCTCCAGCATCTTCAACTACAAAGAGAAGGAAAAAAGCACAAATATTTACCAAAACAGTATTTGCAGCTTGTGTTAAAAGCCTCCAATCAGGTACGACATTTCAAGTACGTAAAGGATAAAGATTTCGGTGCTTGAAGCGTCATCTTCAGACAATATTGTCAGTTTCGTTGTTTAAACGTGATTTAGGTCGGGATTTTTCAAGTTCCGATGTGAAAAACTTTAGGTTCAGAATAGAATTTAAGGGTAAAAATATGATTACAATTTGTGCCTTAGTCATGTGAGAATTGCTTTGGGAGTTTTAAATCACAAGAAATCGTTTCTAATTGAGGTTATTTTTGCAGATTATTCGAACCTGTGGAAGAATTTGCAACATATAAAAATATTTTTTTTCTATAAGCAAAAATATACAAGATTTTCAGGCGTTTATAAATAAAGTCAATAAGATGACTGTCCAGCATCACAAATAAAAGAAAAGCGAATCCTGATAACTTAAGAAAAAGCGAAACGTATAACACCAAAGTCTTCGAGAACAGCATACTGTAAAACCATACTAAGGAATGAGGCATTTCACATTAAAATAATTTTTAATAATAAAAAAATAAAAGCAATGAAGCATAGATATTTAGCAACAGCCACGAAATGACTTTATAAATTCCCCCCCCAAAAAAAAAAAGACCAAAACGATTTCATATACCACAAAACATTTAAAAAGATAAAAGCTCAAGAACAAACCCCACAAAAATATTACAGCAGAAAAAAAAGTGCGTCGAGCATAATAGTTGGAGAAGAACCATCAGCAGAAGTAAGGGATCACCACAAGTGCCACAATGACGGTGTCTTCCACACTTGGTCCCTGGCGACGAAGACACCTGTTCTGGCTGCTGCTCTCCTGCTTCCTCAGTAAGTCTTAACATCTTATTGTACCATATATCTTGTACTATGTTACATCTTTTTTCTTCTCTTCTTCTCTCTCTCTCTCTCTCTCTCTCTCTCTCTCTCTCTCTCTCTCTATTCGTGCCGAATAGGTAAAACTTGCGATTTTGGCTTAAATAGCAACGCTCTTCTTGCCGAATAAGGCAAGCAAAAATTTGTGTATACAATAATTTCGCAAAAACCATTATGAACCTAACGAAAAAAATATATTTCATTCTGTTTATTATTAAATTATTCTAAACTTATCTAAAATATATTTAGTTGGATTAGGCTAATTAAATTGCGCTTATTATAATAAAGTTAGGTAATTTTTCCAAGGTTCTTTTGGTACAAAATAATTATTTTTACATTAACATGAATGAAAAAAAAAATCTTTAAACGTATAAGAATTTTTTTTAGAATGGACTTGATTTTAAATGAGTTCTTCCTAATTGACTAGTTTTACCTATTCGGCACTACATATTTATATAACATACTGATACAGAGTGTGCAGGTTCGACTCCTGCTGTGTGCTGACAGATAATGTATGTAAATACTTTCGCCCGTTTGCGAATTGTTAAACATAAGATCACTAAGCATGTAGTATCACAATATGCAAAAGAACCACAGTGAAAATATAGTGAAATTCCAAGCACTTTCGTGAGTTTTCACATTATCAAGGAATAATGTGAGAAATCACGAAAGCACTTTACTATCACTATTATTCAAGGAAGCCTATTGCATACTTTCCCCATGGTTCCAGGGTCTCCGATCCTACTGGAACAAATCGGCACTAATGGCCCAAGTCCCTATATTTGCTGAGTTTGTATTCCCTGTTGATGAACGCTTTGACGGATAAAGATGTAATCCAGAGCAGATTCGTAAGTGTAATCCCGTGCTAAGAGTTTGCCGTTCTTCCAGGGATTTATTGTGATACCATAAGGGTAGTTAGCACGATTAGAGGATTTTTGTGTGCGAAATCTGGGCTGTCAGGCAGCCGGGCAACCAGCTAAAGTGAGTCTCCTCTTCATGATAATATTGACTTCATTATATCTCGTATGCCAACCCTTGATTTTGGAATAGTTTAGATCATGTAGAAAGTTTTGGTCGACTGGTGCATCGCCGAACATATTAGATACTTTGTAAATTCTTGCAGCGAGTCGGTGAGCCACTGTAATGCGAAGGGTCCACGAGTCGAGACGTGTACCAATTACGGAAATGGGAACTGATAGGAGGAAAATCCCAAACTGATATATGCTCACAGCTTGGAGCGAGTATGTTGTTATTCACCTTTTCAAAAGGAATGGGGCTGTTCCAGTTAGACTGTTTGTACACCAGCTATTAATAGTGGCTCTGGTGCAGCTAGTATCTTGTACAGCTGCTACACTGCCCAGGTCGTCTGGAAGAATTTGCTTTATTAGCTCGTCTCATACTATGGAGGATGATAAAAAAACTGGTAGAGAAATTTGGGAAGTGAAGCTTGCATCCCCTGTCCACCTTGGAGGGAAAAATTCAGTATACTTTCAAGCATGAACTTTAGGTGTTATAGTCTTTGAGTTTCTAACTGTGGAAGGCTCGGGAGCATCTCAAAAAGTAGGTGAGCGTTGGGAAGAATGTGCATCCGGGGAGTAGGTAGAGTCATATCCATCAGTCTCTCCAACATCGTCCTTCAATCATCCTGAGGTCACAGATTTTTTCCCCAGAATCCGATTAATGTCACTGGACCTGAAAGAAACACCAAGGACAACACTCTTGGCTGAATCAGTGACTCGTGCTCTTGGAAAAACGGTACTTGTATCACAATGATCTGACTGCTGAAACTATTTCACATTCGGTAAAGTTTAAAGTTAGGTCTAGGTTCTCCTCAATATTCTTTTTTATTTCCTGTTGTTCTCTAGAAGGGAATCCATAGTGCAAGGTAGATATTGAGCTCACTGGACAGAATTCCTCAGATTTCGTTGATGACCAGACAGAAACGAAGAGGGGCGAGGAGATATCCCAGTGGCACACCTTCACATGAGTCGGTTTCATATTCTCCAAAAAGGAGTTTAGAAGTACCACTATAACACGATTGGATGAATGCTACAGATTGAAGGAAGAGGTCTGCATCCCTTCTAATTTAAACTCACCCCGTAAAGTCCAATTTAATCAGGACATTTCGATCTGTCATGTTAGCAATGCATACCCCTACTGAGAGGGACTCTAGCCTTGTTGAATCCCAAAATCGAGCTTTGTTGGTTTCAGAATGCGGCAGACTCTTAACTCGCAGTTCTCACTGCGGTCTTTCCAACAAGGCGTCGCAGGGTGTTGCCAACCTCATTGGATGTTATTTCTCCATCATGTTTTTATTTAGTGCACCTAGTGATGCAACGAAGAAGAGAGACACCACCAGCCAGGTACACATTGGTAAATCGTGGAAACTCGTACAGAAGGCTCTCTGAGTGTTAATCGGCGAGTGTTTATCGAACAAGAGGGAAGATAGATAAGTTTGTCATCTATAGGGAATTCATTTATTGCCAAAATAACGGATGTTGAAAGGGACTTGTTCATTCTGAATGGAGCAGACAAACAAGCATTAACAAATAACAGAAGGTTGCGTCAGGAACCTGTGATTGATGAAGAATCACTGATTTTTTAAGAGGTCAATGATTTTGCTAAAAGTTTGAAAAAGAGTTACTTTAGAAATGTGTGACAGAGTCTTGGTGAGTGTTAATTTGACAGCAGCTGTTCAATCCTCTCTAGAGGTGAAGTCCGGTTGACTGTCAGCTCCGTCTCCTAAGAAGGCTGTTGGTTGTTGTTCTTAGCTGAAGGCCTAAAAGAACTTTGACACTTGTGTGAACAGATGATGCTACTGCAGGGACTGAGCTGACATTCAGTGTACACACATAAGAACATAAGAGCATTAGAGAGAAGGAACACTGCAGCAGGCCTACTGGCCCATGCGAGGCAGGTCCAAGTCACCTTCCGGCTTAGACCAATGACCCACCTAGTCAGGTCAGGTCACATCCACTTAAGGAAAGGGCACGGCATCAGACCTACTAGCACAAGCTAGTCGGGTCCAGCTCACACCCACTCCTGTATTTATTCAACCTATTTTTAAAACTACACACCGTCTTATCTTCTATAATGAAACTCTGGAGTTTGTTCCACTCATCCACAACTCTATTACCAAACCAGTGCTTCCCTATATCCTTCCTGAATCTGAATTTTTTCAACATAAAACCATTGCTGCGAGTCTTGTCTAGGCTAGATATTTTTAGCACGCTATTTACAATCCCTTTATTTATTCCTGTTTCCATTTATACATCTCAATCATATCCTCCCTAATTGCAGATTCAGGGCCCTCAGTCTGTCCTCATAAGGAAGAATTCTGATACATGGGATCAACTTTGTCATCCTCCTTTGTACGTTTTCCTGAGCATTTATATCCATTCCGTAATATGGTGACCAGAACTGTGCAGTATAATCTAAATGAGGCCTAACCAAAGATAAATAGAGTTGAAGAACAACCTGAGGACTCCTGTTATTTATGCTCCTTGATATGAAGCCAAGGATTCTGTTAGCTTTATTGAGAATACTTATGCACTGTTTACTTGGTTTTAGATTACTGCTAACCAGAACTCCCAAATACTTTTTGCAATCAGTAATATTAAGATCTACATTATTTAGTTTATATTGGCATGCTTATTTTCATGTCCAACATTTAGAACTTTGCATTTGTCTATATTAAACTACATCTGCCACTTCTCCGACCACTTCATCAGTCTATTCAAATATTTCTTGAGTGCTCTAATGTCCCCATTAGAATGAATTAGACGGCCTATTTTGGTGTCATCAGCAAACTTGCTTATGTCGCTATTTATTCCCTCATCTACGTCGTTTGCATAAATTGTGAGCAACAAAACGCCCAACACTGACCCCTGTGGAACATCACTTGTGACGAGCCCCCACTCTGATTTCTCCCCATTGATGCAAACTCTCTGCTGTCTATCTGTCATCCACGCCTTACCCAAGAAAAAAATTCTTCTCCTATTCCGGGTGCTTTAATTTTCCTCAATATCCTCTGATACGTAACTCTATCAAAAGCCTTACTGAAGTCCATATACACAATATCATATTCATTACCATGATCTACCTCCTCAAATACCTTGGTGAAAAAAGTAAATTCGTAAGGCAGGAACACCCCTTTGTAAAACCGTGCAGAGATTCATTAATCAATTTATGCCTTTCAAGATGGCTACAAATTGTCTCGGCAATTATTGATTTAATAAATTTTTGCTCTATGGAGGTAAGGCTTATTGGTCTAGAGTTCAAAGTTAAGGACCTGTTTCCTGCTTCGTAAATACGTATTACATTTGTCATTTTCCACTTGTCTGGCAATATGCCAATTTGTAGAGATATGTTGAAAAGATTAGCAAACAGTTCATCAGGGCCTGGGGATTTGTTCGATTTTAATTTCTCTATTTGTCTGAGGACCATGTCACTAGTTACCCTAATTGTGCATAGTTTATTATCGTCCTGTTCTACATAATTTATCATTTCTGGAATATCGCTAGTATCTTCCTGCGTAAAAAGTGAGAGGAAATAATTAAAATTTCACACATTTCCTTATCTGTCAGTGATCTGACCTGAGTTATTTTTGAGTGGGCCTATCTTGTCCCTAATTTTACTTCTATATACCTAAAAGAAACCTTTTGGGTTTGTCTTCGAATCCCTTACTACTTTAACCTCATAATCTCTTTTAGCTTTTCTTATTCCATTTTTCATATCTCTGTTTAATCGAATATATTGATTTCTTAACTACCCAACCCCTCTTTTGATACGCCTATATATGCCTCTCTTTTGACCAAAGATATGTTTTAATCTACTGTTTATCCATTTGGGATCATTTTTAGTTGTTCTAAATTCCCTACTAGGAACATAAGTTGTCTGGGCAGCTAGAACTATGCTCTGAAAAACACGTCGTATTGGCAACCAACACCACCTACCTGACCCATAGTCAGGTCGTTCCAATTTAGCCCACCCAGGTAATTTCTCAGTCCCATGAAATCGGCCAAGCGGAAGTCTGGGACAGAGATTTGTTTGCAGTTTTTTGGGTAATTCCATGATTTATTGAAACTAAGTGATTTGGGATCGCTTACCCCAAGCTCATCATTAACCTCAAGATTATTAATTAGTGATTCCTTGTTGGCAAGAACCAAATCAAGCAGATTGTTTCCTCTAGTTCTGTCACAAACTGTTTTAAAAAAACAATCCTGAATCATATCATGAAAGTCACTGGATTCAAGATTTCCTGTCATATTGTTACAATCAATTTGTCTAAAGTTAAAATCTCTCATTAACACGACATTTTCATATCTAGACGCCTTATGAATTTCGACCCATAACAGCTTACTGTACTCCCTATCGAGATTTGGGGGCCTATAAATTACACCCAGAATTAATTTGCCATGACACTCGAGAAACTGTAACCAAACAGATTCTGTGTGCCGATGCTTCTAATCTTATATCTTGTCTAACACAACAATTTAAATTATCTCTGACATATATCGCCACTCCACCACCCTTCCTGTTGACCCTATCAGTGTGAAATAGTTTATAGCCTTGTATGTGGCATTCAGAAGGCATTTCTCTATCTTTCAGGTTGAACCAGGTCTCCATTATAGCAAATAATATCTATATTACCTAAACATGCAAGTAATCTTAGCTCATCTATCTTATTTCTTAGACTCCTACTGTTAGTATAGTAAACCTTAAGGGAACTAATCACTCCAAACCATACCACGGGCGGGGTTAGAACTCACAATCAGAGTCATAAAACTCCAGACCGACGCGCTAGCCACTGGACCAGCTGGCTCCAGTGGCTAGCGCGTTGGTCTGGAGTTTTGAGACTCTCTGATCGCGGGTTCTATCCCAACCCATGGTATGGTTTGTTTGCAATCGTGGCATTACGATTTCTTGAGTCAACTAGTCACTCTCTGCCCTCTACTGTCTCTCTTTCTTTGTTGATCAATTGCTTTGCCTTTACTAGCAACTTTGCTTTGAATATCGTCTATTAAACATATCCCTGAAGTATCCTGGCAATATCTGCTGTTTTCAACCCTTGTACTGCAGCTTGATTGTTTCCCACAAACACCCATACCTCTATAATCTATCAGTTTAAAGTCCTAGACAAGTCAGCAATGGTCCCTCTCAATCGAGTTGGCTAATACAACAACTCTGGCCCCTGAGAGATGTACCCCATCCCTTGCCATACATATCACGTTTGCCATAAAATTTGTCCCAGTTATCAGCGAATGGGACTGCAAATTCCTTGCAGTACTGTCTAGCCATCAATTTACACCAATTGCCCTAGACATCCATTCATTGCCCACTCCTCTTCTAGGCAAGATGCTACATATGATTGGGACCCCTCCCTTAGACCTAATTATGTCTATGGCTGACTTGTACTTATCCAGCAGCTCTTGTCTCCTGCCCTTCCCGATGTCATTTCCACCAACACTAAGACAGATGATGGGCTTGTTCCCAGTACCTGACATAATATTATCTAACCTCTTGACTATGTTATCAACACCAGCTCCTGGGAAGCACACTCTCTGTCTAACATTCCTATCTCTGTTACAGAAAGCACGGTCCATATATCTTACCTGTGAGTCACCCACAACCAGAATGTTCTTACCTTGTTTTGCTAACCACTGAAGTACACTCATCCTGGAGAACAGAGAATCGATTTCCTACCTTCAGATCTTTGTTAAACTTCCTTATCTTGGTACTTCTACCTTTAGTAGAGACCACATTCTACTTGAAGCGGTTGCCACTCTTCAACTCACTGCTGGTAACCTTTTCCTACACACCAACTCCACCCTTCGCACACTCACTCCGAAATCCATCTAGCCGAATTTTCAGCCTCCTATTTTCCTCTTGGAGAAGTGGAACCTCCTCCTTCAACACTTTAACCTGAGATTCCTAAACACTACAGCAAGACATGGTGGTCTATAACGCTCCACACTAAGGTCACCATCTGGAAAAGATCCGGGCCGGGACAAGACCGGCGAACCTACTACAGTACAGGCATCTAGGGCAGGATGACCTTTCGTGACCACTGACCTCAACGTACACACCTTTCAGGTTGCCTCCGCCCATGTTCAACACGCCAGTCCTGGGAAAAGGTCCCTCAAAATCTGACACGGTTTGTGAATTTGCTGTAATCGAGGATGTGTTGGAGCGGTAGCTGGGCAAGGTGGGTGAGGTGGAGCATTGGTGCATTGGATTGGTGGTAAGACGGGGAGAGAAATGAACGAAGTTCCTCCCACATGGGAGAAAGGCGTCTTCACACTCCCCAACCATCACAGAAAGGAATTTTCTATTACAAGAGCGGTAAGAAGGGATCTTGGTACCTTGAAAGCGCACGGTTTTGAAGAATGGGAAGTACAGAGGATGGGAGGCATGGAGACCAGCCTTATGCATTCACTAGCACTGGGCATCACCTACCTTAACTAGAATTCCTAATGGTTATAATTTTTAAAGGGGTGGACCGGTAAGATAGCGGAAGGCCTCGGTCAGATGACCAAAAGCTCCAGTTTGAGGTCATTATATGAATGAGACCCGCGTCAGGATACACTTGTCCTTATCCTGACAAACCTTACCTAACCTAACTGGGCATCTCTGACTGTAGTACATATTATTTTACATACATTGTACCACTTAGCTTGGCCCTCGCAATTGAACGCTTGAAAATTCATTATTTTCATTGTGATTTAAATATATATATATATATATATATATATATATATATATATATATATATATATATATATATATATATATATATATATATAATATATATATATGTCGTGCCGATTAGGTAAAACTTGCTATTTTGGCTTAAATAGCAACGCTCACTTGCCATATAAGACAAGTGAAAATTTGTGTATGCAATAATTTCGCCAAAATCATTCTGAACATAACGAAAAAAAAATATTTCAATGTGTTTGTTTATTATTAAATTAATGTTAACGTATCTAAAATATATTTAGTTGGGTTAGGCTAAATTAAATTGCGTTTGTTGTAATAAGGTTAGGTAGGTTTTCAAAGTTTCTCTTGGTACAAAATTATAAATTCTTACATTATCATAAATGAAAAAAATATATCTTTAAACGTATAAGAGAATTTTTTAGAAAGGACTTAATTTTAAATGAGTTCTTGCTAATTGACCAGTTTTAAGTAATCGGCACGACATATATATATATATATATATATATATATATATATATATATATGTGTGTGTGTGTGTGTGTGTGTGTGTGTGTGTGTGTGTGTGTGTGTGTGTGTGTGTGTACTCACCTAATTGTGGTTGCAGGGTCGATACTCAGCTCCTGGCCCGCCTCTTCGCTGTCTGCTACTGGGTCTCTGCTCTCCCTGCTCCATGAGCTTTATCATACCTTGTCTTAAAACTATGTATGGTTCCTGCCTCCACTATATCTTTCTCTAGACTATTCCACTTCCTGACTACTCTGTGGCTGAAGAAATGCTTCCTAACATCCCTTTGACTCATCTGAGTCTTCAGCTTCCAGTTGTGTCCCCTTGTTTCTGTGTTCCCTCTCTGAAACAGCCTGTCACTATCAACCTTGTCGAATCCCCGCAGTATTTTGTATGTCGTTATCATGTCACCTCTGACCCTTCTTTCCTCCAGTGTTGTTAGTCCTATTTCCCTCAGCCTTTCTTCATAGGACAGACCCCTGAGTTGTGGAACTAACCTTGTCGCAAACCTTTGCACTTTCTCTAGTATCTTTATGTGCTTGACCAAGTGTGGGTTCCAGACTGGTGCTGCATATTCTAGTATGGGCCTGACGTACACGGTGTACAGTGTCTTGAACGATTCCTTGTTAAGGTAACGGAACGCTAATCTTAGGTTTGCCAGTCGCCCATATGCTGCAGCAGTTATCTGGTTGATGTGTGCCTCCGGAGACGTGCTTGGCGTTATACTCACCCCAAGGTCTTTCTCCTTTTCCGAGGTTTGTAGCCTTTGTCCGCCTAGCCTGTACTCTGTCAGCGGTCTTCTTTGCCCTTCTCCGATCTTCATGACTTTGCATTTGGTGGGATTGAATTCGAGAAGCCATTTGCTAGACCAGATGTCAAGCTTGTCCAGGTCTGTTTGAAGTCCTGCTTGGTCTTCCTCCGATGTGATTCTCCTCATTAATTTCACATCATCTGCGAACAGAGACACCTCTGAGTCTATCCCATCTGTCATGTCATTTACATATACCAAGAATAACACTGGTCCTAGGACTGACCCCTGCGGAACGCCGCTCGTCACAGGTGCCCACTGTGATACCTCATCACGCACCATGACCCGTTGTTGCTTCCTGTGAGGTATTCCCTGATCCATTCCAGTGCCCTTCCTGTTATACGTGCTTGTTCTTCCAACTTCTTTACTAATCTCATG
The DNA here is from genome assembly GCA_009830355.1 of Cherax destructor. Classification (NCBI taxonomy): domain Eukaryota; kingdom Metazoa; phylum Arthropoda; class Malacostraca; order Decapoda; family Parastacidae; genus Cherax; species Cherax destructor. Next base: position 198,496 of record WNWK01000480.1, read on the forward strand.
TGAGGAACTGTGCCGAAGGCCTTCCTGCAGTCCAGGAAAATGCAATCAACCCACCCTTCTCTCTCTTGCCTTACCTCTGTTACTTTATCATAGAACTCTAGGAGGTTTGTTACACAGGATTTGCCTTCCCGGAATCCGTGCTGCCTGGTGTTTATTATCCTGTTCAGCTCGAGGTGCTCCACCATTCTTTTCCTGATGATTTTCTCCAAGACTTTGCACACTATACATGTAAGTGATAACGTTCTATAGTTTAGTGCCTCTTTTCTGTCTCCTTTTTTAAAGATGGGGACTACGTTGGCCTTCTTCCATACCTCAGGTAACTGCCCATTTTCAAGGGATGTGTTGAATATTATGGTAAGTGGCACACTCAGTACCTCAGCTCCTTCCCGAAGAACCCACGGGAAGATGTTGTCCGGACCCATCGCCTTTGAGGTATCCAGGTCACTGAGTAACTGCTTCACCTCCTCCTCAGTTGTGTGTATGCCCTCTAGCACTTGATACATCCCTTGTTGGTGGCACACCCCATCCTGTCTACCCAGCTGCCTTGCTTCCTCCACTGTGAATACTTCCTTAAACCTCAAGTTGAGCTCCTCACATACCTCTTGATCGTTACTTGTGAGTTCCCCATCTTCTCTCCTCAGCCTTATCACCTGGTCTTTAACTGTTGTCTTCCTTCTGATGTGACTGAACATCAGTTTCGGGTCGGACTTAACTTTCGATGCTATGTCATTTTCGTACTGTTTCTGGGCTTCCTCCGTACCTTGCATACTCGTTTCTAGCTCTTCTACTAATCTCTTTGTTTACTTGGGTTCTTTGCCTTCTGTACCTTTTCCATTCTCTTACACTCTTGGTCTTTGCCTCCCTGCACCTTTGGGTAAACCAGGGGCTCTTTCTGGCCTTCCCGTTTAATCTTTTTCCTCTGGGTATAAACCGTTCCTCTGCCTCCTTGCACTTTGCCCCTACGTATTCCATCATTTCACTTATTGTCTGTCCGTCCATTTCCCTTTCCCACTGAACCTCCTGCAGGAAATTCCTCATGCCTGTGTAGTTCCCTCTTTTAAAATCTGGTTTGTCTCTTTCTGTACTGTTTTCCCTCTCCACCTGTAGCTCTACAATGTACTCAAAGCTCAGCACCATATGGTCGCTGGCTCCCAGGGGGCTCTCATGTGTTATGTCTTCAATATCTGAGCTGTTCAGGGTGAATACAAAGTCCAGTCTTGCTGGTTCATCTTCTCCTCTCACTCTGGTCGTGTCCCTGACATGTTGGTGCATCAGGTTTTCCAGTACCGCATCCATCATCTTGGCTCTCCAAGTTTCTGGACCCCCACGTGGTTCTTGGTTCTCCCAGTCGATCTCCCTGTGGTTGAAATCGCCCATGACCAGTAGCTTCGCTCTGCTCATGTGCGCTTTTCTGCCACCTCCGCCAGTGTGTCCACCATTGCTCTGTTGTTCTCATAATATTCCTCACCTGGCCTCCTGCAGTTCTGTGGTGGGTTATACATCCTGCAATGATTATCTTGTGCTCCAGACTGGATGGTACCTACTAGAAGTCCCTTTCTACTCCATTCCTTCCATTTCCTCGAATCTCCAGCGGTTCTTAAGCAGTGACCACCTCTCCTGTCTTCTATCTTCCTCAGGATTTGATATCCCTGTGGGAAGATTGCATCTGATACTGTCTCATTTAGTTTAGTTTCTGTGAACTATGATGTCTGGGGACCCTCACCTATTCTTCATTCACTCTTCTCTTGTTCGTAATTCCATCGGTTTGTGTACCAACCTTCAACCTTTTCATGAGCCCTGGAGATCTTGGTGGTGTGGGGGGTGCCGGGGTGCAGCATGGGTGGGTTGTATAGTTGGGGTATGGGTTGGTGGGTGGAGTTTTGGTGGGTGGGGTGCGTGGCTGGGTTTGGGTTGTGGGACAGGGGGACTGCTGAGTGTGTGTGGTGTTAAAGTGTATTGTTGTCTTGGGGTTTTTGTGGTTTGAGGCCCACCGTGGGTACTTCCAGTGTGTGTGTTTGTCCTGTTTGGGCTTGGTGTCCTCCATATCTCGCTGTCTCCTCTCTCTCCTCTCTTCGCCTTCTTATCTGCTCCTTCCGGGCCTCCTTTTTTTCCTGCGTTCTGTCGCGATCTAGGTATACATTCCGGTATCCCTGATTTGTCCTCAGCCGTGCTTTCTCCTGCAGGATCGTGGTGCGGGCTGATTCTGCTTTGAAGATTACCTTGAGAGGTCAATTTCTTCCCCTTGTGTACCACCCGATTCTCCGAAAATTTGTCACTTGGGACGTGTCTCCCCCTATTGCCAGCATAATACCTTCGATCCTTTCTTTCTCCTCTTGTTTTCTTCTGTCGTGAGTGTCCCCTTCGACTTCCTTCAGGCCATAGATAAAGATCGACTTCTCCCTTTCCTCCTCCCACTGTGTCTCCCATTGCCTCATCAGAGATGCATTAGCCTCTCCCGGTGCTGTCATGTTTGTATCCCCCGTGTTCTTTTGTGTGACCGGCCTGCTCATACTTCCCTGTCCGCTGCAGTGTGTTATTGGGGTCACCGCATTTAGTGCGTCTGCTGCTTTGTCTACCCTCTCATGTGTTGTTACTGTGCTCTCATTTGATGTTGCTGAGGTGCTCTTCTTGTCCCTGTCTGCTTCATCTATGTCCCTCTCGTGTGTTGTTGGTATCCCGCTCGTCTTGCTTCGGGCCCCGCTTGTGTCTGCCAGTACCTGTGCATACAAGAGTTCTCCTTTTTCCTCCTCATTCCCTTTGGTTGTGTCTGGTGCACAGGCTCCGAGCGCCGTTTCTGGCCAGGTACATTTGTCTCTATTCTGTGGCATTCCCTGCAGCTTCACCTCTAAGATCCGGATCATGTGTGTGTGTGTGTGTGTGTGTGTGTGTGTGTGTGTGTGCCGAATAGGTAAAGCTTGTGATTTTGGCTTTAAATAGTAACGCTCTTCTTTTCAATTAAGACAAGCGAAAATTTGTATATGCAATAATTTCGCAAAAATCATTCTGAACCAAATGAAAAAAAAATCATTGTGTTTGTTAATTATTAAATTATAGTTAACTTGTATAAAATATATTTAGCTGGATTAGGCTAAATTAGATTGCTCTTGTTATAATAAGGTTAGGTAAGTTTTCTAAAGTTTTTTTGGTACAAAATTATTAATTTTTACATTAACATAAATGAAAAAAATATATATATTTAAATGTATAAGAGAAAATTTTAAATGAGTTCTTGTTAATTGACCAATTTGACCTATCTGCTATCCAAATTGCACACGTCTATAGATAAAGCTCTTTAATGCTTATTCCTGTCAGTTTGTTTTTCTGGCTATGTTCAGCTGCTTATCGTGGAAATCGGCTTCATATGTAAATGTTTTGAGAGAGCTCCCATTATCATAATGAAAGGTTTCGATGCTATCAGAGAGCAGGATTAGCCCAGAGATTTCACATGGGCATTGGTAAATTTGTGAAGTTTTTGATGGTCATGCAGAATTATTTTCCTGCTCTGAATAATGATGAGCAGAAAGAGAGAGAAAGAGAGAGACTTCCTACTGGATTATGGACCAAATGAGCAAAGAACAGACAAGCAGAATGCTCTCTCCCATTTATGATATCATTATTATATGGATCTTATGTTTTATCTAGGCTGGAATATTGCTGCACAATAACTGCACCTTTCAAGGCAGGGGAAATTGCTGACCTAGAAAATGTGCAGAGAACCTTCACCGCACGCATAACTGCGATAAATCACCTCAATTACTGGGAACGCTTGAAGTTCCTAAACCTGTACTCCCTAGAACGCAGGCGGGAGAGATACATTATTATATACACATGGAAAATTCTCGAGGGATTAGTACCAAACTTGCACACGAGAGTCACTCCCTACGAAAGCAAAAGACTCGGCAGGCGATGCAACATCCCCCAATGAAAAGCAGGGGTGCCACTAGCACGTTGAGGGACAACACAATAAGTGTTAGAGGCCCAAGACTGTTCAACTGCCTCCCAACATACATCAGGGGGATTAACAACAAACCCCTGGCTGTCTTCAAGCAGGCACTGGACAGGCACCTAAAGTCGGTACCTGACCAGCCAGGCTGTGGTTCGTACGTTGGACTGCGTGCGGCCAGCAGTAACAGCCTGGTTGATCAGGCTCTAATCCAACATGAGGCCTGGTCACTGACCGGGTCGCAGGGGCGTTGACCCCTGGAACTCTCTCCAGGTATACTCCAGGTAATTGTTAATTATTATTTTTATCATTATTCTGATAAATAATCATGATTATGACAACCAACATTTACTAATCACCATTTTGTTGACATTTAATTTAGTGACAAACAGGGTAATAACTTATTACTTTCTTATTCTCTATTTCATTTCACTCATTTCTGACAGCCTTACTGGTCAGCAAAAGTTATTATCATTATTTCTGACATAAACAATTTCGGCTCTCCCAGCATTCTTGACTGCAAGATTTATACTGAGAATGTAGGTCCTGAAAGGTTCGGGCAAGAAAAAAAAAGGTTCTAACTACGACCATAATTTTTAAAGGGGTAAGCCAATAGAAGGCCTCGGTCACATGACCAAAAGCTCCAACAGAGGGTCATCATCTGACTAAGACCCGCGTCAGGAAACACCTATCCTGTTTCCTGACAAACCTTACCTAACCTAACGTCTCACTGGGACACGACGTACCTAGTTGATTCCTTCTTCAAAAATGCCTGTCCAGCTGATTCATGAGTGACCCTCTCGTCTGCGCGCTTACAGCGTTAGCGACAACTTTATTTCATTCTGCTATAATTCGGTTTGCTGGAAACCTCTGCAGACGTTCATGCTTCATGTTGCATTTTATGCTGCCATACAGTTAGAGAGAGAGAGAGAGAGAAACACACAGACAGACAGAGACAGGCAGGCAGACAGAGATAGACACAGACAGACCGAAAGAGAGAGAGAAAGAGAGTGAGAGAGAGAAAGGGAGGGGGCGCCGGGGAAGGTGCTTGTAATGAATACACTCGTATCCAGGACACTGACTGCAGGAACATTTCAAAGGGAAGGACGCAGACAGCTTGCTGCGGCAGTGTGCTCCTTCTCAAGGACGAGGAGGAGGAGTCATGTCCTCACAGGCAGTGGGGGTTAATAACACTGACACAGGTAGTGGGGCATTACAGAGGTAACCCTGACACAGGTAGTAGGACGACATAATAAATTTCAAGCTATTTACCTCATTACTCGTGCGCGTTACGGTTCAATCTCATTGTAATATTATATTATAATATTCCGAGCTGCTGTCTCCTCGGAACAAACTTGAATACCTCTCATTTCCTTGGCGCCGTGTGACCCCTACGAGTTTAGCGCCTCCCTATTAATACAGAAATAATTCGTTCATTTCTTCTGGTCTGTTGCCTCTTCTGCAACTCCCGCTATCAGTCATATCAATTGACTTATCATTGCACACGTCTGTATCTTACTTTGACTCAGTAGTGTTGATGTAGTGACTGACACTGAAGAGGAATGTCGGGATTTTACTGTCATGGTGACCTTGTTATCGGTGGTTCTCTGTTTTCTCAGAAGAAAGTTGTCTCGCTATTATGTATAATTTACTGGTGTTAATACACCATCTGAATAAACGTCAGTGCACTCATTAGTTGTTTTAGAAGCATTTGGAGGAGCTGTATTTTTTGTCCCTTTACATAGAATATACGTGCAGAGTAAATATTATACTGGATATTTGACTGTAGGTGTTTCTGAGGGATTTCCTATGTGTATATGATTTTCTCGTTTAAATTTGAAATGACGTTAATCTAACCTGATTTTAAATGACGTATGTAGAGGGACTTATTTTAAAATCAATGTTTTTTTACGAAAATAAGGTGTGTATCATCCCAGATGGTTTTTTTTTTTTTGACGGTATTGTACACTGATTCTAAGTTCACAAATCCTTGGAGAATAAGACACTTCTGCAATATTTGGGAATCGTTATTCAGGAAAAATTTCGACAGCCAATGTCTTCATCAGTCCAGTACAGAGAATAACACAGGAAGATGAGGAGGAGTATGAGGTAATCAGTCCTTCATCCTGGAGTCGATGTGTTCTGTTCATCAGTCTTGAGATGGACTGAACACATCGACTCCAGGATGAGGGACTGATTACCTCTAACTCCTCCTCCTTCTCATCTTCTGTTTTTCTCTGTATTGGACTGAAGAAGCCACTGTGTGGCGAAACATTTCCTCAATAAAGATTCCCAAATGTCGCACAAGTGTCTCATTCTTGAACTTGTCAGTTTTCAAAGCCATTTACATCACACATCCTTGTCCACAGCTTCCTGTGTTCTATCCAACTCTCCACAGCTTCCTGTGTTCTATCCAACTCTCCACAGCTTCCTGTGTTCTATCCAACTCTCCACAGCTTCCTGTGTTCTATCCAACTCTCCTCATAAGAGAGAGTCAGTTTTGTGCCTCTCTTCCATATATGAATTAATGATTTAGAAAGACACGTAAACAAACGTTAGGTTCGCACGAAGAAAAAGATAATTAGGTTGAAAACAAAGCATTTAGCTTAAAGCTTATATTGAAAAACAATGTCAGTCGTGGGTTTGAAAATCCACTGTCCATCCATCCTTTAAAAATTACATGCAGTGTTATTTTTCATTTACTTCAGGGAACATGTTTCATATATTTTGAATTATGTTAACGATAACTTGTTTAGATTCGCTGGAATCTTTTAGTTTCCACTCTAATTCGTAAATGCGTGTTGTACGCTCATATCGAACGCCCGTGTTATTTAAACTCTCTACTTTATTCCTGGGGAACTAAATTCAACTTTTCTAGAAGAATTTTATATAATTTTTTTTTTAGCACTGCCAAATTTTAAATCCAATCTCTATGAAAGGTGTACTGTCATTTCCAAAAGAACAGATTTACACCCATGTCCTTATTTGATACAAGGTGAATATGGTTTGGCGTTACCGAGAAGCATGGGTTCAGAGCAGGTCGATCCTGCCCCTCGCAACTATTGGACCACTATGATATGGCCTTGGATGCACTGGAAGACAAACAATGCAAATGTAGTACACGCAGATTTTGCAAAAAGCCTTTGACAAGGCGATCATGGTGTAATAGCTCTCAAAATTCGTGCTAAAGGGATAACTGTTAAAGAGGGCAGATGGATCTTCAACTTCCTAATCAATCGAACACAAAGAGTAGTGGTAAACAGAGTTAAATCGGAAGCCGCCATAGTGAAGAGCTATGTTCCGCAAGGTACAGTACTCTCCCCATCCTGTTCCAAGTGCAACTAATGTGACATTTTATTGTGACAACGTCTCGCTCCTGGAGAGCGAAACGTTGTCACAATATAATGTCATATTAGTTGCACTTGTGTCCTTTTACCTAACAGTAATATCAGTGTAGTGGTTTAATAGTACTAGCAGTATAGTGGTTTAGTAGTACCAGCAGTATAGTGGTTTAATAGTACTAGCAGTATAGTGGTTTAATAGTAACAGCAGTATAGTTGTTTAATAGTACTAGCAGTATAGTAGTTTAATAGTACTAGCAGTATATTGGTTTAATAGTACTAGCAGTGCAGTGGTTTAATATTACTAGTGAGTTCAGTAGAGAGTTACGGTTAACTTGACTTTGCATATGACAGAAGTTAGGTCAGGTCATGGAGTTTGCCAAGCAAAATGTGAACCAGCAGACAGACCAGGTATAAACTACTCTGATTCTGTTTGTCTGTGTTCGTTAGTGCATATTCTATGTCTGTGTTATATCTATGTTATGTCCTTATTAACTACCATACCTGCTATTAAGGTACTGGTAACAATAGTAGAATTACCGATATCTGGTAAATGGACACAATCGTAATTAATGTGACATTTTGTTATGCCAATGTTTAGCTCTCCAGGAGCTTTGTCAAGCCGTTACTTAACGGTTTGACAAAGCTCATAGAGAGAGAAACGTTACCACAATAAAATGCCATATTAGTTGCAGCTGTGCCCATTTTACCAAATATCAGAATATTAACATTCGTTTGCAGATAATTGATTGGTTATTACCTGACTCCGATTTCACGAATTATCTGAAGTTTAGTTTGAATATTAAATGTTTCTTATTTGAAGATAAACGCTGGAGTGATTTGTCATGGCCATGGGTTCAACCAATCTCTACGTGGAGCACTTAAACGAGGCATCGCCAGTGGCTTTCTCTTGAGAGGACTGTGCTAAACTTTCCTTCCTTTGAAGACTCCAAGAAATGAACTCTTCACTTGATCAACTCTCCACACACTGACTCTACTTTGAACAACGTCATCATCCTTCCCAAAAGCCAAATTGCCCTAATTATCTCTCAGATATTCACTCAAGGCAACACCAGAGTCGCCGAAGCAATCAGAATACAGTGGTACCCCGGATTTCGTTCAGCTCCCAACTCGAACAATTATGTAAGTGTATTTTTGTAAGTGCTTTTGTAAGTGTATTTTTGGGGGTCTGAAACGGACTAATCTAATTTACATTCGTCCTTATGGGAACAAATTCGTTCGGTAACGGCACTCGAACAGCATTCTGGAACGAATTATTGACGAAATCCGGGGTACCACTGTATCTATGAAATATCACAGGAGGACCAAAGTAAAGAGCGTTGTATCAGTCAGTGTTGGGATTTATTTTACCCTCTGCAGAGATAAGTTATATGTCAAGAAAAAAGTTAGAAATCCGGGACATGACTAAACAAACACATCTACATAGGGAGATAAGACAACCTGTACGACACATGAGCACAGCGCTGGAACTCCACCAGCCAGCCACCTCTGCCACTCTAAAGTCAGCTGATTTTGTTGAATGCTTTATAGACATGTGGCTCCTGTTGCATGGCAGAATGATGATAGATAGACTGCTGGTGTCAATGCCTCTTTGTCTAAAGTCAAAGACATTCAGCTGAGTTTTTTGTCGAATGATTAACCTCAAACAATTATTTGACATGCAATTGTTGCAATTTAATTCCTCCGTGAAGCCATTTTTTTTCTACACAGATAAATTTGACAGGCTAAGAGCTGTTATTATACCTCAGTTCATTTCAAAGCCCAGTAGTCAGTCCCTCAGGTAATCAGGTAATCAGCCCCTCAGCTAAGGGACTGATTACCTCATCTTTTGTATATAGTTCTACTGTCTTCAAATTATCTCCTCAATAAAGATACCCAGATGTTGCACATGTGTCTAATCTTCATCATCTCGGTATTGTATACTATTCATGTACAGCTTAGTAGGTGTTTAGGTAGTTCTGTCGATTTTAAATATTACATACACGTCATTGTTAAACGTATCGACAGAGGAACATTTTTATGAACTGTACAAATTCGTAAGTTAAGCGACACATGAAAGTGTTGTTGCTAGAATATCCCACTAGAAGGATAGTTATTCTTGAGAAATGGTCTATATATATTATAAATTATGACTCAAAGTTGTCAAAAGAAATATGAAAACCATGACATTGATAAATAAAGCCTTCATAGATATGTGTGGATTCACGTTTGGCTCATCATGGGCTTTATTAGCTCTGGTGGGCGAAACGTTTGCTTAATACAGATACGCAATGTTGCACAGATGTTTCTCTGAAATACATGCTAAAATCTTCCATTCCCGAGTAAAGTGGCTAACGCTCTAGTCTCCAAGCTAGAAAGATTTTCTTAAATTCACTGAGTGTAAGAAAAAGCTAAGATACCTAGGTGTTGGTACGTTGGAAATCCTTATGTTCAAGGAACCCGAATGTCTCATAGCTTCTAGGGAAAAACATTTAGATTTGCAACAAGGACTTTCATAACATGAGAAGGCAAGCAAGTAATGTTAGATACTTGTACTCTCTCGATCGGAATATTGCAGTACACAAAAAGCTATTTCTAAGGCAGGAGAAAATGAAGATCCGAAAATATACTGAGAGCTTTCACATCTTGTATAATAATAATAATAATAATAATAATAAGATCTTTATTTTTACAAGTACATGTACAAGGTATACAGGCCTAGCTGACATCAATGACATACTACTATATAGAAAGCCGCTTGTTATCCAATGCATTTCGGGCTAATTAGGACAGTTTTGTCCCAGGATGCGACCCACACCAGTCGACTAACTCCCAGGTACCCATTTTACTGATGGGGGAACATAGACAACCGGTGTAAGGAAACACGCCCAATGTTTCTACCCTTGCTGGGAATCGATCCCGGAAACTCGCCGTGTGAAACGAGAGCGTTAGCCATCAGGCCACGGGTAAATTATTGGGAAAGCCTAAAAATCCTCAAACATTAGGGACTGGTTTTAAAATTGCACTCTAAAAAACCATCTATAAGCACAGGAAAACTGGCCATAAGAACAAAACACTCAGAATAAATTTACTCAGCTTTAATTTTAGTTGAAAAACAAACTTGATTATTTCCCAAATTTAACAGAATTTCAAGAATATCGTAAATCCTCTGGAGACGCACAGTGTCTCAAGATTAAGTTATTCCAGAGAAAGTAAAGAGGGAATATATTTCCCACTAATCTCTGGAGATGTTCCCTCCCTAAACACAGCTTGTGTTCCCTCCTTCTACACTGTGGAGATGTTCCCTCCCTAAACACAGCTTGTGTTCCTCATCTCACTGTGGAACGTTCATCACGTCATACAGATTATATTACCTCCTTCTACACTGTGGATATGTTCACTCCCTCCTCATTGGATTTCTTCCCTCCTTCTACACATTGGATGTGTTTCCTTTATTCACACTGAATATGCTCCCTCCCTCCACATTGGGTATGTTCCCTCCCTTAACACTGGAAAATGTTCCTTCTCTCTCCACTGTTGAGACGTTCCCTCCCCTCATGTGGATGTATTTATTCTCTCTCTCTCTCTCTCTCTCTCTCTCTCTCTCTCTCTCTCTCTCTCTCTCTCTCTCTCTCTCTCTCTCTTCATCTCTTCTCTCTTTCTTTCTTAACAAGATATTATCTTGCTCTATTATATCGCTCTAACTCTGTGTCAACGACCCTCAACAGGACTAATCACGACTCCTCAAGGACTATCAACACTACCAACAGGACTAGTCAACGACTACCTACATTCAACGGTACCACAGGACTAGTCAACGACTACTCACAGACTAGTCAACGATACCTCAAAGTGACCAATCAACGACTACCTCAACAGGACTAGTCAACGACTACCTCAACAGGACTAGTCAACGACTACTCAACAGGACTAGTCAACGACTCCTCAACAGGACTAGTAAGACTACTTGCAAGAACTAGTCAACGACTCCAAAGACTGTCAACAGCCCACAGACTATCAATACACCTCTTTGTATTCGCCTTCTGGACTCTTGATGCTCCTGGAACAGCCCACACTACAAAATTCACTGTCTTGCTTCTAGGGACTGTCTGATGCCCTGAAAGGCCTCTTAATTCAAGATTTACTTCGGTACCTGATGCCCTTAAGGGCTCTTAATTCAAGGAATTTAACTCGGTACCTTGATCCCTTAAGGTGCTCTTAATTAAAGGAATTTAACTCGGTACCTTGATCCCTTGAAGTGCTCTTAATTAAAGGAATTTAACTCGGTACCTTGATCCCTTGAAGTGCTCTTAATTCAAGGAATTTAAACTGATCAGCCACTGTTCTCCAGTCGTGTATAATCAACATTAGTTAATCACCTACAAATTAATATAAAAATTATAATCTAAATACATCTCATCTTCTACTTACTGTGTTCATTTATTTTTACACCTCTAGAGTTTTCATTTGTTTAAATATTTGTAATTATATTTTACAGCTTACTCTTCAATGTTGTATAAACAGTAATAGCATATATTATGGAACTTGAAGTTCTACAAAGTTCGCCTACCAGCAAAATAAATATTTGACGGATTCTCCATGTGTACGTCCTCTTTGATACGTCCTCTTTTATTTGTCCTCTCTAATACGTCCTCTTTGATACGTCCTTTTTGATACGTTCTCTTTCATACGTCCTTTTTTGATACGTTCTCTTCATACGTCCTTTTTGATACGTTCTTTCATATGTTCTCTTGATACGTTGTCTTCTGATATATCCTTCTTTATTTGTCTGATACGTCTTCTTGATTGTTCGCTTTGATACGTTCTTCTTGATACTCCTCTTTGATACGTTCTTTTTGATACGTCCTCTTTGATGCGTCCTCTTGATACGTCCTCTTGATACGTCCTCTTTGATACGTCCTCTTGATACGTCCTTTTGATACGTCCTTTTGATACGTCTCTTTCGATACGTCCTTTTGATACGTCTCTTTATATGTCTCTTTGATACGTTTCTTTGATATGTCCTCTTTATAGTCTTGATACGTCCTCTTTGATTCGTTCTCTTTGATACGTCTTTCTTGATATCTCCTCTGTGATACGTCCTCTTTCATACGTCCTCTTTGATACGTCCTCTTTGATACGTCCTCTTTGATACGTCCTCCTTGATACGTCCTCTTTGATACGTCCTCTTTGATACATCCTATTTGATAAGTCATCTTTGATATGCTTCTATTTCATGTCTCGCATTCTATGTCTTATTTGATACGCTCTCTTTGATAAGTCCTATTTGATACACACTATTTGATGTGCCCTATATTATGTGCCTTATATTATAGGTCTAATTTGAAAAGTATTATTTCAAATAACTTATCTTCTTATGATTAATGTAAAATAAGTTTCTTACACTATTGCCGCCTTACGATGGTAAGTCCAAGACTATTCCGGCTTGACCAGTGTGACCAGAGTGTACAACTGTACATCCTTCAGAGCGTACGTCTTTCAGGGTGTTCAACTTGTACTTCCTTCATTGTGTACAGATTTCAGTGTGCCCATCCTTCTACATGTACATCTTTGTACTAAGAAACTGCTCCTATACTTCCCTAGGTTTGAACCGGTGTCCTTTTCATCTCCCAGGTTCTGTTTGGTTCATAAGGGGTTGGTGATTCTCAATAATAATAATAATTATAATACGAATAAGAAAAAAATAAGAACGAGTATAATAATAATAATAATAATAGTGATAATATTAATAATAATAATAATAATAATAATAATAATAATTATAATATTATTATTATTATTATTATTATTATTATTAACAATAGTAATAGCAATAATAAGAATAAACATAATAATATTTGTACCACTAATATACTACTACTATTACTACTAACAATAATAACAATTATTTTTATTATTATTATTTAAAATACTAATACTAATAATAATAATAATCAAGAAAACTAGTTGACTTTACTAAGAACTGTAAGATAAACATTAAGAGAAGTGACCCAATTAAAATAAATTTCCCTTTGGAACGGCAAACTTAATTTTAGACAAAAAAAGTGTTGTCCAATAAAACACAAGCAACAATGGTTTTTAAATTTACGTAACACGGATTTAGCACAAAAAAAATTGTGTGATATCGAGTTGCAATCGTATAGAATAAATTTCCATTAGGAATAAATAGCAAAGTAATGCAATACAGTAAAGCAATTTCAGTTTATTTCGCTATGTAATGGTGTATTGTAGACATATATGAATGAAACGTTAATATAAGATGAGATTTTGGTCGACTGGTGTGGGTCGCATCCTGGGACAAACACCCAGGTACCTCCTTGCTTGCTAGATGAACAGGGACAAGAGGTGTAAAGAAACACGCCTGTTTCCACCATTGCCAGGGATCGAACACGACACTCAGAGTGTGAAGCGAGAGCGTTACCCACCAGGCCACAGGACACCACACGTCACAGAATAAGTGTTTTTGTAGAAAACGTTTTGCTCTCTGTAGAGCTTTATCACGTCATGACCTGAAGAAGCTCTGCACAGAGGAACTGGTTGTCATAACCTAAGTTTGTTCGGCAACTTGACTTTGATTCAAGGGCGAGTGAGTCGTAAAACTCCAGGCCAGTGTGTAAGCCACTAGAGCACAGGTTCAAACCTCACCCGTACCCTGGTTTGTTTGCAATCATGTTATTGCGATTTCCTGAGTCATAATATTCATTTTAATATCTAATATTTAATGTTTTCCGCAATCTGTTTGAATTCCTTTGCATTCCTTGATACTTTTGAAGAAATCTTAATCCGGGTAATTTGAGCAAACTTTCCTTTCTTCAGATCAAATCTGATTACCTCTAAATCCCAGGCGACTCTTTTTTTTTCATTGCTGCTCTTTGAGGTTCACATCAAAGTGAAGTGGCATAGGTCACTCAATCAAGTGAAAGGCTTACTAAAGTACGTTAGCCTTTATGTGACGGAGAGAGAGGTAGAATGATGGAAGAGGGATGTGGAGGACTTACTTCCACTGGGGAATCCTGCCTTCCAGTGACTGCCTTCGTCTCATCTGACTCCAGTATATAAGCCCACATCTTGCTGTCTGTGCTTTACTATCTTATACGTTCATTTTAAAAGGGTGGACTGGTATGCCAGTGGAAGGCCTCGGTCAGATGACCCAAAGCTCTAGGTGTGGGTCATATGATTAAGACCCTCGTCAGGAAATGCTTGTCCTGTTTCCTGACAAACCTTACCTAACCTAACCTAGCCTGTGCTTAAGATTCATCAAGACTACGGTACTGAATACCTGCTCTGGGCTAAGGGACTGATTGCCTCATTTTCTACCTCTCCAGTCTTCTGTATTGTATTGGTAAAACTACTGGTTGGTAAAACGTCTACATAATAAAGATACCCAGATATTGCATATGTGTCTAATTCTCTATCTTGGATGAGGAAGCAACTGTACACTTTGAAGAGTTACCTTCTTGAAGAAGGTGAGTGGAATCACTTGAGGATTCTAACTTGAAACCACTCGTAGTCAAACAGTTAGCAGGTCTAGCAATCTAGACCGTAGCTCCACACATTAATAATTTTTGTCGGTAAATTAGGCATAGGTAAGGGGCAAATACGGCAAATACTACTTCATCAGTATTTAGAGAAAACGAAAGAATGTGATTCATCACGGAAGTGGATCATCATGTGACTAAGGAAGTGGATCATCATCGTGTGACTAAGGAAGTGACTCATCACGTGACTAAGTCCCTCTGGAAAGGAATTAGAGAAAAATAAACTGATACACCCCCTTCCAAAAAAAAGGTAAAATAAATTGAGTTATTATTTAGCAAGACTTTTATTTAACAAGTTTAACATTAAAGACAACACACACACACACACACACACACACACACACACACACACACATATTAATGTGTGGAGCTATGCTATATGCAGAGACTCTAACAGACAACTGGAGTGGCCAGGAACACCTGAGCAGGAAAGACAGACCACTGAGCATAGGGGCTTCAGCCAGGGAAGGGATCGAAGGCAGGAACGCTTCAATGGAAGGAACTAAAACACCTCAGAGGATGCAAAGGGAGATACAGTGGGAGGACGAAAAAGTGAGGTCAGTTTTTGTCAATGGGCTGCAGGAAATCGATGGGGAAACCTATGATGAAAGAAAACAGGAGACAAAAGTGATTTAAGGTATGAAAGCAATAGGTGAGGACGACATGACCCAGGTGACAAATTTTAGGAGAATTGGGTGGTTTGCAAGTGGACGAAAATGGAGAGTGTACCTCGATCGAGACAGAACACAAGAAGAAATGACGATACTGAAAGAGAGGGTACAAAGACGAAAGGAGGAATGAGAGGCAATGATGAAGACGAGCAGAAGGACCCAGACCCAGGTGGAAGAGCAAACACATCCGCCAGAAACATCCGCAGAAGGACTCCAACTACGACAACCCCAATGCAACTGAACACTCCAATCCCAAACCCACACACTGTTCCCTCTCTCCCCACCCCCACATCACAAACCCCACCCCAACAGGATCTCCCTATGGGCACTCTGCCCCCACCCCCTCATCACAACCCCCACCCCCACTGCAACCCTCCATAGGCCCCTGCCAGGGCTCCCGCTCTCCCAACCCCAATATTCTCCCAGGACCACAGTTTTAGAAAAGAAGTTGAAGGTTTGGTACACGAACGCGGATGGAATAACGAATAAATATGAGGAGTGGCATGAAAGAATCAATGAGAAGTCCTCAGACATCATAGCAGTCACAGAAATGAAACTCACTGAGACAATAACAGACGCAATCTTCCCACCAGGATATCAGATCCTGAGGAAAGATAAAAGGAGCAGAGGGGAAGGATGGGTTGCACTGCTTATAAAAAACCGATGGGGATTTTAAGAAATTGAAGGCATGGACGATAATGGAGAAAGGGATTACATAGTAGGTACAGTTCAGTCTGGGGAACATAAAGTAGCCATTGCAATGATGTATAACCCACCACAAAACTGCAGGAGGCCAAGAGAGGAATATGAAGAGAGCAAAAGAGCAATGGTGTACACACTGGCTGAGGTGGCAAGAAGAGCTCACTCGAGCTGAGCAAAGTTACTGGTTATGGGCGATTTCAACCACAGGGAGATCGACTGGAGAAACCTGGAGCCACACGGGGGTCCCGAAACATGGAGAGCCAAGATGATGGATGTGGTATTGGAAAACCTCATGCATCAACATGTCAGGGACACTACCAGATAAAGAGGGGAGGATGAACCAGCTTGACTGGACCTCGTGTTCACCATGAGCAGTTCATACATTGAGGACATCACATACGAGAGGCCCCTTGGAGCTAGTGATCATGTGGTTCTGAGCTTTGTATACATAGTAGAGTTACAAGTGGAGAGGGTAACAGGAGTTGAATGGGAAAATCCAAACTATAAAAGGGAAGACTACACAGGTATGAGGAACTTCCTGCAGGAGTTTCAGTGGGACAGGGAATTGGTAGGAAAGTCAGTAAACGAAATAATGGAATACGTAACAACAAAATGCAAGGAGGCAGAGGAAAGGTTTGTTCCCAAGGGCAACAGAAATAATGGGAAGGCCAGAACGAGCCCTTGGTTTACCCGAAGGAGTATTGAGGCAAAAACTAAGTGCACTAGAGAATGGAAAAAGTACAGAAGGCAAAGGACCCAGGAAAATAAGGAGATTAGTCGAAGAGCCAGAAACGAGTATGCACAAATAAGGAGGGAGGCCCAGCGACAGTAGGAAAACAACATAGCATCAAAAGTCAAGTCTAACCCGAAACTGCTGTATAGCCATATTAGGAGGAAGAAAACAGTAAAAGACCAGGAGAGGAACTCAACACGAGATTTAAGGAAGTATTTACAGTGGAGACAGGACTCTAGGAAGACAGAACAGAGGGGGACACCAACAAGGAATATACCAACAAGTGTTGGATGACATACATACAACTGAGGAGGAGGTGAAGAAGCTGCTAAGTGACCTTGATACCTCAAAGGCGATGGGACCGGACATCTCCCCGTGGGTCCTTAGAGAGGGAGCAGAGACGCTGTGTGTGCCACTAACAACGATCTCAACACATCCCTAGAAACTGGGCAGCTACCTGAGGTATGGAAGGCGGCAAATGTAGTTCCCATTTTTAAGAAAGGAGACAGAAACAAGGCACTAAATTATAGACCAGTGTCATTGACGTATATAGTGTGCAAAGTCATGGAGAAGATTATCAGGAGGAGAATGGTAGAGAACCTGGAACGGAACAAGATTATAAATTACAACCAGCACGGATTCATGGAAGGCAAATCCTGTGTCACAAACCTTCTGGAGTTTTATGACAAGGTAACAGAAGTAAAACACGAGAGAGAAGGGTGGGTTGATTGCATTTTCTTGGACTGCAAGAAGGGATAGATTCAGAAGTGTCCCTGTTTGCAGATGATGTGAAGTTAATAAGAAGAATTAAATCAGATGAGGACCAGGCAGGACTACAAAGAGACCTGGACAGGCTGGACACATGGTCCAGCAACTGTCTACTCGAATTTGGCCCCGCCAAATGCAAAGTCATGAGGATCGGGAATGGCAAAGAAGACCGCAGACGGAGTATAGGCTAGGTGGCCAAATACTGCAAACCTCACTCAAGGAGAAAGATCTTGGGGTGAGTATAATACCGAGCACGTCTCTGGAAGCACACATCAACCAGATAACTGGTGTAGCATATGGGCGCCTGGCAAACCTGAGAATAGCGTTCCAATATCTCAGTAAGGAATCGTTCAAGACTCTGTACACCGTGTACGTCAGGCCCTACTGGAGTATGCAGTACCAGTTTGGAACCCACACTTGGTCAAGCACGTCAAGAAATTAGAGAAAATGCAAAGGTTTGCAACAAGACTAGTTCCAGAGCTAAGGGGAATGTACTACGAAGAAAGGTTAAGGGAAATAGGCTTGACGACACTGGAGGACAGGAGGGTTAGGGAAGACATGATAACGACATACAAAATATTGCGAGGAATAGATAAGGAAAACAGAGACAGGATGTTCCAGAGAGGGGCAAAGAAACAAGGGGTCACAATTAGAAGTTGAAGACTCAGACGAGTCAAAGATGAGTCATGTTAATTCATCATCCGTAGGAGAAATAACACCTGAAGACGACACTGAGACATTAGGTCGATGATAGGAGATAATGGGAGTTGCTCCACAAGGTGACAGGTTAAGGTTCTTTAAGCCTCATAGGTAAGTGAGTGAAAGATGTCCCGAAGATGAGTCAATTATCTCATTTATGAGAGCGTTTATGAGCATACAAGTGTTAACAATAGAATAACTCGGTACCGTCCGTCTACCTCTATCTCTCTCTCTCCATGGGGAGGCAAGACATGACCTGGGGAATGGACAGCTGGGCGGATGTGGGTGAAGTGAAGAGCCAAAGTTAACATCCCTTGAAAAAGGAAAATTTTAGACGAACATTAGAGAAACTCTTAAGAATTAATAAGAACGATGGCAGATAAAGAAACACCGAAAAAAAATAAAAGAATTTCTTCAGTAGATGGCGAAACATACGGTTCCCTCGTGAGAGACAACTGAGGCCCCTATCAGTCCTATTATAGTCACATGTATCAATCAACACTGTCTTCTCTTGTCCATTAAAAGACCTTACCCAGTTCTTAAACTCTGGGAGCTACATGAACATATCCAAAGGCAAAGTGAACTATCCTTTCACTTTTGAAAGGAATTAGTCAGCTGAGTATCGGCTCAGCTTCTCTGAATTGTAATTTATACCACCAGCATTGTGTACTAAGTGGCACTTAAATTCTTGTACCGTCATGATTCGTCTCAAAACCTGCTATTTGATTTATTAATTTTTTTTTCAAATACTGCAACAACTTTATGGTCATTGTCAAGCTTTACCAGAAGGATAATATTTAATATTTTTCATTCCTCAGACGGTGGAATAATATTTTTCGTCTACACTCAAATAATTTGATTATCTCTAAAGCAATTTTTTACAAAAGCTACAGGAAAAGGGTACATTGTCAAGATGTTGTAATAATACCATGCCCAGTTCTGTATTAGGTGCATCTATACGAAAGCTAAATTTCATAATAATGACAGGAATTTTTAGTACTAGAGAATTACAAAAGATTAACATCAGTTCGTAGAAATGTTTCAGTGCTATTCCAGAGCATACATGAGATGCTTTAAGTAGTCTTGTTACGTTACTCAGACAAAAATATATCAGATAAGTTTGGTTCAAACTTACGATAGAAGTTAATTGTTCCCAGAAAACTTCTCATAAGTTTCTTGGTCTCCGGAAATTTATACTGGACCAAAGCTTTAGTCATATATCCTAGAAAAACACTTTAGCGGCTTTGTATTTAATCCATGAGATTACAGTATTTCTAAAAGAGAGAAAATTAATGTGCTTCTTTCAAGCTGAACTCATTAGATATATATTATCAAAATGAAAGACACCTCTGAAAGGTCTTTAATTAACATTAGCTTTAGTCTCATGTATATAACAAGGGTTCTATAAAACTTAGAGGCGAAGTACTATACTGAATGAGAACTTTTGGGTACTGGTTGAACTTGAATTCGTAAGAGTAGCGAGAGTTAGTACAGTTATGAAGGTCATCTTAACTAACCGCAATTGGTTCTGAATCCCATTTATTTATTGCAATGCTGTCTGAATTACCTACTTTTCTTAATCATAACTTCTGGGGAAGAATAAGAAGTGGATGGTTAATTGATCTTAGAAGTTTGCCAGCTTAGTTTTCTTAGACGTCAAGTCCTCAGGTACTGGTACATATTCCTTTTAATACTCACTTTAGCAGTTAATTCAATCTTATATTCAACAGAATTGCAGAACTAATTGAGAACTAATTGCATCGCTTCTACTAACTGCTTTACTAACAAATCTTAATTAATATTGACCACAATATTAATCTAAGTTCGAATCTAAACCATAAAAAAATATTACAAATGCATAAAAAATATTACAAATGCGTAAAAAATATTACAAATGCATAAACCTCATCGAAACTGTAAGAGAGTAAGTTTATTTAGGTAAAGGTACACGAAAGTACAGTTTTCATATATATTGTAAATTACCAAGGGTAACCTCCTAAAAAGTCAGTGACTTATTTAAGGGAGGGAGGGGAAAGGGGGGATGAGGAACAGTACTAGTAGTAGTACTAGTAGAAGCAGTGGTGGTATTAGTAGTAGTAGCAGTAGTAATAGCAGGAGCACAGCAGTGGTAACAGTAGTAATGAGGAAGTAACATCAGTAATGGTAATGGTACAACAGGTTCTAAAATTAATAATATAAACAGTTGTATCAGTGAAATAATCAGTAATAGTGGTAGAAGTGATAATGTAAAGGAAGAAGAAGAAGAGAACAGAGAAGCACTGTAGAAGGGCAACTGGTCCACGAATAAAGAATAAAACAGCACAGAACAAAACAACAACGGAACAAAACCTCTCATGGAACAAAACCTAACAAGCCAAAGACAGGATACGTACAGAAAATACAAATGAAGAAAAGGGAGAGGCGGCGGCAAGATAAGGATCTACAAAAACATAGCCGTCAACAAGCGGTGTTTCTGAAGTCTAGAAGGGCAAATAGCTTTAGCAGAGGACAAGTTAATGGGATGGTTGTGATCTCTGACATGAGGGAAGAGAAAATTGTTGATGTCGAAGATTGAGACACTTATGCAACGTATGAGAATCTTTGTCGGTTTTCAAAACCATTTATCACATATTGTTGATGTCGTCAAAGTGAAGACATCTTCAGAGATCTTTAAGTCTGTCAGGAAGAGAGCAGCCAGTTTCATCAAGGTATAGAAGAGGACATAAACAACAAGAAATGGAGTAGAAACCGGAGGCATCAGTTACAGGGAACATATGAACAAGAGAGAAGGGAATAAGTCTGACAAAAAGGATTACTGATATCTACAAGACCGAGAAATATAGGGAAGGCAAAATCCAGGAGAATTCAGAGGAAAAGTGTGTTTAAATGAAATGGAAGTCTGTTAAGAATGAGAGTAGGCAGAGCTTATGAAATGGGAAAAAACGATCTGCGAAGAGTGGAAATTTGAGAGTCAAGAAATTGAGGGTTACGGATACTGCGGACACGAAGTGAATGTACAATGTGCATATAACTAAGCATTGTTTTGTGATTCTCTGAAAAGAAAAGCCTGTCACAGAACAGTGGACATGAACATTAAGAAAAGGAAGTCAAAGGTTAGATTAACATTCAGCGTTGATCTTAACAGAAGAAGGAAGATTGTTAAAGGCAGCAGGAAAAGACTGGAAGGACTAGAGTCATGTGGCCAGAGAGCAAAGACACCATCTACCTAACGAAGCCAGAGAGAATGACGTACCGCAATAGAAGAAAAGCTGTTTTAAATTATTTTATATAAAGGGACTGAGAGGTAGTAGTCGTAGGTAAAGGAGATTTTGTAGAGGGGCTTGGACTTCCAGCAAGAGTGAGTGAGCATGTTAGATAGGAGTGAGTGGAGTCATTTGGTTTTTATGACTTGACGTGTTGTTGGAGTGTGAGCAAGGTTACATTTATGAAGGGATTCAGGGGAACCAGTTAGCTGGACTTGAGTCCTGGAGGTGGGAAATACAATGCCTGCACTCTGAAGGAGGGGGAGGGGTGGGAATATTTACAGTTTCGAGGGAGAACTGAAATAAAGTATCGGCACATCTCTGGCGGCAAAACAGTGATGAAATGAATAATGGTGAAAATGTTTCCACGGGGGGTGGAAATCTTTAGTCTCTCTCTGAATGACATTGCGAGAGAGGCTGCGGCAGGCGACAAACCCGCACTGAGTTACTCTGAGAAAACTTCCCCTTACTCCTTCAGTTGTTGCCAAGCAACTTTGCATAGCTTCTGATGCCATCACATGTAGGTGTACTCACCTACATGTGGTGGCAAGGGTCGAATCATAGCTCCTGGTCCCGCCTCTTAGCTCGTCTCCAATAGGCCCACTCTCTCTGCTCCCAGAGCTTTATCGTACCTACTTTTAGTTATGTATGGAACCTGTTTCTACTTCACTCTCCTGATTATTCCACTTCCTGACAATTTTAAACGTGTGTGTGTTTTGTTCATTGTCTAGGCCATGTATGACTAGCCTGTTGTATGTAGTGTGTGTGTGTGTGTGTGTGTGTGTGTGTAACACACTTCAAATTTCGCCCTGATTGAACGCCTCCGTGCGTGAAGCAAGAGCTAGCCACCATGCCATGGCGTATCTGTGTGTATCTATGTATGTGTGAGTATTTGTACTCACCATTTGTGGTGCAGAGTATAGTATAAATGGAATAGAATTGAGTCGATATAAGATGTTCCTACAATTAACTGTAAACAGTAAACCTATCAATAAGGTAGACCTCACGTACTGCTACCTACATTATGATCAGCTCACCAAGGAACGAGTGGAGAAAAAGTTTATCCTTAACACAGAGGAAAGAAAGTAATTTTCCAGTGTATATACACTGGGAGATATTCACTTCTCGTTGTATATATACTCCGTTTGCCTTTATTATCGGGGTTCAACTCTGAGTAGACGTCGCTAATTCCGAGACTGCGAACACATTGAAGTGATGTTCGAAATGGGATTATGTTCACGTTTCAAACGGCTCATAAGGAAAATGGAAAATGCTGTACGTTTCAATTTCGTGTTACAAGACGACTCACCTTGGCCACTCATTTTGGGCTCACTGGCCATGATGCAGGGAAGTAATATCCAAATAATAGCACAATAACAGGGGCTGGTGAGCGTTAGCAGGCCAGCGTGCAGAGGAGAGGAGGGAGAAGAAGAGGAGGAGGAGGTAGGGCACAGATGGAGAAAGAAGAGGCGGAAAAGACAAAGCGGAAAGATGAACAGATGAAGGCAGAATAAGAAATAAAGAACAAACGATGCTGGACCTTTATTTTTTTTTCATTTCGAGCGAAACATAGAAATAAGGAAATAAAAAATAGTGAAATGTCACTCTCGGCAACGATTACATTGTGTTGACGTTCGCAACGATTACATTGTGTTGACGTTCTCAACGATTACATTGTGTTGACGTTCGCAACGATTACATTGTGTTGACGTTCGCAACGATTACATTGTGTTGACGTTCTCAACGATTACATTGTGTTGACGTTCGCAACGATTACACTGTGTTGACGTTCCCAACGATTACATTGTGTTGACGTTCGCAACGATTACATTGTGTTGACGTTCCCAACGATTACATTGTGTTGACGTTCGCAACGATTACATTGTGTTGACGTTCGCAACGATTACATAATGTTGACGTTCGCAACGATTACATTTGTTGAGTTCGAACAAGACATTGAGTTCGCAAGATTACATTTGATGACGTTGCAACGATTACATTGAATAGACGTTCCAACGATTACGATGTGTGACGTTCATCGATTACATTTCGACGTTCCAACGATACATTAGTTGACGTTCAAAAACATTGTGTGACTTCCGCAACGATTACATTGTGTTGACGTTCTCAACGATTACATTGTGTTGACGTTCGCAACGATTACATTGTGTTGACGTTCTCAACGATTACATTGTGTTGACGTTCTCAACGATACATTGTGTTGACGTTCCTCGCATTGTGTTGACTTCAGATTACATTGTGTTGACGTTCGCCCGATTACATTGTGTTGACGTTCGCAACGATTACATTGTGTTGACGTTCGCCTCCCTGGTAGAAGTGAAACTACAGGGAAATGGAGACTGATATACAAGAAAGACGATTACGAATGAACACTGGAAGATACAATCTAAAGACACTGAACTGCAAAAAAAAAAAAAAATGTATCACCTCGTAGGGGGACGATATAAAGGGAATGGGAATATCCAATGTTCAATTGTCTATGTAATGAGGCAAGTTCTAGGAATTTGAAAGCTTGAGAAAGTATATAAGGAATTGAAACCCAGAAAGAAACCATACATAAATTAAGATGGACGTAACAGCCAATGGAAATGAACGTCAAAAGCGTCTTCATACCCACATCGGAAAGAAAATTATAATAAAAAATAAGAATATTGAAGAAAGGAGGAGAAACAGGAAATAACAGAGAGAGAAGGTTTACACAGGAAATAACAGAAGGACCAACAGTCTAACAGGAAATAACAGAGAGGTACGCAACGAGTCTAACACAGGAAATAACAGAGAGGTACGCAATGAGTCTAACAGGAAATAACAGAGAGGTACGCAACGAGTCTAATAGAATATTCAAAGTATCTGTTCATGTGAACTAAAGGTTGTACCAGAGACAGAAAAAAAACGATAAAAAAATCGAAGTAACAAGCATTGTGTCGACATGAGAGGACTCCTGATGAAGCATGGTACAACGAAGCCCATAAGAATAGATTGAGAAGCAGCCAAAATTCTCTGCATTCCACTAAAGTCGGTCTTTTCAGTCCACATCTATTACCATACCAAAAAATCCTCACGCAAATTAAAAATAGTGAGCTGCACATATGAAACTTGCCTTGGGTCAAATGGTCTACATTTATAGAATAAGCCAAGATTAAACTTTGATATCGCTAATGGCATCTGTGTATTCACAGCATAAGGGAGTTTATTTATTTTGTTGTTCGTATTTGATGTGAGTCAGTGCAAAAGTTATAGCTCGATTTCCGTCTGTTAAACATGGCTCTGTCTCTGATCAAGCTTTGGTATTGTCTTCATATCTACAAGCATAACTGTGTTTTTGAATGACTGTGTAGCTCTCATGAGCGCATGAAATCCACACATTGCAAATGACCATAGAACAACAATTCCATCTCTCCTGGATGATTATTAAGTCACGAGAGGGTCCATGATGGAGAGACCCGTCATTCAGTTTTCATTTCAATTTTGAAGATTATTGTGATTTGTTTAACCCTCGATATTGCGACAATTTCCATTCGTATATTTCAATCAGGAATACTAGTCGCAATTCTGTGCAGGGGCTTGGGTAGAGGATATCATTGATTTTTGAGCTGTTGCTAATACTTCAAATTCCAACCCCTTCTACAACTCATCCTTCGACCAATCCTCAAACCCATTTACAACTTTTCTTACTATTTCACATAAAACGCACGTTTTAAGATATGACAACATGCCCCGCTCTGCTAAACGTAAGCCAAGCATTTGTTATTTTGATTATATTGGTTAAATATTTACAGATATATACTAATATACGAAAGCGGTTCAAAACAGGTCATAGAAGGTAGAGATGTGGAGAAAAGGATAACTGATGAAGAAATTTAAGGAGGCAGAAGGAAAAAGAAAATTGAAAGAGGAAATTGAACCAAGCTTTGAACATGGAAGGAAGTACAATGGCTAATCACTCAATCATCTGGAGGTAGATCAGAGACACAGAAAGATAAAGCAGGAGAGTAAATGATAGGAACATAAAACATATGAGGACAAATGGTATAAAATACCGACAAATGAGAAAAGAGACAAACTCTGTGATCCTTTATTCACAACACAGTGGGCTTTGTCGAGTCACAAACTAGATCAAGCTTAGCGTGGGGCAAAGTATTGCCTAAAAAACAGGGTCGCTTTATTCTGCAATTGTGTCGTCTCTTTTGTCCACCCAGCATATGCTGAGCAGGTCAAGAAGATGTGTAGAAAGTAGAGATGTGTCATAACCGAGAGGAGCCGAAGGTGGAAGGGACTATTTGATGAGACACCAAAGGAGGACATGAGGTAGAAACCAATCATGTGTTTGAGTTAAATGAAGCAAGAGAGCCCAAGAGAAATTAAGGAAGGCTGAAGGAGGAACTAGAAATTGAAGTCCTTATGGAAGAAATGGGAGTGACTAGTGATGCAGGCAACATCCGGGGCATTTCAAGGGAAGGAACATATGTAAGACCACTGGTAATTCTTTTTGCCATGCCAGTAATAAAGAAGCTAGAGATGGTAATAAAATCATACGTGAGAGAGTGTTCACGCAAATTTAACAGTCTATGTTAAAGAAGTCCCGATGTATAAGGCAAGAAAGACAGAAAGTAAGACAAGGGAAAGAAGGAAATAGCTGTGAAATAGGTTCGAAAAAGGCCGCTTATCTCGGAAGGGAAAAAGGAATCAGCTGAGGAAATGAGTCTAGGATAAATGGTTCAAGTCGGACCGAAACGTCGTCGTAAGCTCCTGTCTTTTTATATGTGCGGGTTGTGTGTGTATTGTTCCAGTCACGGTATTGTGCCTTTTTGTTATTTAAGGAAAACGTAGATATTATAACTGCTACAGAGAAGAAACAATCGGAATAGAAAATATGATAAGGCCAGAGCGCTATCAAATAGATAAGAAAGGGAAACAGAAGAGTGGGAGTAGCACTGATGGATAGAAACTGAAGATCTGAGGAAGCAAAAAACCCTGAAACAGGGTATTTACAGGTTGAGAGAAAAGCAATAGTGGCAGTTACATATAAGGATTCACTCAGGACAGTGGCAGAGAGAAAGAGAAAGAGAGAGAGAGAGAGAGAGAGAGAGAGAGAGAGAGAGAGAGAGAGAGAGAGAGAGAGAGAGAGAGAGAGAGAGAGAGAGAGAGAGAGAGCAAGACGAAAACAAATTATTAGTATGGAGATTGACTGGGAAGCCTAGGTCTATCATGGAGCACCAGAAACATAGAGAACAAAACTTACATCCGAAACAAAAACAAGAGGAGAGAAGATGAGGCAGCTAGACTCAACCTGGTTTTTAAATAAAATGAATTTGACATAGATGAAATTATTTATGTGGAGACATTAACTTCCAGAAATTATGAGATACCAAATTTTGACCCCCTTGGTGGAACTGGGGATAGAAAAAGAAATGGAAGAAGCGAGCAATAGAGAACTGGACTACAGGAAGAGGGACCGATGATTAATTAAAAAATCTTCTGAGGTAAATGCAATGGGGAAGGGGACAGGAGGGCTAAATTGTGCAAGAAAGGATGGAAGTAGTGTAGTCAGTGTGTCAAGAAGCAAAGGAAAAATTTATACCAAGTGTGAAGAAAAGAAATTACTCGAAAAGAAAAGCCTATGGTTCAATTGCGAATGCAGAGAAGCAAAGGGAATGAGCAAGAGTGATTGCAAGACATATAGAGCAAACCGAACCAAAAAAGACTGGAAAACAAGCACGTGAAACCAAAAAATATATTTCGTAAGAATAAAAGGGAAGATGAAAAATAATTTGAAAATGATACAGCATCAAAGGCCACTACAGAACCAAAGCAAGTCCACAGTGACACAAGAAAAACGACAACAGTGAATGAGCAAGTGATAAGGCTTAAGAAACATGGAAAGCTTTCCACTTTTCTCTTCCTCTTCCGTTAGATCAGCAACAAGCCTCACTGCAAGGTACTCCATTGTTTCTTAACATGTTTTTAAATGAAGTTTCCATACTGGTGTTGCACACTCCAAAATAGGCCGACACATAGTGGAAAAACGATATGAAATGACTCTTTGCTGAGATTCCTGAAGGCTACTGTAAGATTTGCCAATCATTGGTAGCAGAGGATATTTGGCTAAAGTGAGCGTCTGGTGAATTACCTGCCCTATGGTCACTCTTAGATCTTTCTGAGCGATGTCTGTGTCCTCTGTCCTCCAGTCTTCTTGCCCTTTCCCTAATCACCACAACTTTATTGGGGTCGAATTCAAGTAGCAATTTATCCGCCCAATCCATCGCATTGTCCAGATCTATTTGGAACCCTTGTGTTCCTCATCTAACTTGATTTTTCTCATTAGTTTTACATAATCAGCAAATATGGATACATATAATTAAGTTCTCTCTTGAATGTCATTCACATAAACAAGGAGTATTAGTCCTAATGACGATCCTTGTGGAACCCCGCTAGTTACTCTTTCCCATTCTGATGTATCTTCCCTAAAAATTACTTTTTTATTTCCTTCCCTGAGGTACTTTTTCATTCACCGAGTATATTCCTGTAACTCTTGCCTACACCTCAAATTTTTGCCCGAGCCTTTTGCGAGGTTTGGTATCAAATGTCTTTTTACAGCCTAAGAAAATGCATTCCTTCCTCCCCCTTTCCCTCTTTTTCTCTCTGACATCTTTTAACTAAGTCAAAAAGACTCCAACAGGAGGTAAACAATCGTGTTTTTTTTTGGTATACCTGAAGAAGGATCTTTAAGAGTTTACAAAAAAAAATTTTCTCCAATGTTTCATTTTTCTTTCGCTCATAAGTCAAGAAAGCCTCATAGTAATAGGCATAAATTTTTCGCTGCTTATTTACGGAAATTAGGGCCAAATTTGTGTAACAAGTGGCATATACAAGGACTCTACGACCAAAGTTGTTAAACCCATTACCAGCATACAGGATTTAGACCTTGGGGGGCCCGGGGCACTTTAGGTTTGGGGGGCCCCTCAACATGAAAATTAAATTGAATTACAAATAAGAAGTGAACTAAAATGAATGATAAATAACAGTTTTCGAAAAAAATATGTTAGGTTTCGAAGAAGACGTCTGATTATATTTTTCTCAATTTTATTGACTTAAAGAATAACTTTGACTATAATTTTCAGTTTACAATATATAGAGGGGGTGGGGGGGGCACCTCTTTTTCTATTTTATCATGCCCCACACACTTTATTTATTTATTTTTATTAATTAAACTAATTTTTTTTATTATTACGTTTTGTTATAAAGGAAGTCCTTCGTCTGGGGGCCCCTCTGGCAGGGGTCCCCGGGACAGTTGCCCCCTTATAAAACCGGCCCTGCCAGCATATACATAATACATAATCTTAATTTCTACAATTATATATGCAAGATATACGGACCAATACTGACGTCAATTACATGCTACTATGTAGAAAGCCCCTTGTTATGCAGAACATTTTGGGGAAATTAGGTCAATTTTGTCCCCAGGATGCTACTCGCAACAGTTGATTAACACCCAGGTACCTATTTAACTGCTAGGTAAACAGGGACAGCAGGTATCTTAAGGAAACAAGTTCTTTTTTGTCCACCCGTACTGGGGATCGAACGACGGTCCTCATTGTGTGAGCTGAGTGGACTAGCAATCGAGCTAAGGTACATCCTGGAATGTCTCTAATTAGTCTAATATCTTCCAAAGCCTTCAGTGGCGTAGCTTCAAGCACTCTGAAAGGACGCCTCTAATTCGACAACAGCTGAGACTGAAAATAAAGTTTGTAGGTATAGATTTGGGCATTTTACGAAGAACGCCAAATGAAATTTTAATCCCGTGAAAACAAAATAATAAAAAAGTCAGTTTAATTCATATGAACGACTTAAATACTTAAATACAAATCATCGTACATTTGCGTGTTCTCACCTGTTTCTGGTTACAGGGGTCGATTCACAGCTCCTGGTATCTGGCTTTTGGTGTGTGTGTGTGTGCATGTACTCCCCTATTTGTGGTTTCAGGGGTTGATTCATAGCTCCTGGCCGCTGGCTTCTTGTGTGTGTGTGTGTGTGTGTGTACTTACCTATTTGTGGTTTCAAGGGTCTATTCACAGCTCCTTGCCCCTGATTTCTGGTGTGTGTACTCACCTAGGTGTGGTTGCAGGGGTCGAGTCATAGCTCCTGGCCCCGCCTCTTCACTGGCCGCTACTGAGTCACTCTCCCTGCGCCATGAGCTTTATCATACCTCTTCTTAAAGCTATGAATGTATCCTGCCTTCCCTACATCGCTTCCCAAACTATTCCACTTCCTGACCACTCTGTGACTGAAGAAATACTTCCTAACATCCCTGTGATTCATCTGAGTCTTCAACTTCCAACTGTGTCCCCTTGTTGCTGTGTCCCATCTCCGGAACATTCTGTCTCTGTCCACCTTGTCAATTCCTCTCGGTATTTTATATGTGGTTATCATGTTCCCCCTATTTATCCTGTCCTCCAGTGTCGTCATGTCGATTTCCCTTAACCTCTCCTCGTAGGACATACCCCTTAGCTTCGGGACTAGTCTTGTTGCAAACCTTTGCACTTTCTCTAGTTTCTTTACGTGCTTGGCTAGGTGTGTTTTCCAAACTGGTGCTGCATACTCTAGTATGGGCCGAATGTACACAGTGTACAAGGTCCTGAACGATTCCTTATTAAGATGTCGGAATGCTGTTTTTAGGTTTGCAAGGCGCCCATATGTTGCAGCAGTTATTTGGTTGATGTGCGCCTCAGGAGATGTGCCTGGTGTTATACTCACCAAAAGATCCTTTTCCTTGAGTGAGGTTTGTAGTCTCTGTCCCCTAGACTGTACTCCGTCTGCGGTCTTCTTTGGCCTTCCCCAATCTTCATGACTTTGCACTTGGTGGGGTTGAACTCCAGGAGCCAATTGCTGGACCAGGCTTGCAGTCTGTCCAGATCCCTCTGTAGTTCTGCCTGGTCCTCGTCCGATTGAATTCTTCTCATCAACATCACATCATCTGCAAACAGGGACACTTCGGAGTCTATTCCTTCCGTCATGTCGTTCACAAATACCAGAAACAGCACCGATTCTAGGACTGATCCCTGTGGCACCCCGCTCGTTACAGGTGCCCACTCTGACACCTCGCCACGCACCATGATTCGCTGTTGTCTTCCGGACAGGTATTCCCTGATCCATTGCAGAGCCTTCCCTGTTATTCCTGCCTGGTCCTCCAGCTTTTGCACTAATCTCTTGTGTGGAACTGTGTCAAACGCCTTCTTGCAGTCCAAGAAAATGCAATCTACCCACCCCTGTCTCTCTTGTCTTACTGCCGTCACCCTGTCATAGAACTCCAGTAGGTTTGTAATGCAGGATTTCCTATCCCTAAAACCATGCTGGCTGTCGTTGATAAGCTCGTTTCTTTCTTGGGCTCCACCACTCTTCTCCTGATAATCTTCTCCATTACCTTGCATACTATACATGTCAATGAAACTGGTCTGTAGTTTAGTGTTTCGTGTCTGTCTCCTTTTTTAAAAATTGGGACTACATTTGTTGTCTTCCTTACCTCAGGTAGTCGCCATGTGTTGAAGATTGTTGTTAGTGGTATACATAGCGCCTCTGCTCCTCTCTCAGGATCCATGGAGAAATGTTATCCGGCCCCATCGCCTTTGAGGTATCTTGCTCACTTCCTCCTCAGTTGTATGTATTGTGTCCAACACCTGATGGTGTACCCCACCTCTCCGCTTTTCTGGAGGCCCTTCTACCTCCTCTGTGAACACTTCTTTGAATCTCATGTTTAGCTCCTCACACACTTTGGGGTCATGTCTTGTGACCTCCTCCTTCCTTCCTCAGCCTGATTACCTGGTCCCTGACTTTGTTCTCCTCCTGATGTGGCTGTACAACAGCTTTGGGTCAGATTTGGCTTTGCTGCTATGTCATTCTCGTATTGTCTTTGGGCCTCCTTCTCACCTGCGATCTGTTTCTGGCTCTACGACGCTCCTTATTTTCCGGGGTTTCCTTTCCTTCTATACTTCTTCCATTCCCTAGCACACTTGGGTTTGGCTTCCCTACACCTTTGGGTGAACCACGGGCTCATCCTGACTTTTTCGTTATTCCTGTTACCCTTGCGTACAAACCTCTCCTCAGCTTCCTTGCATATATTTGTCAAGTATTCCATCATCTCGTTTACTGACTTCCCTGCTAGCTCCCTGTTCCACTGAACTCCATGCAGGAAGTTCTTCATGCCTACATAGTCTCCTTTCTTGTAGTTTGGCTTCGTTCGTCCGACCCTTCCTGCTTCTCCCTCCACTTGTAGCTCTACTATGTATTCGAAGCTTAAAACCATATGATCACTGGCCCCAAGGGGTCTTTCATGTGTGATGTCCTCAATATCTGCACTACTCAGGGTGAATACTAGGTCCAGTCTCGCTGGATCATCCTTTCCTCTCTCTCTCTGGTAGTGTCCCTTACGTGTTAGTACATAAGATTTTCCAGTACCACCTCCATCATCTTAGCCCTCCACGTTTCTTGGCCCCCATGTGGCTCTAAGTTCTCCCAATCGATTTCCTTGTGGTTGAAGCCACCCATGATCAGTAGCTTTGCCTTGCTCGCATGCGCCCTTCCAGCAGCTTCTGCCAGTGTGTCAACCATCACTCTGTTACTCTTATCATACTTTTGCCTTGGCCTCCTGCTGTTCTGTGGTGGGTTACACATCACTGCAACTACCGCCTTGGGACCTCCAGACCGCAGCGTTCCTATTATATAAACTCTTGCTTCTCCTCTGTCTCCTCTCTCCACTTCATCAAAATCCCATCGGTTTTTGATCAACTGTGCCATTCCTCCACCCCCTCTGTTCACTCTGTCTTTCCTCAGGATCTGATATCCCGATGGAAAGATGGCATCTGTTATCATCCCTGTGAGCTTGGTTTCAGTGAGGGCTATGATGTCCGGTGATGCCTCTCTGACTCTATCATGCCACTCCTCCCACTTATTAGTTATTCCATCAGCGTTGTTGTACCACACCTTCAGTTTCCTCTCCTGCACTGTTTTGGGGGTCTGTGAGGGTGGGGGACCTGGCAGAGTGCTGGGGATTCTACAGTGTAGTGTGGGGTGGGGGCTGTAAGTGTGGATTGTGGTCTGTGTTGGGATAGTGTTTTGGTTTTGGGGTTCTGGGGGTGGGTCCATGTTTGCTTGTTCTTGTTGCTCTTCCCAGCTCTGGTTGCCCTCTGCCAATTCTGGCTGTCTCTCTCTTCCTATCTCCTTTCGCTTTTGCCTCCACTCCCTCAGCTGCTGTCGTTCTGTTTTTGTTCTGTCCTGGTCTAGGAACACCCTCTTGTATGCTGGCGATTCCCGCAGCCATGGTTTGCACTGTTTCTGTCTTGAAAATCAGCTTGACCGGCCATTTTCTTCCCTTCACGTACCCCCTATTCTCTGAAAATTTACTATCTCAGACATGTCCTCTTCGCCTATTTCTCTGATGATGTTTTCAATCTCCTGTCTTTCCTTCTGCCATCTTTCAGTGTGTGTCCTTAACTCGCTCTCCTGGAGCCTGTGAATGAACACTGACTTCTCCCTCTCTGCCTCCCATTGCCTTTCCTCTGTGTCTCCCAGTGTTTTCCTGTAGCTCTTGGCCTAGTCGTGCCACTGCATGTGGCCTATCCCTCTCTCCACCTTCATCCCTCTCCACCCACCACCCCCGCCTCCCACCCGTGCTTCCGTGTGTGTGTGTGTGTGTATGTATGAGTTTTGTTTGTGTGTGTGTATAAGTTTTGTGTGTGTACTCACCTAATTGTTGTTGCTAGAGTCGAATCTCAGCTCCCGGCCCCGGGCCTGTGCTGGCTACAACTTGCTTTACTCTCCTGACTGCAGGGGTCTTATCATTCCTATTCTTAAAGTAATGTATGAATTCTTCCTCTTCCACTTCGGTGTTTAGGTCGTTTCACTTCCTGGGCACTATAAGGCTAAAGAAGTATTTCGTAACATCCCCGTGACTCATCTGTACATTTAACATCCACCTATGCCCTAGAGTACCTGATTTCTGACTTTCAGCCTCTCCCTGTCCACCCTGCTAATTCCTCTCAGTATTTTATACGTATTAATAATGTTACCTCTGCTCCTTGTCATTTAGTGTCAAACCATAATACGGGTGGGGATAGAACCCGCGATCGGGGGTTCTATCCCCGCCCGTGGTATGGTTCGTTTGCAATCGTGTCATTACGATTTCGTTGGTCATTTAGTGTCTTCAGGTTTAGCGTTAATTTATTCTTTCTTCCCAGATCACACCCTCTCATCTCTTCGACTAGTTTCGTTACAAACCTTTGCACTTTTTCCAGTTTCTTGACATACTGAACCAGACTTCTGTTCTGTACTTGCATGCTACAGTACAAGATGTGTATATAGTAGTGGATGTTTCTTTGCTAATGTCCCTGAAAACTGCCTTTAATTTGTCAGTCTTACCCTTGCTTAAGGGGTTAGTCTGTTGACGTTTTTATGAGGCGAAATGCTTGGAACAATGCTAACCCCGAGGTCCCTTCCTTTCAGTGAGGTTTGCAGCCTTTGTCCCCCGAGCCTGTACACTATTTCTGGGCGTCTTTGTCCTCCTGTGATTCTCATAATCATTCCTGCAGCTTGTCCTGATCCATATGTGACCTTCCCTGGTAAACTCCTATTTGTATTCTCCTCATTAGTTTCACATCTTCTACTACCAGGGACACCTCTGACTCGATTTACTTTGTCATATTATTCACTAACACAGGAAACAGTTCTGGTGTACTCATCTAGTTCTGGTTGCAGGGGTCGAGTCACAGCTCCTGGCCCCGCCTCTTCACTGGTCGCTACTAGGGTGTGGGTGCATATGTGTGTGTGTGTACTCACCTATTTATGGTCGCAGCGGTCGATTCATAGCTCCTGGCCCCACCTCTTCGCTGGCTACTAGGTCCACTCTCCCTGTTCAATGAGCTTTATCGTACCTGTGTGTGTGTGTGTGTCATAAACAAACAAATTATTTGATTTTCATTTATCGATGTTATCACTTGCAACCTGGAATCGTATTTCCACAGCTGAGATCAACATTCATTGGGAGGCCTTCGTAGTACTGTATTGAGGTGACTCTGCACCAGTGTCCAGGAGCAGTCCCTAAGGGCGCGTCTGTTATACTCACTAACAAACCCCTGTTGATACCTGTGCTGGCCTTTAGAGCTGGCCTTCACGTATGTGCCTTTGCCACCGGGCGTTACACATCTATAACGAAGCCTTGACTACTGGCCACCTGATGGTTAACTCTATACACATCTATAATGAACTCTTAGCCTCTGGTATGGCTATTGGTAAACAGATACATCAAAGCTCGGGCTCCTGGGTCGAGCCTTCTGTCCGCCTTTCTGGTTATTGATGAATTAGACGCATGTGCAACACCTGGGTAGATAAATTAGACACATGTGCAACATCTGGGTATCTTTATTGTAGACGTTTCGCCATCCAGTGGCTTTATCAATACAGATTCAGGGACAAAACTAGTTTTGTCCTAGAATCTGTATTGATGAAGCCACTGTGTGGCGAAACGTTTCGTCAATAAAGATACCCAAGTGTTGCATAAGTGTCTAATTTATCAACTTGTCGGTTCTCTGAACCATTTATCTACATTCCTGTCAGACACAGCAACATCTTGGTATGTGCTAAATGGCTTGAAAACCGACAAGTTGAAGATTGAGACACTTATACAATATATGGGAATCTTTATTAAGGAAACGTTTCGCCACTCAGTGGCTTCATCAGTCCAATACAAAGAAGAGAGGGGTAAAGAGAGGAGTAGTTTGAGGTAATCAGTCCCTCGGCCTGGAATCGATGTGTTCAGTCCATCAATCTTGAAGCAAGTACAGCATAGGGCAAATAGAAGTTGCTTATATACTGTAGATGAATGGTTCAAAGGACCGACAAGTTGTTAAATTAGACACATATACAACACTTGGGTATCTTTATTGAGGTAATGGCACTCCATATTACCTACTACGCCCTGTACAACAGGTTATCCCATGTAACCAATAAGGTCCCCAACACAAAATCTCTCCATATATCTCTCTCTCTCTCTCTCTCTCTCTCTCTCTCTCTCTCTCTCTCTCTCTCTCTCTCTCTCTCTCTATCTATCTACTCTCCTTTCATCCCCAGTTGCAGAAGCATTTATTATTACCCACTTCTCACATCCCATCATTCTTTTAATTCACATAATTCATGAATGTATTCACTGATATTCCCTCTTTCCTATCCTTAATTGATCATTTAATATTACCGAAACTCCTTCATTAGCTCAAAGTCTCTCTGATTCACCTGACCTAATCTCATTTTCACCTCCCACTGACACTCTCATTCTCCCTTTACCTTCATTTATACTCAAATAACCAACACACAGGAGAGAGAAGCTTCGATGTTTCGGACCGACTTGGACCATTTACAAGTCACACTAAAACTGGAGAGTGAGGGAGCTAGTATATATAGGCGAGGGGGACAGGGACGGGACAAATAATGGAAGAAATAAGTAGTGGTAATGCTGGTACTTGAAGTAGCAGTAGAAGTAAGAGTGCTAGTAGGAAGTAGGGGGAGTAGTTTAAGTGGCAAAATAAATAGAAAGAGAAGTGAAGGGAGGCAATAGTAGTGGCAATATCAGTAGTAATAGTAGTAGTAGTAGTCATAGTAGTAATAGTAGTTGTAATGGAGTGGTGGTAGTAGTAGTAGCAGTAGTAGAAGTAGAGTCCCCTTCATTACTTTGGAGAAACTTGCTGCTCCCTTTCCGACAAACTTAAAAAAACACAAAAAGGTATTAAGCTTGCCGACACCAGCAATGTTGTTTATGTCATGTTAGAGATCACAGTCATCCTATTAACTGGTCCTCTGCTAAAACTGTCTACGCTACTTCTAGGCTTCACAGACGCCGTCTTGTTGAAGCCTCCCTTATACACAACTTTATTAATATGAATATTAGTCCTGGCTTCTTTTCTCATTACACTGTCAAATGCTCCATATCTCAGACCCCTCAATGGAGGTTCCTTGACGTTGGTGAGGGGCTCTTGATCTAGATAATTGGATCTGTGCTCCAGTTCCCTGAATTAAGCCTGAATACCTTCCATCCCTCCCCACTGGCGCTGAATAATCCTACTGGTTTAGCGCTCCCCCATGATTATTATAATAATCCAAATATCAGAACACTCGTGACTTGACCTGATCCTTAATTCTCTTCCTCTCCCTACCTCTTTTCCTTTCCTATTTTTTCTTATTTCTTCTTTGTTTTCTTTTATTCTGCCTAAGCTTGTTCTGTCTTTCGGTAGGTTGGAAATTGAATTTTATATGTTTTAAGACTCCGAGATCGATTACGGCTCTATTATAATTATTACTATTATTTAATAATATTGTATTTTACCTTTCATTATTATTATTATTATTATTATTATTATTATTGTCATCATTATTATTATTATCATTATTATTATTATTAGCAGTAGTAGTAGTAGATCCGAGGAATGGAAGAGATAGCTGCCCTTTCCTTAGATCAAAACAGATTGCTGTTCATTCCCCGTCTCCTACGAGTTTAGCCGCAACGCGTAACTAGAGTATTCTAAATGATAGTTCCATTTTAGGAACATCCGCAGTGCGTGGTTGACATATGCCACATCAGAGTAACACTGTGAGAACAAAAGCTAGCAATGTTCCCAGTCATATTCCATCATACAGGTTGAGCTTCATATATGAAGTAATGAAATCGTTTACCCTGAGCTGGGAGACTTTAGTAGGGCGATGTGGATATCGTCGAGGATTCCACAATGGGCTGGCTACTTACTGGAGCTTCGAAGATTTTGTTGCAGCGTAGTTATTCACTACTGTAAAGTGATCCTTCCTGTGATGAATTGAGTGTAAAGCCTAGCCTGGGGTATGCCAGTGGCTAACCATCATCATCTGCTTAAACAGTTGCAAGAAATATAGTGTTGTGTCCTGTCGAATGAATGCCTAGTTGCAAGAAACACTGTTGCATCCTGTCGAATAAATCCACAGTTGCAAGAAACACTATGTTGCATCCTATCGAATTACGTTGAAACTACTGTCTGTCAAATCCCATTGACCAATTCTTCCATACAAACAAGTAAATTTGCTTGTGACTGATAAGTGAACTGTAGATATAAATCCAGAAGTAAGCCTGTTAACCCTTTATGGGCCTAGTTCCTAGGCCTTTTGTGTTTCCATATGGTCTTGGGCTTCCCTCCACAGGATGGATAAGGAGTGCACAATAAACTAGCCAATTCGGTGGCAAAATCTCGAATCTATGCTAAATCCACATGTTTGCTACGACTGAAGACCGTGCCAAAAGTAACGTTGACATTAAAATATAAACACAGCTTTTGTGGTATTTTCACTTTTATTGTACAAATAAGCGACGTTTCGCTCATCAGGAGCTATGTCAAGCCTTAATAAAATGTTATACTAATTGCAAATGCATCAGTTTACATGGGATAATGAGAGTGATTTACAATAATAATCAACAGTCTTAAGGGTTATAATCGCAACCATAATTTTTAAAGGGGTGGACAGGTAAGCCGGCGGAAGGCCTCGGTCAGATGACCGAAAGCTCCAGCTGCAGGTCATCATATGACTAAACTACGTCGAACACTGTCCCGTTTTCCCGACGTATAACTAACCTTAGCTGTTCGCTTTTCCGCGATCGTCAAAGCATATTCTCGCATCTATATATTATTTCATTTATTGGTATTTATTGCATTTAATGGTGTTAACCTGTTAAAAGAGGTTACTGGTTAGCTTCCGTTAACTAAATTGAAGTTAAACAACATCTGTATACAAATCGGTAAAGGTAATACAATTTGAAACTAATGCGAATAAAAAGAAAACACTGTGAAGCATTCAATTACTGAGACAACGTTTCGCTCATGTGCAGTTTTGTTAACTCACGTAAATTGATAAATCTCTAACCAGAAGGAAAGACTGTCCCAATATTTTTTTTTCCTTTATCGTATCTTTTCTTCACAGTTGCAGCCAGTATCTTTCTCCTAACTTTGGGTTAAGGAGGAGGGGTCGATCCCACGTACGTGTTGCGAGGCAATCCTACGTACAAGGAAGGTTCAGGTCGTTCCCATGTCCTGGGAATATCCACTGGTACATGTAGGAGGGTGAGGGAGAGACGAAGACACCTCACAGTCAGTCTCTCTGCAAGCATCCTTAAATATTATACTCGTGAAATATGTCATAATTGTGTATTGTATCAACCTTCCTTGTAAATAAAAAATAACAGTAGACAGCAAACATATTCTTGCAAAAAAACCGAAAGCATTAGAGTATATATATAACATATATATATATATATATATATTATATATATATATATATATATATATATAGTGGAGATTGGAGTGAAAGGTATACTGTCTTTTTAACCTTTGTATGTTAGAAGTGATCAAGGTCCCTGGACCGAAACGTTTCCTAATAAATATGTCCTAGTTTCGCTCACGTGTCTTTCTTAAGATTTACTATCAATGTAAATTACTGAACAAGGTAAATGACAGAATACTTAATGAACTGTGTTGAGGAATATACAGTTGCATTGGAACTGTACATTACAATGTGTCCTCATATCCATGTTCTTATCACAAATCCATTGCAAAAAATGTAAGATTATACGTAAAATTAAAATTTTGAGAAAGCATTCTCTAGTTCAGATGAGTAAAGAGAACTGTCAGTTAACAGGTAAAGTCGTCTAAGAGCGGTTTTAGGAAGGTCAGAAGTAAGAAAATTATAGATGAAATAGTACAAAATAGTCCTAATCAGTCACATGAGGAAAACCGGTGAGCTGTGTTTGTCTTAAATCTCCTGATTCCACTACAGCATTACCACTACTTCTCTCTCTTCCCCTCTTTCTCCCGTCCCTGTTCTCATTGCCTATATATTCTGGCTCACTCACTCTCTTCTGTCAGTGTGACTTGTGAATGGTTCGAGTCTGACCGAAACGTAAACATAAGTTTTCCTCTGTCCTATGGCGGGTTATTTGTGTACTGAGTCTTGGAGGTCCTTCCCCACTCTGAAGGAAGGGTAGGGATATAGCAATTCAGAAGGTCATATGAAATGTGGTTCTGTACTCCCGAGTTTTGGTTAAATGAGATTCAAGAAATTCTGAGCAGCTCTTTAACAGCCAAAGTCTGTAACTTAATAATTGAGATGAACGTTTCATCTGCCTTTGGCAATGCAAGGTACCTTATCATTTTACCACTAAATTATTGCAAAATAGTTGTGCTTCAATAACCTCGAGTCTGGAGAAGCAGCCTCCGTCGCCGACAACCACAGCCATAAGTACGACAACGAACCAGCGGCCCAGTCCTTGATCAGACCTCCTGGTGGATAAGGGTCTG
The DNA here is from genome assembly GCA_009830355.1 of Cherax destructor. Lineage (NCBI taxonomy): Eukaryota > Metazoa > Arthropoda > Malacostraca > Decapoda > Parastacidae > Cherax > Cherax destructor. The sequence continues at coordinate 238,549 of WNWK01000480.1, forward strand.
ATCAACCAGGCTGTTACTTCTGGCCACACATAATCCAAAGTATCTATCCAGCTCCCTCTTGAAAGCAGCCAGGGGTCTATTGGGTTTACTGGAGTCGGTGGGGAGGAAAAGGTTACCAACGGTGAGTTAGGCTTCAAGAGGAATGTGATCTCTACTAAATTTAGAAGTATCATGATAAGGAAGCTTAATAGAGAAGATATGAAATTAGGAAATCGATTCTCTGTTCTCCAGGAGGAGTGTACTTCAGTGGTTAGAGAGGTTAAATATACCACTAACTCCCTGCAAATCAAGGTAAAAACATTCTGGTTGTTGGTGACTCACAGGTAAGATATATGGACCTTGCTTTCTGTAACAGAGATAGGAAGGTTAGACAGAGAGTGTGCTTCCCAGGAGCTGGTGTTGATGACATAGTCAAGAGGTTGGTTAATATTATGTCAGGTAATGGGAACAAGCCAATCATCTGTCTTAGTGCTGGTGGAAATGATATCGGGAAGGCAGGAGACAAGAGCTGCTTATTAGTACAAGTCAGCCATAGATGTAATTAGGTCTAAAGGAGGGGTCCCAATTATATGTAGCATCTTGCCTAGAAGGGGAGTGAGCAATGAATGGATGTCTAGGGAAATTGGTGTAAATTGCTGGCTAGATACCCATTCATTGATAACTGGGACATATTTTATGGCAAACGTGATATGTATGCAAGGGGTGGGGGTACATCTCTCAGGGGCTGGTGTGGTTGCATTAGCCAACTCGATTGAAGGGGCCATACCTGACTTATCTAGGCCTTTAAATTGATAGCTTATAAAGGTATGGGTGTGTGTGGGAAACAATCAAACTGCGGTACAAGGGCTGTAAACACAGATATTACCAGGATTCCTCAGGGGTATGTTTAATAGACAATATTCAAAATAAAGATGTTTGTAAAGGCAAAACAATTAATCAACAAACAACGAGTGACAGTAGAGGGCAGAGAGTGACTAGCTCCCTTAAGGTTTACTATACTAATGGTAGGAGTCTAAGATATAAGATAGATGAGCAAAGATTACTTGCATGTGCAGGTAATATAGATATTATTGCTATAACAGAGACCTGGTTCAACCTGAAAGATAGAGAAATGCCTCCTGAATGCCACATACAGAAAGAGTGGTGGAGTGGCGATATATGTCAAAGATAATTTAAACTGTTGTGTTAGACAGGATATATGATTAGAAGCATTGGACACAGAATCTGTTCGGCTACAGTTTCTCGAGGGTCGTGACAAATTATTTTTGGTGTGATTTATAAGCCCCCAAATCTTGATAGGGAGTACAGTAAGACTGCTATGGGACGAAATTCATAAGGCGTCTAAATATGAAAATGTCGTGTTAATGGGAGAATTTAACTTAAGACAAATTGATTGGAACAATATGAGAGGAAATCTCGAGTCTAGTGACTTTATTGATACGATTCAGGATTTCTTTTTAAAACAGTTTGTGACAGAACCAACTTGAGGAAACAATCTGCTTGACTTGGTTCTTGTCAACAAGGAATCACTAATAAATAATCTTGAGGTTAATGATGAGCTTGGGGAAAGCGATCACAAATCACTTGGTTTCAGTACATTATGGAATTACCCAAATAACTACAATCAAGTCTCTGTCCCAGACTTCCACATGGCTGATTTCATGAGACTGAGAAATTACCTGGGTGAGCTAAATTGGAACTATCTGACAATGGGCTAGGTAGGTGGTTTTGGTTACCAATATGACGTTTTTCAGAGCATAGTCTTAGCTGCCCAGACAACTCATGTTCGATAGGGAAATTACATCCACCAAAAATGATCCCAAATGGATAAACAATAGATTAAAACATATCATTGGTCAAAAAGAGGCATATACAGGCGTATCAAAAGATGGGATGGGCAGTTAAGAAATCAATATATTCAATTAAAGAGAGAAATAAAAAGGGAATAAGAAAAGCTAAAAGAGATTATGAGGCTAAAGTAGCAAGGGATATTCCCACTCAAAAGTAACTCGGGTCAGATCACTGACAGTAATAAGGAAATGTGTGAATTTTTTAACTCTTATTTCCTCAGTTTTTACGCTGGAAGATACTAGCGAAATTCCAGAAATTATAAATTATGTAGAATAGGATGATAATAAACTATACACGATTAGGGTAACAAGTGACATGGTCCTCAGTCAAATAGAGAAATTAAAATTGAACAAATCCCCAGGCCCTGATGAATTGTTTTAAAGGAATGTAAAGAGGAGCTTAGCAAACCTTTGGCTAATCTTTTAAATTTATCACTACAAACTGGCATAGTGCCAGACTACGACTACGGTGCTCTTCACACCATTTCCAAGGTTAAAGGACTGATTGCCTCATCTTTTGTATATTGTTCTTTTCTTCCAGGTATATCCTTGAATTTGTATTGATAAAGGCACTGGATGGCGAAACGTCTACAATAAAGATACCAGATGTTGCACATGTGTCTAATTTTCGATCCTTTATTGACTACGTATCGCCCACACAGTGACCTTCATCGTTATCCTGTATGACAACATACAAACTCGCCCGTCCTGTGTAGGTCCCTCTCAAATCTAACCTACCCAACATCCTCCACCTGCCCATGTACTTGGAACCTGGCCAGTACGTCTCTTTGGTGATATCTCCGATACTATGTTGTGATGTACTGCGATGAATGTTGTGAAATACTAATTTATGTTTACTTTAATCTCAGTGTTTAGGGTGTAATGTATACTTGATGACAATATCTACGTGGACAATGGCCTGACAAAACATCGTTTAGATCATATCAACTGAATATAACAATCTTCCATTTGGGAATTAGTTCTAAATTATTTCTCAAATTTTTAAATGTTTTTTAAGTGTTGGAAGAATATGTGAATATAATGACAAATACTTATTAGGCCAAGATAGTAATTTTTTTAAATTTCTGCACATAGTGTATGCAGAATCCAAATTAAAACCCATTTCTAGAATTGGCTCACTATTCACATAGCTGACAAGAAAATGAGTGAAGATTTCTACGTCAAACAATTTTCTCAATAAAATTTATTAACCAATAATGTCCATTTAATTTTTACAATAAAAATATGCCTATTTAATTTAGTAAACTTTACAATAATATATGCAGCCCACCAATTTACTTCCAAAAAGTCTTCAGAACAACAATAACAATTTATGACGACGTTTCGGTCCAACTGGGACAATTAGCCATACAGAAGCGCAAGGATTGGAAACAGAAAATATACGAGAGCGAGGACGGGAGTAGTAGAACGAGAGGAGGGAATAGCCTTCAATAAAGTACCATAATTTCATTTTGTAAAATAAAGTTACATGACAGAAGAGATAATCTTTATGTTTGGATCAATGACTTCACCGAGAGGAAGCATCAGGTGGTTGTAAGCCGGGAACATCTGACTTGTTGAAAGTAATAAGCTCCACAAGTATCGGTCTCCATCCAACTGGTTTCAAAATTTACATAAACGATCTGGAAACATAGATAACAGGGAAAATAGCCGATGGCACAAAATTTGAATAAAAAGAACACGAAGCATCTCTGGCGAACAGTATCAATTTTATTTACATGGGAAAGATAAATATACAGATGTCATATAGCACCTTTGAAATAATAGACATACTGACTTGATCCAAGGAAGAGGAAGATTTCTCTAATTCCATGGATCATGAGCCCTTTACCAATAACAAGGCACTCTTTTGCAATGTGTGGCAGACTGTTAAAATGTTGAAGAGGCTTGGATAGTTTGACTAAGTGGACTGAGATGTGAAATACTAAAAACAAATATTATTAACAATGTAGTAGAGTAGTGAAGAAATAACATATTTGATATTAGATTTTGCCACCGAAGTGGCTAGTTTATTGTGCATCCCATATCCATCCTGTGGACGGTAACGCAAGAGCATATGATACACAAAAGGCCTAGGCACTAGGCCCCAAAAGGTTAACAAGAGTACATTTGGATTTATATCTACAGTTCACTTATCTGTTATAAGCATATTTAGGAAATTTGCTTAATGTATCTGGTATCTTATTTTCATGAATAAGATATCTTGACATGTCACATAGGTTATTATACTATCTCTATATTCCTCAATAAGTGGACAATTAAGCACATAGTGTTTAAGATAGTGACCATATTGCTGGCCACATACTTTGTAATTGGTTTGATCATCTGTATGTCTGCCAAACTGCCAGAAATACTGTAACCAAACATAAGCCTGGCCATGTTATCAAGCTTTTAACTGCATTCCTGTAACATTCATATTCTACATTCTCCTTCAGGATACTTTTCTCGGCTAACGTGCAACATCATCGTGAAGGAGTAACATACTATGATGGAATCCATAACAACTGTACATTAATTTTCTTTTCCCGGATTTTTTATTATCTATACCTGGCTTCTCCAATGAGCATGTTGTTAAGAGTCATTATGTAAGTCAAGAGCCTTCAGTGATGACAAAGAATCGATAATAATCATAAAGTCAGGCTCAGTGTCATAAGTTCGATTTAGTGCCATTAGGATGACAAACAATTCAGTTTGCAGTGCAGACGCCCAGTTGTTAATATGATTAAGACATTTGCAACAGTTGCGTATCTTTATTGATGAAAAGTTTCGCCTATACATTAAGCTACTTCAAATACAAAGCAGTAGAAATAAAATAAAGATAATGAAATCAGTCCATTAACAATGGAGAAAAAGTTTTTGAGGTGGTCAGTCCCTCAGCCTGGAGAGGAGTTCAGCTCCATGGTCTGGAACAAGGTGGTCAGTCCCTCAGCCAGGAGAAGACTTAAACTCCATGGTCTGGAACAAGGTGGTCAGTCCCTCAGCCTGGAGAAGAGTTCAGCTCCATGGTCTGGAACAAGTTGGTGAGTCCCTAAGCCTGGAGTAGAGTTCAGCTCCATGGTCTGGAACAAGGTGGTGAGTCCCTAAGCCTGGAGTAGAGTTCAGCTCCATGGTCTGGAACAAGGTGGTGAGTCCCTAAGCCTGGAGTAGAGTTCAGCTCCATGGTCTGGAACAAGGTGGTCAGTCCCTAAGCCTGGAGTAGAGTTCAGCTCCATGGTCTGGAACAAGGTGGTGAGTCCTAAGCCTGGAGTAGAGTTCAGCTCCATGGTCTGGAACAAGGTGGTGAGTCCCTAAGCCTGGAGTAGAGTTCAGCACCATGGTCTGGAACAAGGTGGTCAGTCCCTAAGCCTGGAGTAGAGTTCAGCTCCATGGTCTGGAACAAGGTGGTGAGTCCCTAAGCCTGGAGTAGAGTTCAGCTCCATGGTCTGGAACAAGGTGGTGAGTCCCTCAGCCTGGAGAAGAGTTCAACTCCATGGTCTGGAACAAGGTGGTGAGTCCCTCAGCCTGGAGAAGAGTTCAACTCCATGGTCTGGAACAAGGTGGTGAGTCCCTCAGCCTGGAGAAGAGTTCAACTCCATGGTCTGGAACAAGGTGGTCAGTCCCTCAGCCAAGAGAAGACTTAAACTCCAAGGTCTGGAACAAGGTGGTAAGTCCCTCAGCCTGGAGAAGAGTTCAGCTCCATGGTCTGGAACAAGGTGGTGAGTCCCTAAGCCTGGAGTAGAGTTCAGCTCCATGGTCTGGAACAAGGTGGTGAGTCCCTCAGCCTGGAGAAGAGTTCAACTCCATGGTCTGGAACAAGGTGGTGAGTCCCTCAGCCTGGAGAAGAGTTTAGCTCCATGGCCTGGAACGATATGAAGCTGAAGCCTGAGAAAGGAGTCTTAAATGCTGTGATAAATTATTACTACCAGTTATGCGAGAAATTTTTTCTTGAGCAGTTGCTTTTACAAATGATTTAAGGAAGGAATTACTAGTAATGAGCTTCTTGGGGGGAGGGGTCTTGCAGGTATGTGATATTAAATTAACACATCTTCCATTGAGTCGTGAAATGCTCTTGTTGTCAACACAAGTTATAAAACTTAATAAAATTCCATGGTTTCACAACTCATTTAGATGTATGTGTATTTACTTCTAGATATTTAGTAAGATTCACATTAACAGTCTCTGGTTCATTTCTTGACGTGAGAATAAGTATAAAATAATTACTAATTGGCGAGCCTTTGTAAAAGAAGAGAATACCTCAGAGAGGTCCTTTGTAAGTGTACGTGAGTAGTATACTTGTCAAGATAAAAGTAACACTTAACTGTATACTTGGCTTTGTAGAGAGAAACTTCATGTACACAGCTCCAGAACCTTCATGTACACAGCTCCAGAACCTTCATGTACACACCACCAGGAACTTCACGTACACACCGCCAGGAACTTCACGTACTCACCGCCAGAAACTTCACGTACACACCACCAGAAACTTCACGTACACACCACCAGACACTTCACGTACACACCACCAAAACTTCATGTACACGGCTTCAGAAACTTCATGTACACAGCACCAGAAACTTTATGTACACGGCTCCAGAAACTTCATGTACACAACACCAGAGACTTCATGTACACTTTACCAAAAAGTTCATGTGACCCTCACCAGAACCTTTACGTGCACAGTACCAGAACCCTCATGTACACAGCACCAGAGACTTCATGTACACTTTACCAAAAACTTCATGTGACCCTCACCAGAACCTTTACGTATACAGTACCAGAACCCTCATGTACACGGCACCAATTTTTTTTAACCAAATTCTACTCGATGTAACATAGACAAGTTTAAATTTATTTCATATTAGTAAAAAATAGCCATATATATATTTTCGTTATGTTCAGATAGATATTCGCTGTTTTACTGCATTAACCATTTCACTATTTCACTAAGCTTATTCGGAAGAAATGATTCTTGCTTTTTTGGACAAATTCATCGATTTTGATTATTCAACATTACTCATAATGAAAAATGCATTGTCGATTATAAATGGTGAATTTCCCAGGAAAATAATTTGAAATATATTTAGCATTCAAAAAACGAGCTTAATTAACCAAGCATTAATGACTGTTTAAAAAAAAAAAGGAGCATATATGGAAGAATTGTGAGGGTGAGCTGTTGTGTCTCAGGACCACGGAGCTCACTGCCACAACTCATCCAGTATTACTCCTGCTTAGGTCTTGATTTAACTGCCATATATATTTGGGTTTTTCATTTCAGTAACTTATACTTCTCAAGTTGTAACTAAATGACGTTGTCTTGTTTATAAGTAAGTATTAAAAGCTAGTCATTCCTCGAGACACTAATGTTTGATTTCAATGATTATTAATTAATTCTACAAGGAGCTTGATAATACTATACCCATTTATTTTATTGTAAAACTTCAAAATTGTGTTTGTTTGTTTTTGTGTGTGTGTCGTCCTAAATAAGAAAAAGTTGCTTTGTTTTATGTAAGACACAAGTGTTGTGTACGACAATGATATTAAGTACAACAGTGTTGCTGAGGACAACAGTGTTGCTGAGTACAACAGTGTTGCTGAGTACAACAGTGTTGCTGAGAATTACAGTGAACCTTTAGCACTGATTTAATGTACAACGATGACGTTATGTGTAAGACAGATGTTATGTACATCACTGATGTTATGTACATCACTGACGTTATGTACATCACTGACGTTATGTACATCACTGACGTTATGTACATCACTGATGTTATGTGCAATACAAATGCTGATGTAATGTACAACACAAGATTTTTCAGCACTGATGTAATAAGCAACACTCATGTTAGGAACAATATTAATGTAATCCACAATAATGTAATGTACAATGTACATGGTGACTTTATCTGCTGGCAATATTGAACAAAAGATAAAGTATTAATCTCATTAATGAGTTTTTGAGATAATATAATCTTGAATAAATATATATAAAAAGCGACCTTTATGTTTGGTGGATCCTTTTGTCAGTACACAACAGCCCCACCCAAAGCCCTATCATCACCCCTTCTGCTTTTACTCTGACATAATGACAAATATTATTTCAGGTCATTGTATGTCACATATAAATACTATGTGATTGACCTTTTCCTTCTTCCCGGTCAGTATTTATAACACAGAGATTGTTATCAAGAGACTTGGTCGATTACAAACTTTAAACTCAATCCGATATAAAAATATTTAATTACATGTATTCCTAACACGTTTAACCTCTATGGGTCATTCGCTATTATCTGGTAAAGGATCATAATTAAAGAAAGATGTGAAATATAATTTTTTTTACACTTATAATTAACGTTAATTTACTACGAAAACTTGTTAGTATGGTCCTCTGATTATTTTGTTCTTCCTCTAGGGACTGTACTTGTAAAATTAACCAAAATTTCATTTATTAAATTTTGATTTATTACATATGCTGCAGCACTCAAAATATTACATAATTTTATGTAAATAAACTGGCAGGATAAAATCACAGTCGAATATCTTAAAATTGTGACATAATCGCAAGTTATAATAATTGAACATATGATTTCACTATTACTAAAAACGATGTAATTAATCTTAACATATTTATGAAAGATAGAAAGATATGCACAGATTCGATGTTCTAGCGACGCAAAGTAACAAATATATAATAGACGTTTGTGAATGAAGTAGTGTTTGATGTAAAGAGAATAAGCCACTGTAATTCCTAACTGATTAGTGATCATTGACCTTTATATTTTACACACGAAATATACAAATAAGGTCCCGTCATATAAATACAGAGGCAAAATTTAAAGGGTATAGTAATTCACTGCCAATAATGGTTATGAGACTTTGGAATTACTGAAAGAATACAGATACCTAAATTAACCAAGAGTTCTTGACCTAGAGAGGTGACACACCTAGGTCAGTACACACCATCAGAGCTGTGTGGAATTACCTTCTGAATCTAGCTTAGAAAAATTCTGGAATCTCTGTTTTAGGGATATTGACTCACTTGAACCCTCTGAATTTCCTACAGATACACTATACATTTCCTTTCAATAAACACTAGAATTCTTGGGAATCCCTGACATAAGAAACATGAACACTCCCTGCACAAATGCATCTATCTTCTCTAGATCCATGGAAAAAATTAATTCTTTACGTTTGTATCAGTATTCTTTCTTAATCCACAAGACCAGCCAACCAAATTACCACGCCTAGTCACACTATTTTGTGCACCAATAACATCAAAGCACACAGGAAGATACAGGTCCACTTTCTTGCCTCTCAGTAAGGACACAATATCCAACACACTCACACACAAGGAGCTATAAATCGACCCCTGCAACCACAATTATGTGAGTACACACACACACACACACACACACACACACACACACCTCAGTAAGGAATCGTTCAAGACACTGTACACCGTGTACGTCAGGCCCATACTGGAGTTTGCAGCACCAGTTTGGAACCCACACCTGGTCAAGCACGTCAAGAAATTAGAGAAAGTGCAAAGGTTTGCAACAAGGGTAGTTCCAGAGCTAAGAGGAATCTCCTACTGAAGGACAGGAGACATGATAACGACATACAAAATACTGTGAGGAATAGATAAGGTGGACAGAGACAGGATGTTCCAGAGATGGGACACAGACGCAAGGGGTCGCAATTGGAAGTTGAAGACTCAGATGAGTCAAAGGGATGTTAGGAAATATTTCTTCATTCACAGAGTTGTCAGTAAGTGGAATAGTCTGGGAAGTGAGGTAGTGGAGGCAGGAACCATACATAGCTTTAAGACGAGGTATGATAAAGCTCCTGGAGCAGGGAGAGAGGGACCTAGTAGCGATCAGTGAAGAGGCGGGGCCAGGAGCTGAATATCGACCCCTGCAACCACAAATAGGTAAGTACAAATAGGTGAGTACGCATACACACACAAACACACATAAACAAAATAAATCTATTTAATCAATTGAAGAATAGGTGAGTACAAAAAAGAATGGCGTCTCGCGCTCCGCAGACGGAATATCGATCCTCCATGACGTCTTGAGCTTAATGACCCATATGAGTTTAGCGCTTAATGTGAAGTAATTAAATTTATAAATTTATTAAATCGATGTACTGTAATTTAATAATATTTTAAAGAACTAAATAAATGTATTCACTATCCAGCCTAGTGCATATTGGCCTCGTTTATAAAACACTCGGAGGCAAACAAAAATATATGGCATTAGATAAAGATAAAATCGATGCAATCAATAGTGAATTTCTCCAGGTAATGAATTCGAAAAAAAAAATATTTTGAAACATTCAAAAAATAGCTAAATTACATAATGCTTAACAAATTATTAAAAAAAAAAGGAGATAATATGTGCATACAAAGGTTGAGGTAGAACTGGTGTCCGCCAGCAGGCTGAAGACTACTTCCTCAACTCATCCAACACCACCCCTGTAATATTTCTCTACCTCACTGTCACTTCTGCCTCTCATGATGTACTTAAATACAATTGTCAGCCACCAAATATTCAGGTAGGAATATATTAAACACTCAACAGTGTAAGACAAAAACAGTAATGTAGATAATATTAATAATGAATAACTGTAAACTATAAATTCTTTTCCTGTATCTTCATCATTATGGATAATATATCAGTCTCAAGCCAAGGTCTTTCTGGCATATTTTTAATCGAGACTTTGATGATTAGGTTATACCTACTACTTTTTTAATAATGAATTATTGCAGTATAACTGAAGTGTATGTTTATATTACTGATTACGAAGGGGTTCATTACCTATGTTAAGTACTACTACCTCTCATATACAACCCTGATGTTATGTACAACGCAGGTGTTATGTACAAAAATAATGTTAGGTAAAACACCTTTAATATTTATACCACTAATATGTACAGCACGATACTCCATATGTGACAGCGTCGATATTCAACAGTATCTGGTAATATGTTACAATATTGAAAAAATAGAGTATTTGTATTCAGATAACCCGCACGTAAGGCACTGAACCTATGACCGACTAGGGTCATTAACTAGTCACACAGAGGTACGAAGGTGAGGCAGCCAAAACATAAAAAATGATCTTAAAGGTTAAAAAAAAGGTTAAATAAAATTGGAAAAGGAGAATTGAGTTCATTAATGTGCTGGCAATGGCGTCCATCTGGACCCGGACAGTTGCCCTCACAACTCACCTAACAATTCTCCTGGTTATATCGTGGTAGGACTTGAATATTTATTGTGTTGTCCGTCTTTGTCTCTTTTTTTATACCTACGAAAAGTTCTTGTGTTTAAAGTAGACTTTCAGTCTAACTTTTACCGATGATTAATTAAAGAGTGTAAAGAGAAACTTTGTGACCCATTAATTAACTAGTTATTTTATAACTTTCAGTATTTGTCGTGCGGGAGATGTGGAAGTCGTTCATGGGATATTCTTTTTATAAAAGTGGAAACTGAATTATTGCCTCGTTTACTAAGTTAGACTGGGTATGTGGATTTAAATCCCGTTGACTGCATGTGGGCTATTAATTAAGGTTGAATCTAACCTGTTCACAAGTCAAAAATATCTTGATCCCGATTATAGGAATTAGAGTGATTCTCTCAGTGTATATACACTGAGAAACTTAACCTCCACCTCATATATCCTTGTTTGTCTGACTTTAATAACGTACTTGCTAGTGTAAAAAAGAGTAGATATAATTGTAAATCAGTTTAACGAGTGTAATTAAAAAAAACTACCTCCATAAAAGGGTTTAAAATGAGTTAATTTTCATTAAAAAATTACTGTTTTTAGTACAGCTGGAAGCTTCGGGATAACTTAGATATGTTAATGTTGCAGTTTGAGAAACATCTGATGTAAGTCAATGTAAATAAATGAATGCTTTTAATACTGGGGAAAAGAAAATACTCTTCTCACCTTTATCTAAATACTGATACTTGGGATCAAGCAAGTTACCTGATTATCCCTCATACATCCTCATACGCTTCCTTCATCAAGATCTATGTAAATCCATTGTTTCAGTTGTCAAGAGCTCACATAATTCAATGGATTGATAAACCTCCTGGTTAGCGAAGCATAGGATTAAGAGATCCCTTGTTGAGCTAAACAATGGACTTAATGTCACTGAGAAGACTATTGGCCTGGTCAAGACGCTGGGCAAATAAAAATATCTTATAGGTTGGAGTAGTTTAATATTCAGATTAAGTTGGGATTGGATAAATTATAACAGATTATGATAACATTGTCAACTGCTATCTGTCTGATGTGATGCGTTGCACAGTCTAACAACTAAACAAGATAGATAGCCAGAACTTGCTTTCACCTGCAGTCACAAAACTGCCATACCCACGAGCTTCCCTGGGGCAGGGACGATGGCAGACCAGAGGGGCCTAGCTTCTCTCTACGAGCCCCATGAGGGCGGGGAATGGGGCTAGGCCTGGGGGACAGTTGGTCCCAGAAGATGAGGACATTAGTCTGAGACACTACCGAAAAAGGGAACCAAGGCCGGGCCACCCCTTGGTAAAGGCCCGGGCAGGCGAATATACCGGCTAATCTCCAACAACAATAACAAGTAAACCAACCTTAATGACCTAATACATTATCGAAAAAATGACTGATTAAGCCCACATTTTATTATATTTGGGTATTTTTTCAGGTATTAAAATAAAGAGATGGAGAGTTAGCATTAAAAATATAGTTCAAAAATATTAAGTACCTAAAAGCATTGGGAAGGGATACAGAAGTGTGGTTAGAACCTCGAGGCAGCACTCACATTCTCCTGGTAACATTATAACATAACTGCAATATAGATTGGTGCTCCTCTTTAAACAGATGTGTAAATTTTGTAATATGGAGACCAGAAATGAGAAGCATAAGCTAAATGACTCCTTACCATGGATACATTAAGTCTAAGTATTACTTGAGAACTCCTGTTATATATACTTCTTGATGTGAATCCAAGAATTTTATAAGCTTAATTGCCAACATTTATGCACTCCTGTTCCGGGTTTGGAGTACGACACTTAAGTCTTATTTCTTATTCAGTATAATTAAGATCTACACTATTTAGTTTTAAAGTACCAAGATAATTTTCTTTTCCCAGTATTAGAATCTCACATTTGTCCCCATTGAACTGAATCTGTCACTTCTCAGACTAAAGCATCGATCTACCCAGATCATCCTAGCGCTAATGTCCTAGCAACATTCTGCTGAGGGCCAGTTTTTAATGTTATCGTTTAAGGATACTGTAAACAGCATTCTTCTCTTCTATTACGTATTTATACACCCTTCGTCAGGTACAGAATGATAATTATCTTTAATGAATTATTTTTTAGGACAACATAGCCAGAGGGAGTGTAAGAGGAGAGAGCCTTCTGTTTTACCACGTTCACTTACCTATCTAGCCTAAAGTTGTCTATAGCTAGACAGTAGTTTAAAATGTATCATTAGATAGCCTCGATGTAGTCATGAACCACTGCTGTTTTCTGTCTTCTTTATTAAATAACACAAATGTAGGATACAGAGTGAAACTGGATTTGTTTGTGAGCGAGTCGTCTCTCTCTCTCTGTCTCTCTCTGCTCTCTCTGTCTCTCTCTTCTCTCTCTCTGCTCTCTCTGTCTCTCTCTCTCTCTCTCTCTCTCTCTCTCTCTCTCTCTCTCTTTCAATACAATATAAATTTATTTCGACATATTACGTTATTTATACAGTAATGGGTGACACGTTAGAGCACGTTGAAAGCAGAGCTCTATAGCTCTCTCCACTTATGACCTTTAACACTAGAGTGGGAGTGAGAGATCAACACGTGACGTCTGTGCTGCAGGTGTAAGCGTGACGGACGACCAACAAGGACAGCGGCCAGGGTTCGCTCCAGCGGAGTCCACGGTGACGGTGCAGGAGGGAGAAACGGCCCGTCTGCCTTGTGTGGTGCTCCACCTCGGGGATAAGTCGGTGAGTAACTTTATACTGTGCAGTCTTTCTGAGTTGACGCTAGTGGGAGTACCAGCGTCTGGCCTCCAGCCTGAGTGGTACTCTGTGTACTCTCTTAAATCTTAATAATGGTTGCAGGGGGTCGAGTATCAGCCCCTGACCCTCCTCTTCTCTGCTGGCTGCATGAGCACTATTATACCTATTCCTTCAGCTATGTATGGATTCTGTCTCTTTAACTTCGCTGTCTAAGTAGTTCTACTTCTTGACTACTCTAAAGCTAAAGAAGTGTTTCCAGACATCTTCGTGACTCCTCTGTACTTTGAACATTCATCTATGACCTCTTGTGCCTGAGACCCTCCTTTAAAACAGATTCTCAATATTTTGTACGTACTAATCACGTCACCTGTAGGCCTTCTCTAGTGTCGTCAGGTTTAGCTCTCCTAAAGATCAGCTCTGGGACTAGTTTCGTTGCAAATCTTTGCATTTTTTCCCAGCTTCTTTACATGCTGATCCAGATGTGGGTTCCATTCTGGCTCTGCATACTCCAAGATGAGCCTGATATATGGTGTCCTTAACGTCGTGAATGCCTCCTTGTTGAAGTTCCTCAAAGTTACCCTTACATTTGCCATTCTCGTATTTCTACATAGCTGCATCCCTGTCTTTACTGGGGTGGACCTTAAATAATGTCCTTTAAGTCTTTATTTCAATTTGTGTTTTAAAAACTAAAAGTGAGTAGCCCTTGTATCTTGCAGTGTCGTAGTTTGTGCAAACCTGTGCCACAGAACTCCCATTCCGTGTCCAAGTCGCAAAGGCTGCATAATCCTGAATCACTATCTGCCTAGCCACTGGGTTAAGCCCTGGTATTATCTCTCCTTCTTAATATTCTTCCTCTCACCCACCTATTCTTACACTTTACCCACTTCCCCTTTCACCCGAAAGGGTCTTACCTAAACTCTCTTGATCTGCAGCGGTTATTCATTTGATAAGAACCTCAGGTGAAAAGCTCGGAACTATGCTCACTCCGAGGTCTTCTTCCAGGAAGGTTAACAGCCTTTTGTATCCCCATCCCCACTGTTTCAGGTCGTCTTTGTCCTCCGATTTTTGTAACTTTGCATTTGCCAGTATTAAATTCCAATAGCCATATGTCAGGTTAGTCTTGCAGCTTATTCAGATCTATTTGTAAACTTTCCTGGTCTACTCCTGTTTATATTCTCCTCATTAGTTTCACATTATATGCAAAGAGGGGACACCTCTAACTCGATTTCCTCTATCAAGTTTTTTTACATTCACAAGAAACAGTACTTTTCGCTTGCCTTGTTCGGCAAGAAGAGCGTTGCTATTTTAGCCAAACTCGCAAGGTTTACCTATACGGCAAGACATATATTTATTAGCCATGTGATAGAAACATGTATTATATTTATTTATTATATTACGGTGTATTTTAAGTGAGAGTTGATAGGTAGGATAGCTGGACAGCTGCGATTTCTTAGTATGTTTACTCCTTGCGTTTTTTCTCTGGTCTTCTATTCGCTGGTGTGTGGTGACGTAATCTTGCGTCACCATACGTCATCATCCATTTCCACCAATCACTGCTGTCGCCTTGTTATGACGTGAGGAATTCTCTACGTAATAGAAGCTCAGTTTACTACTTGGGAGTAGAGAGAGAGGAGAGTAGTGAGAGGCGTGTGTGGACGCCTTCTTGCCGACGAGGCAGGAAAAATTCTTTCTTGAATTTAGGAGTTCATTTCCATTTTAGTTGAGGTTAGTATGCTTATAAGTATCATTTTCTATGCAACTGTGATAACAGATACTTAGAATGTTTGTTATATGTTATTGCGGAATATTATATCTATACAACGAATGTGCTGTGAGTGTCTCACTTTACATATGTCTGTAGGTAGTTCTACGAATTCCCATTTATTTCTTCACTCTGTGTACTTAGTAAGATAGGGTACTGAATGTTACTGAGGGTCCCATCGTTATTACAGGGCTGGCTGAGGTAATTACCTTTTACCTCTTACAAAATCACACACGATTCGACAGTACTTTCGGATTACTCTATATTCCTTTAAGGGGGTCACATATATGATTCATGAATCCGTTAAAAACTTTCTGAACTTATTCCAGTAAACATCTGCTAAAATTGCTGTCATATTACCTTGGTAACAAGTGGTTTGACTCAGTGCATTTGAGATCAAACTGTCATTTTATCCCTAGATTTCAATAAAAAATATTAGTAAAATTTGTACAATATAGTGTTTACATAGTCGTTTTCCTAGAATATTCTCACTTTACGCTAAAGGTTATGAAATCTATTGTTTTTTTCCAAAATACCTAAGGTGAGAAGACAGTGTCAATAGAGTATTATGAATTAGTTATATTTCTGTGACCTGATATATATATATATATATATATATATATAATATATATATATATATATATATATATATATATACACACACACACACACATTGTTCCCTACTTAAGTATTACAAAACATGTATTGCCACTAGTTACAAGACATGAGGGAACCATGGGGAACCATGTAACAGGAACTCTCTCTTACTAACTGGTTAATTTTTATCGTTGACAATAAAACTTATTGTTGACTGGGAATACTTTATTACCGACAAAAGTTCTTAAATTTTCTGTGAGGGTATTTATTACTGATTAGGAATGCTTTATTACAGAATGGGATCTATTTATTACTGAGTGGACAGGGTTCATTACTGACTGGGTATTCTTTATTACTGACTGGGTATTCTTTATTACTGACTGGGTATTCTTTATTACTGACTGGGTATTCTTTATTACTGACTGGGTATTCTTTATTACGACTGGGTATTCTTTATTCCCGACTGGGTATTCTTCATTACTGTGGTTATTTTGCATATTTTAGGTATATAATCTGATAATCATCTTCCAAATTTATTTCCACTTAAGGGGGACCCGAGTGGAAATAAGTCACTTTGACTTTTTTGGATTGGCCACACAGTGGTCCAAGAACTTATAAGTTTACAAGAAATAAAGAACTTAAGGTCCTTCGAAAAACTGGTAAAGACTGGAATCTTTACAAAATCTGCAAGTAGTCAGAGAGAACGGTGATTAGGTAATCTACACATATGCTACACATATCCTAGGTAATCTACACATATGCTACACATATCCTAGGTAATCTACACATATGCTGCTATGTATGATAAATTATGTAACTGCATTTATATGAATCTGTACCTGAATCAACTTACTCTCACTCAGTATATACAAAGACAGGTGTATCACTCGTAAAACCACTTAAAGATGTAATTCATTCGGTGTATTTACACACAGATATGCGTATTTCTCAAAGCATTTCAGGTGAGAGGTTTATATTTCACACTGTTCATACACTGAGACGTGTTTATTTAGAAGTGTATATACAATGTGTGTCTCAGTGCATAGAAGTGTCTTTCAGTGTATTTATACTGTGAGATGTATATAAGCTGAGAGATGTATCTCTCAGTATATATATTCAGTAAAAGATGAGTATTGATCAACGTTTATACTCTGTGACGTAATTCTCTGTCTCTTAGTTTATATAGTAACTGAGCCTTCATTATATTCCCTATTTTTGAGATTAAAATTACCTCGACTTGTGGTGTACAGGTCACATGCAGCCTCAATCACCATCGTGCAGTAGATCGGTTTCACACCTAAATCAACTAAAATTATTATTATAACTAAGTACAGCCATGTAATAATAATATGAACATAATAATCATAAGGTATGTTTAAATAATAATCAATGTAATACTCATCAGATATAGCTATGCAATAATCATCCGGATATAATAATAATAATAATAATCTCCAGCTGTTTCCTGAGGCTAACTGGCGTGCGATTTACTAAGCTTGAAGATAAATGGTTAAGAGAAGACGTCTTTATAATAGAGCAAATCTGTAAATTTAAACATTTCTGTATTCAGTGTCTCCAAATTAGTAAAGAATGACTGGTTATATTTTTATAATATTTTGGCTGTAAACCTGTGGTATAGACTGGGGACAAGTTGAAAATCTCACTAAGGCATGAAGACCTTGGGGTCATATTGATAAATTAGACACATGAGCAACATGGGTATTTTTATTGTGGAAAACGTTTCGCCACACACTGGCTTCATCAGTCCAATACAAAGAAGAATGGTAAAGATCAGGAGATTAATGGATTGATTATATCTACTCCAGGTTGAGGGATTGATTACCTCAAACTCCTGATCTTCACTATTCTTCTTTGTATTGGACTGATGAAGCCACTGTGTGGCCAAACGTTTCCACACTATAGATACCCAAGTGTTACACATGTGTCTAATTTATCAGTTCAGCAGGATACCTAACGTCTTGTGACATATTGCGATAATGTTGGTAAAATTACCAACAATATGTGCAAGTAATGCAATATTTTATTTTGGCAACGTTTCGATCTCCAGGAACTTTGTCGAACTGTAACGGCCTGACAAAGCTCCTGGAGAGCGAAACGTTGCCACTATGAAATGTCGCATTAATTACACAGTCATTTTACCTAACGTCTTATGACATCTGTGGCTGAGTGGTTCAAGGCTTTAGGTCCCCAGTTAACAACACTCGTGAAGAGCTAACGACATAGGTTTGAATCCTGCTGGCTACAACATTTCTATGTACTTTCTCTTCTTTCTGTTAGGGGCATCAATTATAGTATCTTTGGTGTGGCCAGAACATGATCATATGTTGGCGGGTTGTTTCCGACTAGACACGACCTAACTTGTTTTGGTTAATGTGCCGAAAATGTTCGAAAATTCTCATTGCTAGAGTCTGCGTAGAGAGATTCACCACAGTGCAACTGCACTGTTTAACACTACCTCGGGAGTTTAGCACAATACGCCTACAATCACCAACGATACTCCAAGAGCTCATCACATATATTAATTTCCTCGGGACACTACGATACTCAAGCAATCCTCTATAATTCCTCGGGACACTACGATACACTAGCAACCCTCTATAACTCCTCGGGACACTACGATACACTAGCAACCCTCTATATAACTCCTCGGGACACTACAATACACTAGCAATGCTCTACAATTCCTCTTGGCACTACGAAACACTAGCAATCCTCTACAATTCCTTGGGACACTACAATACACTAGCAATCCTCTACAATTCCTCGGGACACTACAATACACTAGCAATCCTCTACAATTCCTCGGGACACTACAATACACTAGCAATCCTCTACAATTCCTCGGGACACTACCATACACTAGCAATCCTCTACAATTCCTCGGGACACTACCATACACTAGCAATCTCTACAATTCCTCGGACACTACAATACACTAGCAATCCTCTAATTCCTCGGGACACTACAATACACTAGCAATCCTCTACACCTCGGGACACTACCATACACTAGCAATCCTCTACAATTCCTCGGGACACTACCATACACTAGCAATCCTCTACAATTCCTTGGGACACTACAATACACTAGCAATCCTCTACAATTCTTCGGGATACTACAATACACTATCAATCCTCTACAATTCCTCGGGTCACTACGATACACTAGCAATCCTCTACAATTTCTCGGAAACGGGATATTGTTCTACAATATCCCGGAAATTTTCTACAACACACTACAATTTTCCACAATACTCCAGAAACTGTCCACAATACACAGACTACATTACAATTCCTTTCAATACAATACAATAGGAATGCTCTACAGTACCTCGGGAACTGATGTAATGTAGATTTAAAAAAACCTACGGTACATCATGGTTTAAAAAACAATCAACCTCGGGAAGTTCTTACAATACACCTACAGCATCTTATTAATACACCTGCAATTAACTTCATCTTCCTCGGATCAAACTTATTACCTTCCAGTAATCTGACCGGGTCTCCTTTGAACAATAAGTCATAAATAACTCTAGATCTTCCTACGACACAATTTCCCGTCCCTGTCAAGGGGTTTGATCCAAGGAATTGGGTCTGATCTCCCCTTAGATCAAACCAGATGGCCTCCAATTCAACTCAGGCGAGGCATCACTCCTACTGGTTTAGCGCTTTCTCCAAGAATGTAATAAAAATGAAATGCAATACACCTACATTACAATAACTCGTGATCTCTCTACGATACTCTACAATAACCCGTGATCTTACAATACCCAATACAAAATTCATCCTACAATACTCTATGATAACAAAGGGTCTCCCTGTAATGCTCTATAATAATTTGCATCTGCCTACAATACGCCGGCAGTATGCTACAATAACCCTGGGTCTCCCTACAATACTGTACAACAACGCGATAACGTCCAACAATCCTTAGCAAAAAGCTCGGGATCTCTCTACAATACAATAACCTGACAATGGGCCTATAACTCACTACGATAGCCTGCGATCTCCCTACAGTACTCTACGATAACCCAGAATCTCCCTACAATACTCAACGGTAACCTAAAATCTCCCTACAATACTCTACGATAACTTAAGATCTCCATATAATACGGTAAAACAAAATTTCCCTGCAATACTCTACGATAATCTAAGATCTCTACAATACTCTACGAGAACCCAGTATCTCCATACAATAGATAACCCAGAGTTTCCCTACAATACTCTACGATAACCTAGGATCTCCATACAATACTCTACCACAACTCAAGATCTCCGTACAATACTCTACGAGAACCCAGTATCTCCATACAATACGATAACCAAGAGTCTCCCTACAATACTCTACAATAAAAATAGTATCTACATTAACGAGAGACGTCTACGCCGAGTGACTGCTTGCTTCTCATACAAACATCACGGGGAAGCGCTAAAACCGTAGTGGGAAGGGGCAGGGGGTCATACAGTCTGTATGGACTTTCCAAACTCCTTATTAAACTCCCTATTTACCTCCGAAACTCCCTATTTTTCGAAGAATTTTTGGTCAATATATTTGAATTTTAGTTGTAAACTTGAAATAGTCCAAAATATCGAAAAATTAATTTTCGATTAAAAGGAAGAAAAGGGGGGTATCAAGAGGGATCAAGAGCCCTCCGCCAGCGCCGAGGCACGTTCGTCGGGTGTGAAACACCCTGAGAAGCATTCGGATTTTACGCGGCCTCGTTGAACGTCTTTACGACTCCTACGAAGGTCCTCGCGCGGAGTTCACAGTTCAGGGTGAGACGCCACAACACGCTTGATTGTCTCGGTAACGCACCTCCCAGCCCTCAGACGATGCCAGAGATGAGCTGTGAGCTGAGATAAGGACACGTCTCCAAGTCCTTAGATGGTGCTGGGAAATGAGCTGTGAGCCGAGATACGGGCTTGTCACCAAGCACTTAGACGGTGCTGGGAAATGAGGAGTCACCTAAGTTAGGGAAGCATTTCCAAGTGCTTACAAGAGCTATGGGCTAAGATGTGAATGTGTCTCACTGTGCTGAGACGAGCTGGGGGTGATAAAGTAGGAGCTGAGATAGGATGGGAAGGCAGCCTAAGACAGATGACCGTAACTACTGCGGTTGGAGGGATGGTGGGGTCGGTAATTGTGGGGGTGGAGGGTGATAAGCGAGTTATGGTGGGTAGAACAAGGAGTGTGGAGAAGGAAAGGTGGGAATGATAAGACCGGTGAGAAAGGAAATAAGTCTCTCTGACCTTTTTTTTAAGGATATCCTAGGTAATTTACACAGTGTATTAATGCTGGTAGAATTACAGACAATATGTCGCGTTAGTTGCACTTTTGTCCTTTCCCTAACAATTTACATACACGTTACTATGTACGATAATTTGTGTAATTGTATTTGTGTATCGGTACCTAAATATACTTGTTTACTTACTAAGGATAAGGAGGATGAGGAAAGGATGGTGGAAAGGATAAGAAGGGTGAGGAAGGATGGTGTGGAGAGTTATGAATGTGCGGAAATGTGGAAGACAGATAGCAAAAGGCTCCCGCTCCACGTTGAAGCTATCTGTTGAGGAATACCCAGGGTTCGGCTATCTTTATTTCTGACTAGACAGCTGAGTCAAGAATAGTATAGGGCAGTGCTCTTTCCCTGCTCTCCATACCCTTCTCAATACACTGAAATGTAATCATATCAAAATCAAATGCGTTCGTAAACATTTACTAGGGCAGAATGAAGTAGACTTGTGATAGAAAGAGCTATGACCACCAGTATTATTTATAGCACTACATCTAGTACTTCTATGAATGTGCGGAAATGTGGATCAGAGCCAGGCTGTTACTGCCAGCCGCACGCAATCTAATTTACTAACAACAGCCCGGCTGGTCAGGTACTGGTACAGCCAAGGGTCTTCAAGAGGGAAGTGGGAGGCAACTGACAGTCTTGGGTCCCTGACACTTATTGTGTTATCTCTTTGAGTACTCATGACACCCTTGCTTTTCATTTCATTGATTTCCATGTGCAGATTTAGGACAAGTCCCTTCAGGATTTTAAAGGTGTATATTATGATGCATCTTTCTCGCCTGCGTTCCAAGGAGTACAGGTCAAGGTTCTTCAACCCAACAAAATAGCCACTAACTCTTGATCATCAATCAAACATTTGGTGCAGTGGAGTAAGAGTGAATCTTCGACCAGAGCAGTACAGTGTACATTGTACCTTGTAGGGGATGTAAATAGTAAGAACAGGAGACTGTTAGATGCAAGAGTTTTGAAGTTCAAGAGCAAAGCAGTGTACAGCACAGTGACTATCGCAGACACCCGGCCAAGTTTAATGATGCCGATCTGTCATCCTTGCAAAGGAACGAGAGAGAAGGAAGATGCTAGCAGTGGCTTAATTGCCAATACCGACTCCATCCCACACAGATCTGAACGCTTCCGAGTTTTCAAACTTATACTCAATAGATTATTGACTATATTTAGATCGGCTGTCACGTTAATACCCACTTACTGCTACCAGACTCACCTCGTGGGTCACTTCATCCTGGCTACTGGTCACTTCACCCTGGCTACTGGTCACTTCATCCTGGCTACTGGTCACTTCATCCTGGCTACTGATCACCTCACCCTGGCTACTGGTCACTTCACCCTGGCTACTGGTCACTTCACCCTGGCTACTGGTCACTTCACCCTGGCTACTGGTTACCTCACCCTGGCGACTGGTCACCTCGCTACTGGTTATTTCACCCTGGCTACTGGTCACCTCGCTACTGGTCACCTCGCTACTGGTCACCTCGCTACTGGTTACCTCACCCTGGATTCTGGTCAGCTCACCCTGGCTTCTGGTCAGCTCACCCTGGCTTCTGGTCAGCTCACCCTGGCTTCTGGTCAGCTCACCATGGCTTCTGGTCAGCTCACCCTGGCTACTGGTCACCTGTCCCTGGCTACTGATCACCTCACCCTGGCTACTGATCACCTGTCCCTGGCTACTGGGTGAGGTAAAGATACCCAACTGTTGCACACGTGTCCTAATTATCAACATAAGCACACAAATTATCCTGACCTTCATATAAACAACATACACAAGTGTTAACAGCTTTAAATAAATAAGTAAGTAAAGAATTCATTAATAAATCTAAACTGTGTCCACTAGTATTGAAAACAGTCATTAGTTATCGCATGGAAACCAGTGTTCGTTAATGTTAACCTTTTAGCAAAATACATCAGCGTTGAAAGTTTGAAGGCGATCAGTAAACGCATTCTCCAGTTGCTGCACAGAATTCAGTAATACCGACTTATTTAGTTTTATTTAAAAATTGGTAGATTTTTACCCACTCGGCTTAAAATTGCACTAAACTTCCTTTAGTGAGCTGCATCAGTGAAGGCAGTTTGAAGCTCATCAGTAGAGGCATTCTCAAAGTGTCGCACGTACAATGTACAATTGCTGGGTCACTACATGGAGAAGACCCGGACCAGGACCCGTCCTGGCAAACCTACATGAATACGAACAATGTATTGCAAAACCTTTAAATATCAAGAGACTAATTGGTCCCTACACAGCCAATAACAATCCCAAATTTCCTCTAAGTTACAACAATTATGAAAGTTTGAAGCCGATCAAAAGAGACGTTCTCAAGTTGCCACAGGAAAACTTTGGGGTAAGAGTAATAAATCGACAGTCACTCTGGGTATCCTCTTTTGGGGGATACCTAGAAAAGCCTTGCTCTGTTTTGTCTTTGTATTTCACTTGATCCGAGGAAGGGGAGTGTATCAAATTTTCAGTGCTGCGATGCAGTACTCAATATTTATTACATATTTTTTGTAACTGAAATCTCAACTAATCACAAATTAGAAATAAATATAGGAGACGTTTTGGTCTGTTCTGAAACATTATCAAAGATGGACCGAGACGTCATAAAAATTATTTCCATTTTGTTGGTTAATAGTAAATCGTTCCAGCAAGGGAATAATGATTTTGTTTTTGCACCTTGATAACTTGGGCATGGTGAAGCTGTGATGGGAGACGGTGGCGCAGGAAGACCAAGGAAGGCCAAGCTAACTTGTTTATAAGGCCCAGTCCCCTGAGTGGCCAGGCTCCCATGTTCACTTAAACTAAATGATAGGAGCACTTTGTGCTAACACTGGGCCAGCCTTTGATGTGGCTCAGCACTACTAAGTAACACTGGTTGATGCTGCAGTACAGGAGGCAAGGAGAGTGTTGGCAGGAAGTGCCTGGACTGGGATAGGCGTAAATTGAAAAGTGCCTCTTTGAGCAGTGATAGAAGCAATCGGCTCACAAGTGGAATCCAGGATCAATTCTGATAATATAGAGACGAAGATGCATCTCTATGTTCCGATGTTTTCCCTGTTGACCCAGCGGTAAATAGGTATCAGTAGGAGCACACGAATGACAAAGAATATTTTGTACTATATTTTTTATCAAGTATTAGGAATACACGAAACCTCCGTAGTATTTAAAATATTGAGGATAAGATCCTGACGAGTGAAGGTACTGTATAAATCTGGGGTCAGGTAATGCAGGGTGAGGTATAGATCTGGGGTCAGGTAATGCAGGGTGAGGTATAGATCTGGGGTCAGGTAATGCAGGGTGAGGTATAGATCTGGGGGTCAGGTAATGCAGTGTGAGGTACAGATCTGGGAGTCATGTAACGCAGAGTGAGGAATAGATCTGGGAGTCAGGTAACGCAGGGTGAGGTGTAGATCTGGGAGTCAGGTAACGCAGGGTGAGGTATAGATCTGGGGGCCAGATTGCAGTAATTTGTTTATTCTTCATTAATCAAAGATAAAATGTGCATTTGGTTTTGATAAACTGTACATTCGTCTCTTTTGCGTTACTAAGGTACAATGGTAGCCTCGAGGCATCTGTTTTGACTTATTTTCTTTGTCAATAAGACAAAGATATAATAAGATATAATAAGAGTGCTGCAGTAGATCATGCATATGATGCACGTCATCACTGTTGCATGCATGATTGAGCTTCTATAGTCTAGTGTTAAAATCCCAGGTTGTTTCACCAACCTAATAATGATCGCATATTCCACATAGAATACAACAGACTCTAGCTTTGTCTGTCTTCTTGTTAGCTCGAGGCTTTTTGATCATTTGTTCAATGGATTTGGTAGAGAGTATTGCACTACTCACGTTGGCTTTCTGGAGAAGTGGGCTGATAGCGGATGTCGTGAGTCTAGTAACGAAGGATGAGCCTTAATTCAGCGGCTTTTTCTCTTTGGGGTTGTAAAGCAGAGTAATCTTAGAGTTTGGTCCTGCAGAAATAGATATGCCGAGTTTATTTGAAGGTAGAAAAAATATTTTATATGCAGGTTTTCTCGTCTGCAATACATTCACTGCTGCAGATCCTGATACCACATAAGAAGTCTATAAATAATCCTCTTTCCGTTGAATAACATTGGATCAAGTCATTTTTTCTGTATTCTTTCTATTAATTAACTAATTAACTGTGAATGTAAGATAGCTAAAGTATTTTATGAGAAGTACATCACGAAGGGGAAGAGTACAGTCGTCGTCCTCTTCCTAAGAAAAGTAACCGAAGAATCAACTCTGTTGAGCTGATCCTTGAAGTTATTGAGGTCATATTGTCTCCGAATAAGACATTGTAATATACAGGGGAAATGACATTCATGATCCGATCTCTTCCTGGATGGTCTAAGTAGTGAATGACCAGAATCAAAAATAGCTTATACCTTATACCTGTCTAAAAATGTCGTTCTCTATAGAAAATAAGTTGTATTATGCTTCACTTGCTACAGAGGGAGCACGTATATAAAGAATGACAGGATAGCTTCACCACATCAAAAGAAAAAACTCGCGAAAATAGAAAAAAAAAAGTTAAGGCAACTGTTTACCTTCACTGTAAAATAAGTTTAAAGGACAATAATACCAGCAACAAGAACAACAGCAGTATGAGTAATCAAAGTAAAACTAGATTAATAATGTAAACACTGTAAATTATTCCACCTTTCCTTTCTCCCATTAGACCTGTACCAGGAGCGCCTACATGACCCATCTTAAGAAGTCATCTCTTCTCCCTTTCTCAACAACAACTTCCACTTCTTATCTCATAAAAATGGCTCATAGATATAAAAGACAATAAAACAGAAATAACCCTCTGACCAGATCCAGAGAGAGAGAGAGAGAGAGAGAGAGAGAGAGAGAGAGAGAGAGAGAGAGAGAGAGAGAGAGAGAGAGAGAGAGAGAGAGAGAGAGAGAGAGAGAGAGAGAGAGAGAGAGAGAGAGAGAGAGAGAGAGTGAGTGATAGAGTGATAGAGTGATAGAGTGATAGAGTGATAGAGTGATAGAGTGATAGAGTGATAGAGTGATAGAGTGATAGAGTGATAGAGTGATAGAGTGATAGAGTGATAGAGTGATAGAGTGATAGAGTGATAGAGTGATAGAGTGATAGAGTGATAGAGTGATAGAGTGATAGAGTGATAGAGTGATAGAGTGAGAGAGTGAGAGAGTGAGAGAGTGAGAGAGTGAGAGAGTGAGAGAGTGAGAGAGTGAGAGAGTGAGAGAGTGAGAGAGTGAGAGAGTGAGAGAGTGAGAGAGTGAATGAGTGAATGAGTGAATGAGTGAATGAGTGAATGAGTGAATGAGTGAATGAGTGAATGAGTGAATGAGTGAGTGAGTGAGTGAGTGAGTGAGTGAGTGAGGAAATGAAACCAAGGAATTTTTTTTTTAAAGTAACTTATTTGAAAAGTTAATATTATAGACAAAAACCAACAACCTCATATGCAAAGGAACTTTTGAGTCCAGTTCCTTGGTTCAAGAGCCCCTCATCAGCATCAAAGCAAAATAATGCATCTTGCAAAATTGCATCTACACACTCCATTGAATATATCATCCTTATATTAATAATAGTAAATATCTTTATTTACTACCAGTACATCTACAAGTTATACAGACCATATTTCACATCATTGACATACTACTATATAGAAAGCCCCTTCTTATGCAGAGCATTTCGGGCAAATTAGGTCAGTTTTGTCCCAGGATGCGACCCACACCAGTCGACTAACACCCAGGTACCTATTTTACTGATGGGTGAACATAGACAACCGGTGTAAGGAAACACGCCCGATATTTCCAACCCTTCGCCGGGAATCTAACCCGGACCCTCACCGTGTGAAGCGAGAGCTTTTGCCACCAGTGGTGAAATTCTGAAGACGGAGTTGTCTGTCTTCCTAACTTTCTTAAACAAAATTGGGAATGGAATACGCAGTATTGTGCAAAGGACATCCACGTATGCAGATAATCCCGTAAATCTTGCTCTAGATATGTTACGCAAATGCTGAAAATTTGAAGCCGATCGAATAAGGCGTTATCGAGTAATATACGAAAATTAGTGAGCAATCAAATGCAAATGTTGTGAAGAATATTCCAAAAAACTACAATAAAAAACTACAATAAAACAAAGTTGTAGCCTTTTCCATTTTTTTTTGTCACCACACAGCCGAAATTTTATAAGAAAATACTTATGTTGGGTTTGAAGCTGATCAGAAGAGACATTCACTAGTTAATACATGGAAAAACAATTTGCCAAATTGGTAAACTGAAATTTACACAGTTCTGTGTGAGGTAAGGTGTGTTTTAATAAAGTCCACCAATGGTAAGTATTTGACGCTGATCAGAAAAGTTATTCTTCAGTAATTCATCTGATTCCAATGATTCAAAGATTTTTATTTTTCAAATTTGCACCAGTTC
Source organism: Cherax destructor (assembly GCA_009830355.1). Lineage (NCBI taxonomy): Eukaryota > Metazoa > Arthropoda > Malacostraca > Decapoda > Parastacidae > Cherax > Cherax destructor. The sequence continues at coordinate 266,510 of WNWK01000480.1, forward strand.
GGACTAATGGTTTATCCTCCGTATAGAATGCATAGTAATTAATATTTTGAATTGTCTAGTTATTGAATTTTAAAGAATACCACTAATAATAAAAATTGGCAAATTGGATTTGTGCAACCCTCTGGCGGCGTAATATTTGTGTTCAAGAAACCACACCAATGAGAAAAATATGAAGCCTATCGGATGAGTTATTCTCCAGTTATTGCTCGTATTCCATAGATTCCAAGTTTATTTTTACTTTTTTTGCTACATCAACAGTACGCAAACGAAACTTAATGGGTAATATCCTGGCCCTAAGATGCATCAGCCATTAAATATTGAAGGGAATAAAAAAATCACATTATTTTCCACATACAATCTTCAAATCGTTTCCTAGTCATTAGAATTTCACTCTCCGATATCGTCCAATTTTTTTGACATTTTTAGAACGTTTGAACGTTATCAGAGCCATTCCATTATGCTGGGTAAGGGTTCAGAAACTTTAGTCATAGGGCAAATAAACACTCCAAGTATTCCATTAATTTGGTCCTCATTACCGTAAACAAGGGTTGAAAATTTGAAGCCGATTGGATGAGGTGTTCTGCAATTACGAGCAAAATTTATTCGAAAAGTTGAAAAACTTGAAAAAAAAAAAAAATACCCAGCCTTTTAAAAGTATTCCTTCGAGGATACAAAATGATAATTATTTGACACATTAGCCCAACCCTCCCTCAGAAGTAGGGCGGGACAAAACTGTAGAAACAAATCCACCGTCAGTCGGTCAATTCATGACTTCCCAGAAGCGTGCTGACATCCCAGGTCAGATGACACTCGTAACTGCAATAATAATGTTAATAATAAAAACAACAATAATTACAACAATAAAAATATTAACAAGCTAATGAACTGAAAGTAAACAGAAGTAAAGAACATAGCATGACAAGGGACCTTTATTATTTGCATTATGAATAAACGACACTGACGAGGGACTAAAGAACGACATAAACAAGTTTGCTGATGTCATTAAAATAGGTCGTCAATTAAATTCTGATGAGGACTCGAGAGCGCTATAGGAAGATCTAGTTTAGTACACTACTATTATCAGGGGAATTGAATTTAACCAGATATCACGAATGAGAAGAACCGGATATATCATCATCACGTTCAAAATGGAAAGGGACATCGACAAGGCAGCTAGAAACACAGTGTAGTATGATGAGGGTAGGACAGGAGACAACACAGTGTAGTATGATGGAGGGTAGGACAGGAGACAACACAGTGTAGTATGATGGAGGGTAGGACAGGAGACAACACAGTGTAGTATGATGGAGGGCAGGACAGGAGACAACACAGTATAGTATGATGGTGGGTAGGACAGGAGACAACACAGTGTAGTATGATGGAGGGTAGGACAGGAGACAACACAGTGTAGTATGATGGAGGGTAGGACAGGAGACAACACAGTGTAGTATGATGGAGGGTAGGACAGGAGACAACACAGTGTAGTATGATGGAGGGTAGGACAGGAGACAACACAGTGTAGTATGATGGAGGGTAGGACAGGAGACAACACAGTGTAGTATGATGGAGGGTAGGACAGGAGACAACACAGTGTAGTATGATGGAGGGAAGGACAGGAGACAACACAGTGTAGTATGATGGAGGGAAGGACAGGAGACAACACAGTGTAGTATGATGGAGGGTAGGACAGGAGACAACACAGTGTAGTATGATGGAGGGTAGGACAGGAGACAACACATGTAGTATGATGGAGGGAGGACAGGAGACAACACAGTATAGTATGATGGAGGGTAGGACAGGAGACAACACAGTATAGTATGATGGAGGGTAGGACAGGAGACAACACAGTGTAGTATGATGGAGGGTAGGACAGGAGACAACACAGTGTAGTATGATGGAGGGAGGACAGGAGACAACACAGTGTAGTATGATGGAGGGTAGGACAGGAGACAACACAGTAGTAGTATGATGGGGGTAGGACAGGAGACAACACAGTGTAGTATGATGGAGGGAAGGACAGGAGACAACACAGTGTAGTATGATGGAGGGTAGGACAGGAGACAACACAAATTGTAGTATGATGGGGCAGGATAGGAGACAACACACACTGCAGTGTGATGAGAGGAGCAGGAGAGGAGACAGCACACACACACACTAATATAATGAGGGGGTAGGACGGGAGACAACACACACTACAGTATGATGAGGGGTAGGACAGGAAACAACACGCATGTAGTATGATGGGATGGAGGACAGGAGACAATAACCACTTTAGCATTGTAAAGTACAACATAAGATCACACGCACTTTAGCGTGGGACCGCAATAACAAACAATGCACAGTTTAACATGGGAGTCAACAAGAAACAACACATACGTTAACATGAGAGAGCACAAGATATAACATTCATTTAAAGAGAGGAGAGATAGGCAAAACACAATTAAACACACAGGAAATCAAACCAGGAGACAAAACACAATTTGCGTGGGAGAATACAACAAATTACAGCACAAATCTTGTGACAGAGAACCACAAGACACAAACCCCACTTAAGCAAGGGAGGACCTTCCAGGGGACAACGTACATTTGATCATGTCAGGTACAGAAAGATGAAAACACATGGAAAGAGGACAATTATATTATTCAGGGGTTAATGCGAAGAAATATTTTCAGAATTAAATAAGTATTAAATGATGGAGGGTGAATTACGTGTTTAAGACGGTTGAAAGTGGTGTTTAAGAGGGTCTAAGGAAACATAAAAGAGAGGGTAAAGAGTATTTAAAACGCCGTTGGAGAGGTTCAGGAATGGTGAGAACAAGTACTATACAGCAACGAAACAATGTAAATACAAGACAAATTTTTTGGTCCATGTTTAGTGTCCATAATTGCTGGCCATCAAGCTTGTTGATACTTGTCTAAATTTGGTGTCCAAGCGAAACGTCATCTGTAATTAAAGATTTCAGATATTTAAGTTCTTTTGTTTAGGAGGTACAAGGTAGTTTAGGGGGTGTAAAGCAATTTAGAGGTGTAATGGGAATTGAGGTTTATGACAGGCTTTACGAACGTTTAAGAGATTGAATGAAGAGGAGCTGGACTTTAGAACTGAATTAGGAAGATTTAAGAGCAGTTTAGGAGTAGAAAGCAGTTAGGATGGTGCATGGACAGTTTAGTTAAGTATGAGAACGGTTTAAAGGGGTTTAAGAGCAATTTAAAAACGTACAAGCACAGTTTAGGAGTTGCATAGGGTGTAAGTACGTTTTAGGAGGGTGTAGGAGCAGGGCAATTTAGGAGGGTGTAGGAGCAGGGCAATTTAGGAGGGTGTAGGAGCAGGGCAATTTAGGAGGGTGTAGGAGCAGGGCAATTTAGGAGGGTGTAGGAGCAGGGCAATTTAGGAGGGTGTAGGAGCAGGGCAATTTAGGAGGGTGTAGGAGCAGGGCAATTTAGGAGGGTGTAGGAGCAGGGCAATTTAGGAGGGTGTAGGAGCAGGGCAATTTAGGAGGGTGTAGGAGCAGGGCAATTTAGGAGGGTGTAGGAGCAGGGCAATTTAGGAGGGTGCAGACAATTCAGGGAGACGCAGGAAGGATTTAAAGTGTTTAGGATTGTAAGAAAGAAGGTATTTGATGAAGTAACAACGGTTAACTCCACAAGTGAGTTCAATTATAAATGTTGTAAACTGCAGCATCTTCCACCACCACCCCAACTTCAACTCCACACCATAACACCACCACAATCACACCAACAGAGATTACTACACTCCACCACCACTAAGACCACCATCACTACTAAGACCACCTCAACCACTATCACCACCATCACACCCCACCACCACTAGCCAATCCGCGAGAGTGGGGTGCAGGCTCAGGAGGTGGATGCAAACACTTAGGTATATGAGGTGCCGTATTTGCCACATCCGCTACCAGCTCACTCAGCAGCTGATCCCACCACCACTAAAGCGCTTTCTTCATCAACGTCCGAAACCTTCTGGGCAGCATCACACGCAAGACCAAGAATTACACGAAGACTTGAATGGTGACTCGTAGCTTAGTGGGAGCGATCTCACCTCACATTCAGAGGATCATGGCTCAATATTGGAGCGGAGGAGACAATGTTTCCCCTGATCAAGTAGCAGTTAATAGATTCTTGGTGCAAGACAATTATGGTAGGTCGCATCCTGTGAGGCGTAACTTAGGACTAAGAAATAAACCGATGTAAAATTGCAGCTCCTGGCCTACAAATTTAACTCTTGCTTCCCTCCTGCTGGCTAGGAGATACTAGCAGCTATTATGCAAAATCTTTCCCGGATATTTTTATAAAGAATGTTGAAGAAATGGTCGTTCCTCAGGAATGATGAGTTGCTACTTACTGAAGGCTTCAGAGAATGTAATATAACCTTTCAGCATTTTACATTGTTCGTTATATTACGTGAAATCGTATCATTTGTTGGGTGTTTCTTCAAATTAGAAGAATATATTATTTTGGTCATGTAAGACTAGGAATAGGTAAGGTTAGGTTTGAGACATAATTATAATAGTTACTGACTCGATGGTGGGACGCACTGTTAAATGGAACAGCTTAGAGGCAACGTTTCGCGCACCCCAATATGTGAGCGAAACATCAGCTACAGCGGTTCCTTATAGCTCCATATGAGTCTCAACACGTAACGTTAGTAAGGATAGGCTAGGTAACGGTAGGTTAGACGAGGTTGGGTTAGATTAAGTTAGTTCAATTTAGAGACTCATAGCAGTCATTTCGAAAACAAGGAACCTCAGGGTGAACCAGAAGGACTCTGAGTCGCTGTTGCAAGCATGTAGATAAATGGTTCAGAGAACCGACAACAGTGGCTTCATCAGTCCAATACAAAGAAGAATAGTGAAGATCAGAAGGAGTCCGAGGTAATCAGTCCCTCATCTATCATTTCCAGGCTGAGGGACTGATTACCTCAAACTTTTCTTAATCTTCACAATTCTCCTTTATAGGACTGATGAAGCCACTGTGTGGCGAAACGTAACCTCAATAAAGACACCAAAGTGTTATACATGTGTGTAATTTATCACTGCTGTAGGCCTAGTGGCCCATGCTAGGCTGTTCTTTATTATTCCGTTTTTTCCATTTGTATATTTACATCCTATACCCCTATTCTGCGGCTGTCCAGAGAGCAAATTTAGTGTCCTCCTTTAACTTTCTTGCAAAATCTGATACACTGGATCAACTTCTTTAGGCTCTCCATTGCGTTTAATAATATCTTTATTTCTACAAGTATATGTGCAAGCCATACCACGGGTGGGATTCGAACCCGCGGTCAGAGAGTCTCAAAACTCCAGACCGTCGCGGGTTCGAACCCCACCCGTGGTATGGATTGTTTGCAATAGTGTCATTACGATTTCGTGAGTCATATGTACAAGGTGTGAAGACCTAGCTGACATCAATGACATACTACTACATAGAAAGCCGCTTGTTATGCAAAGCATTTCGGGCAAATTAGGTCCATGGAAGCAAAGAGGGGAATGTATGAGAGTATAATTATATCAACACTTTTATATGAGTGTGAAGCATGGGTGGTGATTCAGAAAAATCGGCAGGCTGGACTTAAGTCCTGGAGATGGGAAGTACAGTGCCTGCAGTTTTATAACTGTAGTGTAAGCGCGCCTCTGGCAAGACAGTGATGGAGTGAATGATGGTGAAAGTTTTTCTTTTTCGGGCCACCCTGCTTTGGTGGGAGACGGCCGATGTTGTAAGAAATTGGAGTAAAGAATAAGAATATAAATGAACTGTACTAAGCTACTTAGCTTATTGACGGCTCTACGTCCTCGCAGACATCCCCGAAGTCGTTTTAAAGGAGTTGTCAACTCCAATCCCTTAGGGCTGTCTGAAATAAATGAGTGTAAGAAAATTGCCCCTGAGGAGCATATAGTATTACATTCAGTAAATGAATACTGAATTATGCTCACTGGGTTGGGCTAAATGCCCTCACATTACCGGGTGTATGATAAATCTGCCTAGAACATAAATCAGTTCCTAACTGAGTCAATAGAACTTTAAAATGTCTGAGCAGACTTACCTGGGTATTTGTATCGGACCCTTAATTGACACCCGGAAAATGCTGTCTTGATTGAATAAGTATCACTGAGGAATGTCACCGTCCTAGTCTGGAACTTTGTTACACTCGCTATCACAACGTTCTTCAATATTTATATATTAGCAGTAATGTCACTACAAGAAGCTGCGCACACTTCTCTGTGATATACCGCTAATTTGGATTGTCTTTTATGCACAAAAACGCTCTGGAACAGAGTTCTTTATCCCGGTGTTAATGTTCCCTCTGGGATATGATAAAGCAATCTGCCTCTTCGCCCCTCGCTCGCCCCGGAGTGCCCTGACATACAAGTGTTGATCCTGCATGTTTACCTTGCATGGCAAACTTCTACAGGAAGCAATGCAGAATGCTTGATTTCTTGCTGTGTCTGGGCTTAGACGACTGTGTATGCTATCTTTAACATGGTATTAGAGAGGTTGTATGATTTTCTTAATTTTCCTACTACTGTAAGAGATCAATTGTCTCTTTAACAACATATAGTAGCAACAGAGGTCAGCCTTGACGTAACTTACAAGGAAGGGGCGTGTCTGACACTGGTACATACTGGTAAACATCTGTGTCCAATTACTTGACGCGGTAGCAAACAAGACGTCACTGCCTCTCTGAGAGGGCTGATTGGGCTGAAGTGGGCTGATACCCCCTCTTGGAGAAATTTCTCCACAGATGTGTTAATAAAAAAAATAGGTCAGATTTGTCCCAGGATGCGACCCTCACCAGTCGATTAACGCCCAGGTATCTATTTTTACTGATGGGTGAACATAGACAACCTGTGTAAGGAAACACGTCCGATGTTTCCAACCCTTCGCCGGGAATCGAACCGGGACCCTCACCGTGTGAAGCAAGAGCTTTTGCCACCAGGCCACGGGGCACCGTAACGATACCAGTTTGTAGTAATCTGTTGAAAAGTCTAGCTAAAAGATTGCTAAGCTCCTCTATACATTCCTTGATAACAATTATACACTGCCGGATGATTTATTTGGTTTAAATCTATTTTACAAGAACCATGTCACTAGTGAATGTGATATTGTATAACTTATTTCCGTCCTGACCTATGCAATTGTTATTTTTTTTTTATACTTTCGCTATTATGCCCGCAATGCACAGCATATTAGGGGCTTTTGGCATGTACACCTCATTTATACCTATGTATCATTGTATCATGTCTACCTAACTATGTATCATTGTACCATGTCTAAATAAACTATTATTATTATTATTATTATTACTATTATCTTGAGTAAAACCAAAGAGGACATAAGTGTTAATGACAAAGTTATCTGATCAGAATTACACATAATTATAAGTGGAACTATTGTTTTCTCAAATCTTTTGGAGTGATTATTGATTCCTTTGAAGATTTAATTTCATAATCTGTTATTCTTTTCTTATTCCCTTCTTCATAGCTCTTTAAATGAATATAATGGTTCCATAAATATATTGTACCCATTCGTGGGTACAATAATATAATATACTGCTCGTTGGGCTAGTACACCAAACAGGGAGAAGAATGAAATTAGCTCAGAGGCATCCACACCACCGTATGTTCTCGGATGACGGGTACAACACCTAGCTTGGCTTGATGCGTCATTCTTGAGAATTGTGTGATCCCGAGGATTAGAGAGTCATCTGTCTTTCGCTCACCATGAGGGGGGGCCAAAGCAGCATGGGCTCGACTCCTTGGCTAGTCGCAGTGTTATTGATATATATAATTGTGTGTGTATGTATGTATATATATTACAAAATCAGCTCTGTATTTCCTACAGTACATTGCACTTCAGTAATAACACATTTAATTTACATTGCAAAGAACATTACAGATAGGTTACAGAATATTAGTTATGTACTGTAAGTCAGACAGCATTACATATAAATGTTACATCACAGATTCATAGTCCTGATTAGATTTATATTAAACTCCCTCACATAAGAGCACGTCTGAGTGTGTTTTGCAGACGTTCAGTAGCTACGACACCACCTGACATTCCACTGCAACATTGCAGCCAGAAAGAAAAAACCTTATCAGCAACGCTTGTTGCATCATTTTTCTACATCAAACATATTCAGCATCGCTACAGGCTCTTGGCCGTCAGACTACAATGTCTGTCAAGAATCTGACTTCAGATGATAAAATAGTTTGCGAGTTGGGAGCCATCACGAATTGTTGTCTGTATCTCCTCTTGTCTTTGGTACTCCTCCGCTGACTCAGTCGTCACCTCTAAACTGACGGTGTCTAGACAGGTGAATATAAGAGTGAAAATGTATGTTGTATTGAATTTTCGTCTTGAGAACCAATTTCCAAATCATAAACCCGTGTTCTCTGTTGAACTCTTTGACAGTCATAGATTATGTAATATTTAAAATTCTGATTGATCATTAATTTCTGCTATCGAATCTAGGCAGCATTCCTAGTTAGCTAAACCAACGGTACTTGTTCATGAACTTGGGTATTTGGTCATTGTAAGATTTTCAGCACTACTTATCGAAGTCATTTATCTGGCAAAGTTGGCCTCAGATATTAAGAAAATTACGCTGGTCCTCAGGAGCTGGGAGAATGATTCTTACTTTATAACTTCTGTTATAAAGTAAACAGAGCTGATTATACCGAAAACGTTGAAACCCCTAGTTGCCGACTGGCTGCCCTCCTATAGAATGGATTACATTAACCGCTGTAAGGAGACTGAATCTCAACTCTGCCCATATTTTTCATCTCCAATATTTCATCAACCGACAGTTTCCTTCAACTTATCCTTGCATCAGAATACTTTATATCCACTACATCCTTACCTCCATTCTCCTCTTAAGATATTTCTCCACGTCCTCTATAAATGGAAAAGCCTTAAGTTAATGGTCACCACCATCTGAACGTCATCATCTCAGTGATATATTGATTCATTTCTCATAAAGCAAAAAATGATTGATGTTCTTCAGTTCGTGCATTTTTTTGTATAATTTAGTTTGTATAGTGGCATTTTCTCTCCTGCCCAGTCTCCTAACTCGAGGACCTCTCTCACTACACCATATATATGTGAACTGTGTCTTATTGCCCCCTCTTCCTGGTGGATCACTCAAACCACCTTCCACGGGACATCAAACGAGTGCCAACATACTGTATATCCAAGCTAATTGGCAGTTCTGGGGTGTCAAAGATAACATCAGAGTTCAAATTGTGGTGGGCGGCTCATGTTCTCTTCCTATTCTGAATATAAACGGCGTCTTTGATATCCGCCTTCAGTGATTCCATTCTGACATTCCGAAACCTTTGAATCTATATAACGTTTTCCATTTATTGTGGTATCCATCGATTAAGACATCTTTGGTAGATGCAGAGTCGAGAGCAAACTATTCCCTCGCTTGTTCCTTGTAATAAGTCACTTCAAGAGAAGTGATTTGATGCTGGTAAAGGGCTTTTGATACAAGAAAATTCAGCTACTCTCACATTTCTCAGATCAAATTTAAATATCAGTGAATCCACACGTGTTGTATAAACCTTAACTCTTCCTCAAGATATTACAAAATATACTATAAAAATAATCTGCGATGCGAATATGGGTGATGATTCCTGCCACTGTTATGTGGCTTATGTGTAAATTATCTCACACTTGATCTTGATGCACTTGCAAACAATGATGCTCAGGTCAGTGCACTTTCTGATTAATTACACAGGTCAACAAAAAAGATTTCGTTGTCAAAAATATTTGAAGGTATTTAGGGTATTTTACAGTTGCTGAATTAAAAAATTACAGGAGGTTTTTCAAATTGGGTCTAGTTTGTGAGATATTGAATTCTTACCCTCAATATAGAGACCTTTATTTTCTATTTTTTCAAGATAAACATGAGTTCTTCACGAAGAGTCTGCTTAAACAATCCCAGTGCATTTTGCTACATGTGCGCCGAATACTCTTTGCCAAAAAAAAAAAAAAAAAAATTGTAAAACTAGCATATCTTGCTTATTTTGAAGTGGCACTTGGAGAAAAAGACAAGTCTTGGACTCCCATATTGTTTGCAAAATCTGTGTAGAATGCTTACGACAGTGAAAAACAGGCAAAGAAAAAGCTTTGGTGTGCCTATGGTGTGGAGAGAGCCAAAAAACCACCACCGCGACTGTTATTTCTGTATGGTGAATGTGAAAGGTTTCAATCAATACAAGAAAGTCTAGTGGGAATATCCTAATTTGGAGTCAGCAATGAGACTGTGCCATACAGTGAAGACGTTACCATACCAGTGTTTACAACACTGCCTGACCTTCCATTGTCAAATGTTTAAGAAGTTCAGGGATTAGGATGTAACACAGGTGACAGCAGTGAAGTGAGCATTTCAACACCCAACAGCTCTCCCAAGAAGAACTGTCTACAACAAGAAGTTAAAATAACAGCTTATTGAACAAGAGAGGTTGAACTCTTTCCTTCAGCCAAGATGAAGAATTTGTATACTGTAGATGAATTGTTCAGAGAACCGACAAGTTGATAAATTAGACACATATGCAACACTTGGGTATTTGTATTGAGGAAACGTTTCGCCACACAGTGGCTTCATCAGTCCATGCAAAGGAGAATCGTGAAATCTGAAGAACAGGAGTTTGAGGTAATCAGTCCCTCAGCCTTGAGTCGATGTAGTCAGTCCATCAATAAAGATACCCAATTGTTGCATAGTGTCTAATTTATCAACTTGCATACTGCAGTAACATCCTTGGATTTCTTCGAGAGGTCTTGAATATCAACCAGGAAATCGGCAGCTGTCTATAGACAGCTCCATTAGAAGCTTGAACTTGTCTTAGTGCACAATGCTAACCAATATGCATCTCTTCCAATTGCAGTAATTAGTGGTATCTAAATGATCTTACTATGTTAATCTGTTATTATATGGAATGAAATGTTAGTATGTAATCATGATTTGACTTTTGCAAGATCAAAACAATAATTTCAATGCGATTTCTTTGTTAGCCCAATATATTTTTTCACATCTTTTGCTTTTCAGTGGGATACCAAATTTATCAAAAACTAGAGTCAATCAAGGAAAATCGATGAAATATTCGGAATCAGCACCACAAACTTACTCTAAAATCGGGGTAATATCATTGGCCAGAAAATGAGTTTACCAGTCAATTGTTGATGCTGCATGTCAGCTGTTCACCACCAGTCAAGAATACTTCATCTCTAAAATATGAATCAAAACAAAATCTCCGCTAAGGCGGAAGACGCCAGCATCAATACGCTACCTTCATAACTAAGTGTTAAGCCCATAAGCGTCATACAGCGCTGACCTATTAAGATCATAATTAACACAGCCAAGTATGAGAACAGATTTAAGACATGAAGGAGACAGTTCTCACACCAGGGGGTACATCAGTCTAATGCAAAAAGCACGAGAGTAACTAGAGTAACGCAATAGTATTTGTGGCTAAGGTCAACTGGTGATAGAGAAAGGTACTGAAAGTTCGCCACATAAGCCTGTAGAAGTTCTTATGAAGAATGTCTCCATGCTGTCAGGAGACATCAGTCCGGCGCACCTCAGACACTGAAGGAACCTCTGGATGGAGTTAAGAACATTATCGTGAGAGAAAAAAATATAGCTCACCAGTTATAATCTCGTTTCTCTATTTACCTGGGTTCCTGCACAAGAGGTTTCGCTACTTAAACTGAAAGTTACTGATGACTTATAATTGAAACAAATGCAAAGTTCATCCACGATATCTCTGGCAGGTACCGTGAGGTTTAAGATCTCGGGGCCGCCATATTTAGAGGAATGCATATACGTATACAATGCATTCTCCAAACACTATTATCTTATCCATTTTATCTACATACATAGAAATAATGCAGAAAAGATCAGTAAAGCAAGGTAACGACACATACCGGTTAAGTTTATAGCTATGTCTCCCAAGAAGAATTCAGAGGGCACAAATATATAATGCTCAAAGAAAATCCAAAATAGCCAACTTAACTTCTGTCACTTTAACTGCCCGATAAAAGGTTAACCAATATGAATAAATGTTTTATTTATCAAAGGGATAACTCTTTACTGCTCGGGAAAGAATGCAAGAAAACCAACGCCGAGGTATACACAATTCCATTCGGGGCCAGGAACTATTATTCGACCCCTTCAACCAAGGGAGATCATGCTTGCCGTAAGAACAATTTGAGCATCCTGGTGTTGCGTGAAGCCGAACAATTCTCAAGGAATCAGTCCAGCGCTGTTTAGAGTCATCACTGATCTCTTCCAGCCACTAAACAATTCCAGATTCTGGAAACTTTATTGTCTTCAACATCTCAGGACAATGGATTCTACCCCAGCCAATCATGGCCTTCACTTAGTCGCGCCTCTTTCCTAACAATATCTGATTTCCAAAATCATTTTGTCTTACACTCGTTCTCTGTATTCACTTGATTAAGCTTCTGGTGTCAAAACAAATAATTAGTCTCTTAAAACCTACATGTTTATTTATATTCCAGCTCTTATTAGTGAAAACAAGGAAATGGTCGCTTACTGGAAAGGTGTTTCTATCACTCAAGCAACTGACGGAAGATTGAAGCTCTGCGACCTTTTTATTTATGCTGAATGACTAATGCTTTTACAGCTTCACATAAATGTAATACTAATCATAAAAAACAAATTAGGAAAGAACAAAACATTTGGCAATATCAGTGTTTGCAGCTGGATTTAAAGCCTCGCAAAATGAGAATTACATGGGAGTACACCCTTCTTTCTTTCTAAGGTGATATTTAATGCTGTTTTGCAAGTAATTTCACCCTTACCACTTCTTCCATTGACACCAATATCAGTCATTGCTCAGCTGCAACACCCGAGTAACACGTGTACAGCAGTTGGGTAACTTTATTATTGAAACATTTTATTATTTTCTATGTAGAAGAATAAAGATACAGAATTGTTGCACTTGCATTTGACACGCCAGTATTGTAAATCATTCTCATAATTATGTCTCTAATAAATAACCAAGTGTTGTACACGTGTCTGACTCTTCAGGTCAAAAGATTTCGTTGTTTCATTTCGTGGGTCCTTGATATCGTATCCTTGATCAGAAGAACTGGAGTTATTCTCCCCATTTTTTAAAGCCTGATTACCTCCCAATTCCTCTCATTACCTCCCATTTTTCTCATTAACATTTCAAGCTTAATATCAGACGACTCACTTCTTGAAAATTTATATATAGTAGAGCCCTTAGAGCCCTTTACTCAATTTTTAAGAAATATCGATACATTAGGGACCGTGGAACCGAGTTTGCTGACAGTGATAAGTTGTAGTCAATTCTTTTCTCTAGGTTGTTTACACACATCAGTAACAGTATGGATTCCATGATTGATCCTTCGAAATTCCGATGGCTGTTGTTGCTGCTGCTGTTGTTGCTAAGCGCTAAACCCATGTGGGTTGTGTACACCAAGAGTGGTGGATGAAGGCATTACGGTCAGTCAGCTATCCGTGAGGCGTACACTTTACCGACACGTCATTAGTTAAATCACGCAATGGGAGGGAAAGGGGTTTGATCTTGGAGCAGGCGAGTCCTGAAGCTCATTCGCCATGGGTTCAATCCCCCACCCATTCCGTGATTTGTTTTGATTAGTGTTATTACAATTTCGTAAGTCGAGACATAGCTATTTTCTACCTGTGTGCTTGTGTGTGTGTGTGTGCGCGTGTGTACTCACCTATTTGTGGTTGCAGGGGTCGAGTCATAACTCCTGGCCCCGCCTCTTCACTGATTGCTACTAGGTCCTCTCTCTCCCTGCTCCATGAGCTTTATCAAACCTCGTCTTAAAACTATGTATGGTTCCTGCCTCCACTACGTCGCTTTCTAGGCTATTCCACTTCCTGACAACTCTATGACTGAAGAAATACTTCCTAACATCCCTTTGACTCATAGGATTCCTCAACTTCCAATTGTGACCCCTTGTTTCTGTGTCCCCTCTCTGGAACATCTTGTCTCTGTCCACCTTATCTATTCCTCGCAGTATTTTATATGTCGTTATCATATCTCCCCTAACCCTCCTGTCCTCTAGTGTCGTCAGGCCGATTTCCCTTAACCTTTCTTCGTAGGACAATCCCCTTAGCTCTGGGACTAGTCTTGTTGCAAACCTTTACACTTTCTCTAATTTCTTGACTTGCTTGACCAGGTGTGGGTTCCAAACTGGTGCTGCATACTCCAGTATGGGCCTTACGTATATGGTGTACAGAGTCTTGAATGATTCCTTAGTGAGGTATTGGAACGCTATTCTTAGGTTTGCCAGCCGCCCGTATGTTGCAGCAGTTATCTGATTGATGTGTGCCTCAGGAGATGTGCTCGGTATTATACTCACCCCAAGATCTTTTTCCTTGAGTGAGGTTTGCTGTCTTTGGCCACCTAGACTATAATCTGTCTGCGGTCTTTTTTGCCCTTCCCCGATCTTCATGATCTTCATGGCAGGGTTAAATTCAAGGAGCCAGTTACTGGACCAGGCTTGTAGCCTGTCCAGGTCTCTTTGTAGTCCTGCCTGATCCTCAACTGATTTAATTCTTCTCATTAACTTCACATCATCTGCAAACAGGGACACTTCTGAGTCTATCCCTTCCGTTATGTCATTCACATATACAAAAAACAGTACAGGTCCTAGGACTGACCCTTGTGGAACCCCACTCGTCACAGGTGCCCACTCTGACACCTCGTCACGTACCATGACTCGTTGTTGCCTCCCTGTCAGATATTCTCTGATCCATTGCAGTGCCTTTCCTGTTACGTGTGCCTGATCCTCTAACTTTTACATTAACCTCTTGTGAGGAACTCTGTGTTTGTGTGTGAAGGTGTGTGTTGTCGTGCGTATTCATGTGTTTACCTGACATTGTAAATGGAAACACAGAATATACCGATAAGACGTAAATATAACCAAACATACAAGTTAAGGTATATTATTTATGAAGATGTTTCTCCCACTTGGGAATATATCAATTCACTGAATAGGTAAAGTCCTTGGTATACAACACGTATTCATAAGTAAAACACCATAACCCGCACATTGTGTCTTATTTACATGCCTGACCTCTCCTCCCCAAACACCACTCAGAGTCCAATACACATGTCTCAGTAACTTGAAGCTTCACCTCTCCCTCCCAGGTGACGTGGTTGAGGCGGCGAGACCTCCACATCCTGACGGCTGGACACCACACTTATTCCGCCGACCAGCGCTTCCAGGTAAACAACTGCACTTGTCTCTCTTCTTCTGCCTCTATTCTTCCTTCTCCGTCTGGGTTTATTCAGTTCTTTCCCTTCCTGCTCTTTTCGTTTTCTTAGCTCTTTTCTTCTTTCCTTGCCTCCCCTATTCCTTCCCCTGCAGTCTGTTGATCCCTATCCTGTCTCTCCCTTTCTCCACTCTCCCCATGCCTCGTCTTTGTCTTTATTCCACTGCCTCCTCTCCTCCAACCCCTGCTTCCTCTCTTACATCTCCTCTTCCACTTCTTCATTTTCCTGGCCCACTCTCCCATCAAACGCCTTTCTAACATCTGCCTCTCACTTTCTTCGTCTGCCTCCTCACTTTCTTTCCATGCCACGTGTCGTCTTTCCCTTTCTCCCTCTCTTCCTTCCCTTGTTTTTTTCCTCAGTATTCGCTACCTCTTCCATTTCCCTGTTTCAGTCTCCTAGCTTTCCCTACACCCCTGCAATATTTCATCACATTCTCCTTAATTAATGTTCCTTGTTAGACAATGCATATACTGTATCATCGGTGTGTTTATTCTCTGCAAAGTCCCACAACATATTCAGTTTATATATATATATATATATATATATATATATATATATATATATATATATATATATATATATATATATATATATGTCGTGCCGATTAGGTAAAACTTGCGATTTTGGCCTAAAAGCAACGCTCATCTTGCCATATAAGACAAGCGAAAATTTGTGTATGCAATAATTTCGCCAAAATCATTCTGAACATAACGAAACAAATATATTTCATTGTGTTTGTTTATTATTAAATTATTGTTAACGTATCTAAAATATATTTAGTTGGGTTAGGCTAAATTAAATTGCGCTTGTTGTAATAAGGTTAGGTCGGTTTTCAAAGTTTCTCTTGGTACAAAATCATAACTTCTTACATTAACATAAATGAAAAGAATATATCTTTAAACGTATAAGAGAAAATTTTAGAAAGGACTTAATTTTAGATGAGTTCTTGCTAATTGACCAGTTTTACCTAATCGGCACGACATATTATATATATATATATATATATATATATATATATATATATATATATATATATATATATATATATATATATATATATATTATATTATACCACATGGCTTGTTCCCCATTGTTAAGATCGCCTGTTTGTGATTGTATTGCGCGTGCGCAACAAAATCACAAATTTTGTAAGCTCTCAGAAAAAAGCCTATAACTACCCCTCTTTTAGTTCTAGTGTCATAGTGAGAGAACAAATGTAGAAGATCGTTCTTGTAGGCAGATTTTCGGTAAACTTTAAAAGAAAATCTGTGTTCACCTGTGCGTAGGAGTACATCCAGAAAGGTAATTGTCCTCCTCATCCTCTAGTGTAAATTTAATTGTAGGTTCCAAACTGTTGAAGGTGTTAAGTATGGTACGTACTTCTAGACTTTTGTGTACAATGACCAATGTATCATCAACATATCGCATCGCATTCGTACAAGATTGCAGGAAACATGCAACGCGCATCCTTACAAAACTAACTCCAATCCACTTTGAGGAAATCCTCCCAGTTATATCGCTTTACCGACCAGCGACGTTGCAACTAACCTTCCTAAAACACTTGACAGAAAACTTGTTAAAATATCCACCAGCTCTCCAACTATACTATTAGAAACCTAGTACAAAAATCGAAGGATGACTGGCACGAGCACCGGTATATACCCAATACCATATGGGGGTGTATGTGTTGGGTGTATGTGTTGTAAACAGGAAAATCTCTGGACGTTAGGATCCGGGAACACAAGAACACCTGCAACCATGATGATTGCAGAAACGCCAGTGTCCAACACAGAGACGATGTTGAAGCCTCATGAAATTCAGTGAGGCTAGATTAGTCATTAGAGTAAGATTTATATCGGCGAAAGTGTATAGAGCCTACCCTAATTGCTGTCAGTAACACTATCCATCAAAATTCCGGAAGTTACTCTATATCCAAAGTGTTAATCAAGAGGATATTATCCATTTTGGAGACCGGCTGTAACATAATGTTAACAGGTCTCTCTCAAACTCAACTCATCTCGCCAAAATTGCATTACTACTACTACCCTCGCGACTTTCCACCTGACTCCTGCCACTATATATACGTGTTTCTTAATTATCTTTGTATTAGGACTGAAGACGCCACTCATTCGTGCCGAAACGTTTCCGCTAAACATGTCTTAAACTGTACATAAGTATTTTTTCTGCATTTATGTTTCCTCATTCCCATTTAGCAGCTTCTAAAATATCTTTCTTAGTGTCCGAACAATAAAATGTATTTATATTGCCTCATACACGCTCATCAGTTTCTCAAATTATTTTCCAAACGTTTCTAACTCTTCCACTTCTTTCATAAAAAAAAACACTATTTGCTCCTCTTGTAACAACACAAATTCATTTTCCTCTGGATTTTCTCACGTTATTTACATCTCTCCAAAAATATTTCGTTTTCCATAAACAATTTGGTGAGAATGACTAATTTTTTCCTTTTTTTCCCACTGTTAAAATAATGGAAAGTAAAACAAGAGACAGTAAGAGAACAAAATCTCTCGCTTTCTCTTTTAATAGTACTCAGTTCTTGTACTATTTTTGCAGTCTACTTGCCAACTTTTTTTTGTCTCTTACCACAGTTAATAATGTTACAACGATATTTTTTCCATCCTGGGCTTGACCTCCTGCACCTTCCCTCTTGGAACTTCCCTCCTGCACCTTCCCTCTTGGAACTTCCCTCCTGCACCTCCCCTCTTGGAACTTCCCTCCTGCACCTCCCCTCTTGTTGCTTCTCACCTGCATCTCACATTCTTCACCATCCCTCCTGCACCTCCCCTCAACTCCTCTTCTTAACTTTACCCATTATACCTTTCCTTCTGCAGTTCCCATCAAGTACTTTCTCTACATCACCTATTCTATACCTACTTTGCTGAACCTCCTCTTCTACACCTCCCCTTCTGCATCTCCCTTCCTGCAATTTCCCTCCTGCAACTCCTCTCCGTCACCTTCCCTATTACACCTTCTCTCCTGTGATTCCTATCTCTTAGCTCATCTCCTGCCACTTTCCCTCTGCACCTCCCCTCCTGCGCCTTCCTCCAGCACCCTGGCACCTCCCCTCCTGCACCTTCCTCCAGCACCCTGGCACCTTCCCACCGGCACCTTCCTCCAGCACCCTAGCACCTCCCCTCCTGCACCTACCTCCAGCACCCTGGCACCTCCCCTCCTGCACCTTCCTCCAGCACCCTAGCACCTTCCCTCCTGAGCCATTCCTTCTGTAATTCATGAACCCCTGCTTCATGAATGTGACTCAGCAAGCTGAAATACGAAGCTTATCAATCTGATATCTTCATGACTTTAACTGCACAAAGCTTAATAGTAAAAGTTTGATGTGAGTTTTAACTTTCCTTTGTATTTTAGCTTCTGAAACAAAATCTCTTCGCATTCTGGTTTACTTCTTTAGTTTTATTTACTTCGCCTAAATACAGTTGTATCTACTACACAGTTGTATTAACTACACAGTTGTATTAACTACGCAGTTGTATTAACTACACAGTTGTATTAACTACACAGTTGTATTACTACACAGTTGTATTAACTACACAGTTGTATTACTACACAGTTGTATTACTACACAGTTGTATTAACTACACAGTTGTATTACTACACAGTTGTATTAACTACACAGTTGTATTACTACACAGTTGTATTAACTACACAGTTGTATTAACTACACAGTTGTATTAACTACACAGTTGTATTAACTACGCAGTTGTATTACCTACACAGTTGTATTAACTACGCAGTTGTATTAACTACACAGTTGTATTAACTACGCAGTTGTATTAACTACACAGTTGTATTACTACACAGTTGTATTAACTACACAGTTGTATTACTACACAGTTGTATTAACTACACAGTTGTATTAACTACACAGTTGTATTAACTACACAGTTGTATTAACTACACAGTTTTATTAACTACGCAGTTGTATTAACTACACAGTTGTATTAACTACGCAGTTGTATTAACTACACAGTTGTATTAACTACACAGTTGTATTACTACACAGTTGTATTAACTACACAGTTGTATTACTACACAGTTGTATTAACTACACAGTTGTATTACTACACAGTTGTATTACTACACAGTTGTATTACTACACAGTTGTATTACTACACAGTTGTATTACTACACAGTTGTATTACTACACAGTTATATTACTACACAGTTGTATTAACTACACAGTTGTATTAACTACACAGTTGTATTAACTACAGTTTTATTAACTACGCAGTTGTATTAACTACACAGTTGTATTAACTACGCAGTTGTATTAACTACACAGTTGTATTACTACACAGTTGTATTAACTACACAGTTGTATTACTACACAGTTGTATTAACTACACAGTTGTATTACTACACAGTTGTATTACTACACAGTTGTATTACTACACAGTTGTATTACTACACAGTTGTATTACTACACAGTTGTATTAACTAAACAGTTTAGTCTACAGTTTAGTCTACTATACAGTTTTATTTACTAGTTTTATTTACTAGTTTTATTTACTACAGTTTTATTTACTAGTTTTATTTACTACAGTTTTATTTACTAGTTTTTTCCACTACAGTTTTTTCCACAACAGTTTTTTCCACTACAGTTTTTTCCACTACAGTTTTTTCCACTACAGTTTTTTCCACCACTTTTTTCCACTGCACTTTTTTCCACTGCACTTTTTTCCACTACACTTTTTTCCACTACACTTTTTTCCACTACACTTTTTTCCACTACACTTTTTTCCACTACACTTTTTTCCACTACACTTTTTTCCACTGCACTTTTTTCCACTGCACTTTTTTCCACTGCACTTTTTTCCACTGCACTTTTTTCCACTGCACTTTTTTCCACTGCACTTTTTTCCACTACACTTTTTTCCACTACATTTTTTTCAACTAATTTTTTTCCACTACACTTTTTTCCACTACAATTTTTTCCACTACACTTTTTCCTACTACACTTTTTCCCACTACACTTTTTCCCACTACACTTTTTCCCACTACACTTTTTTCCACTGCACTTTTTTCCACTACACTTTTTTCCACTACACTTTTTCCTACACTTTTTCCACTACACTTTTTCCACTGCACTTTTTTCCACTGCACTTTTTTCCACTGCACTTTTTTCCACTGCACTTTTTTCCACTGCACTTTTTTCCACTGCACTTTTTTCCACTGCACTTTTCCACTTTTTCCACTCATTTTTCCACACTTTTTTCCACTACACTTTTTCCACTACATTTTTCCACTACACTTTTTTTCCACTACATTTTTCCACTACACTTTTTCCACTACACTTTTTCCACTACACTTTTTCCACTACACTTTTCCACTACACTTTTCCACTACACTTTTTCCACTACACTTTTCCACATCATACTTTCCATTTCACGACTGCTCCACTGTGAACTTCCACACACATCATCAACTTATACATTCATCTGATAACTATAATTATCGTAAAGAAACACATTGTTTACTTTCAAATTGCTTTTTCGTTACATAGTTGAATGTGATTTTTAACGTTAATTTCCTTACTAGGATGAGAATGTCAGTTTCTTTACGTAAACGTAATGTAAACTTACAAAAAAAAGGTTCTTTAAGTTAGGTTAAGGTACGAATAAGTTAGATTAGGATACAAGTGCATATAAATACACATTTTTTTCCATTAATTAAATTAATGAAGACAGCCTCTGTTCGAATGTTGATAATTTGACCGAGGGGAAAAAGACTGAAAAGGTTCAAATCTGTAAGATTATTATTTATTTTACAAGACTAAGCTGTGTATTACATCGTAAAACGAATAGTAATCTTATAGATTTGAAGGTGTCAAGTCTCGTTTTCTCAAGCCACGTACCACATTTATTCTAAGGATTTCTACCATTTCTTCAGGACGTCACCAACAATCTTTAAGACGCTATATTCACTAACTGCTTGGTGTACAGGGACAACAGATGTAGGAGATCGAAATGCCCGAAATCCCCATCATTTCGGGCTTTCTTTGTACTTAAATCAAAATTTTAATTACACATTGTAACCTTTGCAAAGAAATAAAATCTTTAATCATTTTAACCTACCTATGCATCTCACGTTGCCTGGAATCGACCAAGGTCCGATTAGTTGTGAGGCGAGATTTAATAAGTAAATAAGTTAATTTAAATACAGGTATACATAAATACAGTTACACAAATTATCATACATAAATAACATATGTGAAAATTACCTAGGATAACCCCCCTTAAAAAATAGTAAAAGTGACTCTCTATAAACATTGCTCAGTTATAGGACCCCCATTGTCATTTACAGTCGGCACTCCAAACTATCCTACACCTGCCACAACTTTGTCTTCAACTGTCTCCCAAATCAATTATTCTCATTTGGCCTAAATTTCCTAACTATTATTACTAATCAGCTGTCAACATTCAACGTATATTTTAACTCGCAAAGTTCACGAATTTAAGGATTCACGTCTTTCTTTAATGCCACAATTTTCTTTAAATTGTTGGAAGCAGTATAATCAGTGCCGGATTTATATGAAGTGAGGCACTAGGTTATTCCACTTGTGAGGCGCCTCACAGAGGAAGACGGAAGATGGTGTTAAACAAAATTCAGGGAAGCCGAAGATGCTGACGGGTTTTTGAAATTCCGCAGTTCACAATTCCTCTTCTAAAGGACATAAGGTGTTATTGTTAAATAACACAGTGATCGACAAAAAGTAAGTGTAAGAAAGGCCTTTAACAGTGTTAAAAATATTATAAACCTTGGCCGGAGGCCTCCCTAGATTTTGAGGTTCTAGGCTTCAGCCTGTCAAGCCTGTAGTAAATCCTAACTGAGTATCATACTTTCATAACCACCTCTTCAACATTTTATCCATTCGTGAGAAAATATATGCTACCAGACTTATGCCACCCGTTTGCCATTCAGTATCGTTATTGTCGGGTAATTACATGTAAACGTAGGTTAATACCGGATAACGTAAATATACCTTACCTAATATGTTATGTAAGCTAAAATTACCAAGAGTAGCAAATATTAAAATTTCTAGAAAATTTCTAATGTTCAGAAATCGACGGGGGGCAATTCGTCAAATAACGTACGCACTAATTTGAGAAATTATTGATTGCTGACAAGTATAAAGACCGGCAAAGCTACATAAGAAATTTGTTAGAAGAACGTTCAGCTCTGCAAAGCTTGAAAATATTGAATAAAACCTTGTTTTACAAAATGTCTTATTAGTCATTTGTTTAATATTACTACTGGTAAATGAGACACTTGTGCAACACTTGGGTATTTTTTTTCCGGTAACGTTAAGCCAGCCAGTGGCTTCTTCAGTCCAATAAGAGAAGAACTCTGGAATACAAGGAGTTTGAGGTAATCAGTCCCTCAGCTTGCAGTCGATGTGTTCAGTCCATCAATCTTGATAAATGTATAACATGTGCTCGGATAAAAGACTTATATACGCAGACAGGTGAGACGAAGCAGTGGGCGGCGTCACCAGTGGGAAAATTCAATAGTGGAAGCAGGTCGGCCCTATAGTTTTAGGCAAGCTTTGAAAATTTCCCTGCATCAAGAGCCCAAGATATTGTTGTGTCTGACAAGAGTTTGTATAAATGGTCTAGAAAACCGACAAGTTGATAAATGAGACACTTGTGCAACATTTGGGTACCTTCATTCTTCAGTCCACTACAGTAGACGATGAGGAGGAATTTGAGGTAATCAGTCACCAATTCCTTCTCTGCATATATGCTATACTTTTATCAAGATTAATGGACTGAACACATCGGCTTCAGGTTGAGGGACTGATCATCTAAAACTCCTTCTCATCTTCCACTGTTCTTCTCTGTACTGGACTGAAGAAGCCACTGGAGGGCGAAACGTTTCTAAAATAAATGTACCCAAATATTGCACGTGTCTGATTTATCAACTTGTCGGTTTTTTAAACTATTTTTACAAACATTACCACAGCTAATTCCTCAGTTTGATTTCTTCTTATATAACCTACTCGGTTCCTATCCCTTTTAACTTAATTTCGCTCATTAAGTTGGTATCCAGTTCCCTTCTAGTAATACCATCACTGAGATATTCATCTTCTTCATTCCTGCATTACCATGATATGTAAAATCCATCAGTTCCTAGCAATACAAGAGGAACCAGCTTCCTACCATTCCTAGCAATACAAGAGGAACCAGCTTCCTACCATTCCTAGCAATACTAGAGAAGCCAGCTTCCTACCATTCCTAGCAATACAAGAGGAACCAGCTTCCTACCATTCCTAGCAATACTAGAACAGCCTACCATTCCTAGCAATACAAGAGGAACCAGCTTCCTACCATTCCTAGCAATACTAGAACATCCAGCCTCCTACTATTGCTAGCAATACTAGAACAACCAGCCTTCTACCATTCCTAGCAATACTAGAGAAGCCAGCTTCCTACCATTCCTAGCAATACAAGAGACAGCTCTACCATTCAAAAAAGAGAAACCAGCTTCCATTCACAACAAAGGAATAACTCATACCATATAGTAATACTAGAACATCCAGCCACCTACTATTCCTAGCAATACTAGAAGATCCAGTCTCCTACAATTCCTAGCATTAATATGATATCAAGCTTTCTTCCATTTCTTGCTATACTAGGCAATCTAGTATCATTCCATTCGTAAAGTTAAGATGGCAATTGAGGTCCATGGTTCGATTCCCGGTACGGGTGCCAACATTAGGCGTGTTTCCTTAAGACACTGCTGTCCCTGTTCGCCTAGCAGTAAATAGTACCTAGGTGTTAGGCGTCTGGTGTGGGTCGCATCCTGAGGACAAAGGTATCATAAGTTGCCCAAAATGGTCTGCATTCTATATAGTATGTCACTGATGTTAGCTATGGTCTGTATAAGTTGTATCTTGTACCTGTAGAAATAAAAATGATTATTTTTATTATTATTATAGATGTATAATTTCTGAATAATATAGCAATATCACGAACGATGTTTCACTGTCACTGGCGTTGATTTACGCGTACGAGCGTATCAGCATTAAGGAAATATTTTTTTACTGAAAATCCCTAAAATCCCTATGGATCATAGAGCGTTGTAGGTAATCGAAGGGAATGAGGTTCGATCACTAATGGGGAGGGTTGCTCCACCTAGGGAGGAACATCTAGGTGAGTACAAATAGGAAAACTCGACTAGAAAGATCTTGTGGGTTTAGCGGTTAGTTATGGTTATAATAATAATAATCGCCTAGAAAGAACGAAAAGGCACAATACCGTGACTGGACCATAAATAATAATTACTATTATAATTGAGCGCTAAACCGTAGGGATTATACCTCGCCTGCGAGTGTGTGTGTGTGTGGGGGGGGGAAGGTTGGAAGTCATTCAGGCTTAATTCATGGAATTGGAGCACAGATCCAATTCCCTAGATCAAGAGCCCCTCACCAGCATCAAGGAACCTCCCTTAAGAGGGACCAATACACATATAACCCTCACATCGGAGGATAAACTTATGACGACGTTTCGGTCCGAATCGTGACCATTAACAAGTCACACACTAACAGGCGAAGGTAAGAGAGCCAGTATATATATACGAGAGAGGGCAGGAATGGGACAAAGAGAGGAGAAAGTGGAGACAGCGGTTGTTTGTCTCTCGCTCAACAGACGGAGAATCAAGCCTCCACACGCCTTGCGCTGAACACGAATTAATATTTTATAATCCACCCAGGGATGTACTACCGTCCTCCCAAATGAGTGTGAAACAGTAACCTGTTGTTGTTCTACACAGTGGCAGGATTACTTGTCTATTTCTGTCTCCAAACAATATGACAGGTACAGCTTGTTATTACTTACACCTAGTTCATAGTACACCTGCAGTGGTAGCCTGTACCAGGGGCGGATCTACTATGAAACTAATGAATCTTAAGCTTCAGGGCCCCTAATCCCTGTGGGGCCCCAGGAGCGACTTCAGGCCACATTGCTTAAAAAAATTGGGTCAACTGTGTGAGAAGGGGTTGCGAAGGGGCCAACATAACAGTTCAAACTTCAGGCCCCAAAAATATTGATCCGCCACTGGCATGTACAAGTATGTGTATTGTATATACTCTCTCATTTGAGTTTCCTTCTAATTTCTTAATAGTTCTTATTCATTCTAGTGTTACCTTTCCTCCGTAAGCAGTGTAATAAGAGGCGACCAAAATACCAGGAGCAAGGGGCTTGTAGCCATTTCAAATATATTAATTCCCAAATCAAGAATTTAGTTTTATAGGATAGTTTTAATGTGCGTGTGTGTAATATTTATAGGAAGAAAGAATTCATGTTTGAACATTATGAATATTCACAATGTGTCGATTACTGAACATCAAATTTAGAATTCTTGCCAAATTTCAAGTATTTATACAGTTCTGCAGTGTCTACAGTAATGAAACCAAGGTGACAGTAATGAACACTGGAAGGGTGACTGTAATGAACCCGGGTTTACGGGTGTAATGAACCGAGGTGACGTAATGAACCGAGGTGACGTAATGAACCAAGGTGACAGTAATGAACCGAGGTGACAGTAATGAACCAAGGTGACTGTAATGAACCGAGGTGACTGTAATGAACCGAGGTGACTGTAATGAACCGAGGTGACAGTAATGAACCGAGGTGACAGTAATGAACCGAGGTGACTGTAATGAACCGAGGTGACTGTGATGAACCGAGGTGACTGTGATGAACCGAGGTGACTGTGATGAACCTAGGTGACTGTAATGAACCGAGGTGACTGTAATGAACCGAGGTGACTGTAATGAACCGAGGTGACTGTAATGAACCGAGGTGACTGTAATGAACTGAGGTGACTGTAATGAACCGAGGTGACTGTAATGAACCGAGGTGACTGTAATGAACCGAGGTGAATGTAATGAACCGAGGTGACAGTAATGAACCGAGGTGACAGTAATGAACCAAGGTGACAGTAATGAACCGAGGTGACTGTAATGAACCGAGGTGACAGTAATGAACCAAGGTGACACTAATGAACCGAGGTGACACTAATGAACCGACGTGACAGTAATGAACCGACGTGACTGTAATGAACCGAGGTGACTGTAATGAACCGAGGTGACAGTAATGAACCGAGGTGACAGTAATGAACCGAGGTGACAATAATGAACCGAGTTGTCAGTTTTAATCATTCCTTCCATAATTAAACACGTTCTCTGAGAGATCATTTTGCTTAAGAATTTTAAAACCGAAGTTGCATTTAAAATTCTTTATACAGTAAAAAATAAAAAATGTTGACTGTATAAGATTCCTCTAGAAAATGCAAAAAACGTTTACGGTTAAACTTGAAAAAAAGCCTTGAACTAAAATTACAACAGCATAAATATAGCATTAGAATTGGACACTAGTCTAATGTTCTGTTTATTCATTTGAAAGATTTTAACAATCTAACTGATTTTCAAAAGGCAGAGTAATGTGTATCGAGAAATTTAATCGAATCATGTTTCATAAAAAACACTACTAATTTAAATCTGAATATATGTTCAGGGTTATATAAATCAAGATTCATTTATAATAGCCCAAATTTGTGAGGAATTTAAGTTATGCCTGACATGTCACTCATAAAAATTTTACTTGACATTTGACCTGACCAAATCTTCACAACACTCCCATGCTCAGCGTGCTGGGTCATGTGTGAGGTCACGTGAGGATATATCTCAGCCTTATATGTATGCTGTTCTCTTATTATTTTTACTCTTTCTTGATAATGTAAGGAATCACTGAGCTTAGAATTTTAGTATTTATTTATTGTGGTTATTATATATATTAACAATATCCCACAGAGGCGGGGTGGCCCAAAAGAAAAACGAAAGTTTCTCCTTTTAAATTTACTAATATATACAGGAGAAGGGGTTAATTGCCCCTTGCTCCTGGCATTTTAGTCGCCTCTTACGGCACGCATGGCTTACAGAGGAAGAATTGTTCCACTTCCCCATGGAGATAAGCGAAAATAAACAAGAATAAGAACTAGTAAGAAAAATAGAAGAAAACCCAGAAGGGTGTGTGTGTGTATATATATATATATATATATATATATATATATATATATATATATATATATATATATATATATATATATTGTCGTGCCGATTAGGTAAAACTTGCGATTTTGGCTTAAATAGCAACGCTCTTCTTGCCATATAAGACAAGCGAAAATTTGTGTATGCAATAATTTCGCAAAAATCATTCTGAACCTAACGAAAAAAATATATTTAATTGTGTTTGTTTAATATTAAATTAATGTTAACGTATCTAAAATATAGTATTTAGTTGGGTTAGGCTAAATTAAATTGCGCTTGTTGTAATAAGGTTAAGTAGGTTTTCAAAGTTTCTCTTGGTACATAATTATAATTTTTTATATTAACATAAATGAAAAAAAATATGTCTTTAAACGTATAAGAGAAAATTTTAGAGAGGACTTAATTTTAGATGAGTTCTTGCTAATTGACCAGTTTTACTAATCGGCACGACATATATATATATATATATATATATATATATATATATATATATATATATATATATGTAAGTAGAAGTAGCACGACTTACCTGAAATCTTGCATGTTTGAGATAGAAAAAACACGCCAGCACTCCTACCATCATGTAAAATAATTACAGGCTTCCGTTTTACACTCACTTGGTGGCTGCTGTCTACCAACCTACTAACACAGGACGGTAGTACCTCCCTGGGTGGCTGCTGTCTACCAACCTACTAACACAGGACGGTAGTACCTCCTGGGTGGCTGCTTCACCAACCTACTACCACAGGACGGTAGTACCTCCCTGGGTGGCTGCTGTCTACCAACCTACTACCACAGGACGGTAGTACCTCCTGGGTAGTTGCTTCACCAACCTACTAACACAGGACGGTAGTACCTCCCTGGGTGGCTGCTGTCTACCAACCTACTACCACAGGACGGTAGTACCTCCTGGGTAGTTGCTGTCTACCAACCTACTACCACGGACGGTAGTACCTCCTGGGTGGCTGCTGTCTACCAACCTACTACCACAGGACGGTAGTACCTCCAAGGGTGGTTGCTGTCTACCAACCTACTACCACAGGACGGTAGTACCTCCCTGGGTAGTTGCTGTCTACCAACCTACTACCACAGGACGGTAGTACCTCCTGGGTAGTTGCTGTCTACCATCCTACTACAACAGGACTGTGTACCTCCAAGGGTGGTTGCTGTCTACCAAATACTACCACAGGACGGTAGTACCTCCCCGGGTGGTTGCTGTCTACCAACCTACTACCACAGGACGGTAGTACCTCCCTGGGTGGTTGCTGTCTACCAACCTACTACTACAGGACGTAGTACCTCCCTGGGTGGTGCTGTCTACCAACCTACTACCACAGGACAGTAGTACCTCCCTGGGTGGTTGCTGTCTACCAACCTACTACTACAGGACGGTAGTACTTCCCTGGGTGGTTGCTGTCTACCAACCTACTACCACAGGACGGTAGTACCTCCTGGGTGGTTGCTGTCTACCAACCTACTACTACAGGACGGTAGTACTTCCCTGGGTGGTTGCTGTCTACCAACCTACTACCACAGGACGGTAGTACTTCCCTGGGTGGCTGCTGTCTACCAACCTACTACCACAGGACGGTAGTACTTCCCTAGGTGGCTGCTGTCTACCAACCTACTACCACAGGACGGTAGTACCTCCCTGGGTAGTTGCTGTCTACCATTCTACTACCACAGGACGGTAGTACCTCCCTGGGTGGTTGCTGTCTACCAACCTACTACCACAGGACGGTAGTACCTCCTGGTGGTTGCTGTCTACCAACCTACTACTACAGGACGGTAGTACCTCCCTGGTGGTTGCTGTCTACCAACCTACTACCACAGGACGGTAGTACCTCCCTGGGTGGTTGCTGTCTACCAACCTACTACACAGGACGGTAGTACTTCCTGGGTGGTTGCTGTCTACCAACCTACTACCACAGGACGGTAGTACCTCCCTGGGTGGTTGCTGCTCCAACCTACTACACAGGACTGTAGTACTTCCCTGGGTGGTTGCTGTTTACCAACCTACTACCACAGGACGGTAGTACTTCCCTGGGTGGCTGCTGTCTACCAACCTACTGACCACAGGACTGTAGTACCTCCTGGGTGGTTGCTGTCTACCATCCTACTACCACAGGACGGTAGTACCCCTGGGTGGTGCTGTCTACCAACCTACTACCACAGGACGGTAATACCTCCTGGGTGGTTGCTGTCTACCATCTACTACCACAGGACGGTAGTACCTCCCTGGGTGGTTGCTGTCTACCATCCTATACCAGAGGACGGTAGTACCTCCCTGGGTGGTTGCTGTCTACCATTCTACTACCACAGGACGGTAGTACCTCCCTGGTGGTTGCTGTCTACCATCCTACTACCACAGGACGGTAGTACCTCCCTGGGTGGTTGCTGTCTACCATCCTACTACCACAGGACGTAGTACCTCCTGGGTGGTTGCTGTCTACCATCTCTACCACAGGACGGTAGTACCTCCCTGGGTGGTTGCTGTCTACCATCCTACTACCACAGGACTGTAGTACCTCCATGGGTGGTTGCTGTCTACCATCCTACTACCACAGGACGGTAGTACCTCCCTGGGTGGTTGCTGTCTACCATCTACTACCACAGGACGTAGTACCTCCTGGGTGGTTGCTGTCTACCACCTATTACCACAGGACGGTAGTACCTCCCTGGGTGGTTGCTGTCTACCAACCTACTCCCACAGGAATATACTACTATGTATTTTCTACTATATTATACATATAGTATATTATATTATTGTGTCTAATACTTTTTATCTAGGATATATATATATATATATATATATATATATATATATATATATATATATATATATATATATATATATATATATATATATATATATTATGTGTGTGTTATACTTTACACGTTAATATATTAAGTAAATATCAGCATCAGCGGCTGATAAGTAATCGTAGAGACAGTGGGTTCAGAGTCCTGAGCATGACTGGTAGCAGCATAAGTATTCTACACAATGTGGGTGAGCATCACAGCCAAGCAATAAGCACGCTTAGCGAAGGCAAGTTATTATTCATAACACCACAGATGAGAGGCTCGGGATTCCATGCATATATAATGTTAGTGAATATCTCTAGTCCAGCCCTGACGCTACCAATGCTCTGATTTTTGCATTTAATGGAATTTTTTAGATCCTCGCATACTGTTTTTTTTCTTTACGTATACCATCTCTTCGTATCATGGGATCTTTAAGTTTTAACAGGGTGTTTCGGAAAGCCTCGGTCATCTTGAAAATTCAGAATTAAAATAAAAGTTAAAGGGTATTATATATAATTATAATCAATGAATAGCCGAGAGTAGCGTCAGCGTTCGGCAAAAAATTCCACCGAGTGGATCGTCAAATGACGTAGATTAGCGTCAGGAGACATTTCGAAATTTCTCTTAAACCAGAAAAAAAAAAAACACGTGCTTCATATTTTTTTGCCTCAGTTTCCGATATAGATGATGAACTGACTGTTATCCCTTCAAAAAGAGCGTCCTCATACTAGTGAAGGTCTTTTGATCTACCTACACATTCCTGGTGTAAAACCTATGACTCCCGTTCAATCCAACAGTTCACACCACTCACCATCCCACTCACAACCACATCCACACTCACACCCACTCAACCACACCCCCACTCAGCTTTAAGAAGAATTATGATAAAGCTCATGGAGCAGGAAGTGACCAGTAGCGGCCAGTGAAGAGGCGGGGACAGGAGCTATGAATCGACCCCTGCAACCACAACTAGATGAGTACACACACACATTCATTTTAAGCAAGGCACTAATGTTAAGTTTTAACCTCGGCTTTTTGAGATATTTAAAGATTTATTCGTAATCTTACATGTAGTGATTTGGAAATTTTGGAGCATATTGTTTGAAAATTAAGTTCAAGAAATTAAAGATAGAGAGAATAATGAAAGCGATTTTATTGCAATATTTGGCACCATTTGACACCAATAGTGTCATTTTTAAGAACACACTAAATGAAAAGACTAAGTTTATGCGTATTTTATTTAGCCCTTAAAACACGTCTTAAAAAAATCAAGAAGAGAAACGAGTCGTTAAATAATTTCTCGCTTAAAAAAGTGTAAACAATAGCGAGAAATATACTAGGTTTATTTTGTAGAACTGACGTCTTACAACACGTCAAAATCATGTTACTAACAAAGATACGTCAAGAAACAGTAGATTTAGAAAACGTTTCGCTCCCAGGTCAGGGTCCAGGACCGAAACGTTTTCTAGTAAATATCTTAGTCACGTGAGCAAACAGTAGGACCTAGTGTTTGCTCACGTGTCTTTCTAAACCAGTTTGTGGTATCTATTACCAAGGTTTATACCAAGTTGGTAACTCAAAATATTTCAACATCGCCGTAAACACGACCCGAACGAATACCACTGAAGAGTGAACATATACAGTGTGTTGTTGAACCTCGGTGAACACAGCTAGCTGTGTGTTGTTGAACCTCGGTGAACACAGCTAGCTGTGTGTTGCTCCTGTGTACGATTCACAATTCATGTAATTTAATCGATATAAAAAAAATCATACCTACCTACTTTTACTGAAATGACGTCGTTTGTGTTGACTTAAATTGTAATTTTACTGTATGGGGAAAAAAGACCCTTACAATTGTCAGAATTAAATGGTTTGAAGATTCATTTGTTGTTCACACTTATGGGAATTTTGCAAGACTATTTCTTTGATTTTAGATTTTTTTTTCAAAGAGGAGCCTTGCGTCATTATACCCGGCAGGCATAGGGCATTTAACATTGGTGCGTCTGGAATATTTGAACCTTGGTGTCTGTGATATTTCAACCAACGAACCTAAGAAAATTAATTATACTTCAGCGCGTCTGTGAAATTTGAACCTTCGCATACATGGAATATTTAAACTTCGATGCTTCTGAGACATTTGAACCTTTGAGTGTGAGGCATTTCAACCGCATTGCACCTAAGACGTTTAATTTTCTGTGCACTGGCTTAAACCTCGGAGCGCCTGGGACATATAAAAGTCTGTGCTCTTAAGATATTTAATATCAGCTCCGCCAGGACATTTCAACCTTTGGCATCCCTGACATTTAAATGGTTCGGGCTCACCGAAGTTTAAATGTCCCAGGCGGCGCGCCTGGGACCTTAAATCTCGGCTCATCTGGAATATTTAAAACCCTGCTCCCCTGGGACATTTAAACTTCGGTGAGCCCTAGCCATTTAAACCGGGAACGTCTGAAACGTTTAATCTTTAGCACGCCTGTGACCTTTAAACGTGTGCACATCTGAGACATCTATGTCTCAGTGCATTTGAATCAAACTTTGCCGCATCTGTAAAATTTAAACCTATGTAAAATTTAAACTTTTGAACTTTGGCGCGCGTGTGTCTCTTCTACCTATGCAGATGCATCAATTTTCAATCTAATAAATACTGTATGTGTGTCCCTGGCAGGTGGTTCATGCTGAGGGCAGCGATGAGTGGACGCTGGTGGTCCGGTACTCCCAGCTGAGGGACGCGGGAGTATACGAGTGCCAAATCAACACTGAACCCAAACTCTCCCGTCACGTCATGCTCAGAGTCCAAGGTGAGTCCCTCAGATTATTGTTTATTCACCTTCCTTCCTGTCCACGCTGAGTTATCTACCATTTAATTCAAGGCGAGTCACATTTTGGAATGCCCTAATACACAGCCAAATACCAAGATGTATGGGACGAAGCTCAGAGATCCATACTAAAGTTAGAACACAAACAGCGCATACAAGCATAGCATTGTATGTTGAGATAAGTCCCACGTATAGTGCAAAAAAAAAAAAACTTAATCTTCAAACCATGAAACACAACTTTATATTCTTAAGCTGCTGTATTTGACTCTTAAGATGAAACTAGCCTACTGCACATTCTTTACTTTCCCTTGATACTTGTCTCTCCCAACATATGGACTTTCTTTACCTTTTAGTACTGTTTGGCCTTTACATTATTTAGTTTAATACCTTTATTATGCACCCCATACCCTAGTGTGGGTGGTACTCAAAAGATTAGAGGTACATAATGGGTCCGATAATTTTCATAGCCAAACAAGTTAGTGGTAATGAGGTATTTACATGTTAATATCTGGTTACAATCTTAATGAGGTATTTATGCAGACATGAATTAGATCACAAAAATATTATATTTAAGTTATGCCTGTAAAAAAATAAGTGGTTATGCGATATTTACGATGGGCAAAGTCAGGGTATTTTACCAGAATGGTAAAATACTCTGACGTTTCTTGACATTTCTAAGTAAGGTGTCTCTGAATTCCTTGATTTGACAGCATTCCAGCATTGTCAATCTTGGGGAATTTACCTTTACTTTAGTCTATATCTGGAGGTGGTGATTCAAGCTCCCAGAGATACTGGTAACCCAACCGGAGCCTTGCAGTAGTGAGGTAACATACTTCTGGTATAGAAAATTATCCCCAGAAACATTTCTCACTGTGAATATTTGTTTCTTTTCGGTATATTTAGTTTTAAAAACATACAAAGCTAGTTACTTTAACGAAGAGTCTTAGTAACGTGTTATTGATTTATAACTGTATGAAGGATGTTGGTGAAGTGTGTGTGGAGGAGCAGTGTGGAGGAGGGAGAGTGTGTGGTAATATCACGAAAGCTCTTGGAATTTCACTATTTTTTCACAGTGGTTGTTCTGCATACTTGTGATATCACCTGTTTACTGCTCGTGGAGGCTAATACACCAAACGGGGAGTAGAATGAAATTAGCTCGGATCATGGTAAAACACCTAGCTCTGCTGGGTGCGTGACTCTTGTAGGATTGCGTGGTCCTGTGGGTTAGAGCGTCATGTGTGATGTTTGCTCACCATGGGGCGGGCCAAAACCACATGGGTTCGAATCCTCGGCTAGTCGCAGTGTTGTTATTGATTCAATACCACTCGTTCGTGGTTACAATAATACATATATAAAGTAGAACCAACAGCCGTTAAGAACCCTTCCCGACCTCTAGACAAGCCAGTTAGAAGTTACTAAGCCAGAAACAACAGTTAATTTTATTATTATGCCTTTAAACTCTTAATTCCAATTGTTTTTTCTCAGAGGAATCTTTTACTTGACGTTAAGAAGTGAAAGTTTTAATATGCCTGTTTTATTAATCAAGTTGGCTTCTGTGAAATAACAGGAGAATGTCTTTTACGAGAAATAAATCAGTGTTTTAGTTTAGTTAGGGTTTCTTAGGATAAATCTTCATCACGCATATTTAATAATTTTTTCTTAATTACATACTTATTTAAAATTAATCGTAATCGCTTAGAGAAAAGTTTGGATTTATTTTGGCATGTGTTGGTCCCAATTTGCCTTATTACATGGAAGAAAGAGGGAAAGTTGAAATATTGGTTTTTATGCAATAATTTTGGAGTGCCTCATCCAATTTCCTTCACCCTTTAATGCTGATAACTTGATAATGCAAATACCGAGCGGCTTCAAACTTAATGGGCTGGTATACTTTAAGATATTATTCCTCTGAGACAACAAGAGAATTACTCTTCACTTTGTGTTTATAACTGGTGTCTTTTAGAGGAAGGTTTGAATTAGAGCTGTTTAGGTTCCAACTAGCCATTTTTATTGACGACATTGAGATATTAGTGAGTATATCATAACCTGTCAATACTAAATATAATTCACTTCAAATTTTCAATGGTGTTATTTAACTGCGCTAAAACCTTATGTTGCACTCTCTTCTAACCATTTCTCGTGCATTGACTTATAGAGGCCTGGGGTTATACAGTTAGAGAATACCTTTCTCGTATCGCATAGCCTTGCAACAGTGCTCTTGTCTTGCAAGAAATCACAGGTAACCTCCTTACTGGTACACTGCTAAAACTATCTACTGTTCTTATTTCCTTCTAAGACGTAGTCTTGTCGAATTAGTCTTTATATATAATATTTCTAACACGAGTCTTAGTCCTGGTTCTTCTTCTTTAGATGCCTGATTTTCTCAATACATTGTCAAATGCTCTAATCATCGGAACACTCATGACATAAGCAGACTTTTGGTCCGTCTTCCTCGTCTCCTTTCCTTTGATCTGCATTTCTTTTGCCTTTCATATTTTCTGACTTTCGTCCTTCTTGCTTCCTTTTCTTTCCTAACAGGGACCAGCAGGTCTTACGTAGTGCATTTCTGCCCCCTTGGGAACAGGTGTTAGAATATTGAGATGTAATTTACTCTGGTTGGTATATCTCTTTTCCCACAGTGTATTTTACCCCAAGTTAGTTGTGTCCCGCGGGGATCTGACTTTCAACAGTAAGCACTACTTTACTTTCTTACAAATCTACTCCGTTCTTTGTTCTTCCACTACTACTATTACTATTTCCTTCAGTACAACTACACTCTGTACTGTTGCTTCTACCATTAGTTATATCATTACTTCTAATTCTACTACTGCTATTATTGCTTTCAGTTTATTACACTCTACAATATTTTTACCATTATTACTGCTGCTTCCTGTGCTGCTACAATTACCACTACTATTGATACTACTAATACTTCTGATACTACTACTACTACTATCTCTGCTACTACTTCGACTACTACTGGTCCTTCCTTCTCCCCCTCTTTTCCTATCCTCTAATAAGATATTCTGTTTATTTTTTCACTCATTTTTAACTTGAGAATAGTCCAGAATGGACTATTATATATGAATTGTTATATATGAATTGTTATAGTCATAGTATTGTAACAATTCGTTCTTTAAGAAACTGAAGGTGTTGAGGTATGATCTACGAATAGAGGCTAAAGGAATTGAATCTGCGTTCAAGAAAGAACAAAATATCCAAGAGAGACATGATAACGACATACAGTATACTCAGAGAAATGGATAGGAAGGAGAGGGATAGGCTCTTTGAGAGGTGGGAACAGGTACTCCGGGACACAGCCATAAGGATGTCAGGAAGAATTTCTTCATTCTCGGGGTGGCCAGGAAGTGGAATGAATTCGAAGTGGAGGCAGGTCACATACATAGTTTTAAGAGTAGGTACGATTGGGCCCACGAGGCTATGAGATAGTGAATCTGGAATGCAGAGAGTTAAGAGGCGTGGCCAGGAGCTAAGCTTAACTTGACACTTGCAACCACATATGAGAGCTCACACATACACACACACACACACACACAGCCATTAGCTGTGACTCGACCCCTGCAATCACAACTAGGTGAGTACACACACACACACACACACGAGTGAAGAGGAGTTTCCAGAACCTGTGAATCGACCCCTGCAACCACAAACAAGCGAGTACAAGGAGGTGAGTACACACACACACAGTAGCGATTAATAAAGAGGGGGGCAGGAGCCATGAATCGACTCCTGCAACCACAAATAGGTGAGTACACACACACACACACCTACACCTACCTTCCACACTGGACCAACGTAACAACTTGCTGCACCTCATGTAATTTGATCAGTAGTGGTTTAATTTTCCTGTTGGTGGATCTATCTGTTGGTCCGTTTGATTAGCAACCGCGTAGCTAATGCGCTTAGCAAACAAGCGTTTAATTCATTGGTTTCATCAACATCGACTAGGCGATTTCTGATGCAACGAGGCGGCTAGCTAGTTTGTCTTGTTTGTCTTTAATGTTGTTAGTAATTTGAGCTAGCGACTAACAAGTTTGCTTCGTGTCTTTGAAGACAATTTTACCAGAATACAAACCCTCAAAAGGTTTAATATTCAAGGATAACCCAAGAAAATCAAGCAGTGTTGACAATTTCCAGCTGGCTAACTCCTAGGTATCTACCTACGGCTAGGTTTACAGGTGGTGCGTTAGGTGTTAGGAGACTTGAACAAACTTCTCGCTACGCCAGGATTTGAACCAGGGTCCTCATGGCTTTTATCGGACACATTAGTGTCAAGGAGGTATTAGCAGGCGGATCCTTAGCTGCCTGGTTGTGTTTCACGTTTTTAAGGCAATGAGTTGCATAGCTAGGCTCACGTGTCCCTCCTTTTTTTTCTCTATTTAATAATTTAACGAACATCTAGATTTCCACGTAAAATTTAGGCACCAGTAAATCTAGAAGTCGTCAAAATAGTTTCCTAACATATAGAAAACTATTAGGAAGTTAATGTAAGCATACCACAAGAATGCACAAGTCTAGGCTCCGTGGCCTGGACTTGGCCGAACCGCGGGGGCGGTGACCCCCGGACTCGACTGCAAAAGTTAGAACACTTCTATACATACATTTATTAACGAAAACTCAAATTTAATCGTAAATGTTCGATGGGAAAGCACTAAGCCAGTAGGATTTATATATTGCTTGGAAAATGGGAAGCTATTTGATAAGATACAAACATAAAGAAGGAAGTCCCTATACTTTGAATGAAGAGCCATTCACAAGCGTTCAGGCTCCTCTTGAAAACAAGGTAAGAATGTGGTTTAAAATGACACCTGGGTGAAAACGTGAAAAATGAACATTAATAGAATGTGATCTCCCAAATTTGAGCCTTGTAAAAAAATCAGGTTAAAAGAATGTTTATTTAGATTCTGAAGCTAATTTGAAAAGGAACGTACAAAACCCTGACTGAAGCCAATTAATACAAAGTCATAAGGGTGACGTCAAGTAAAGGGGGAATCTGAATTACACATGTTCAGCATCTGGGTATCATTATTTTGCAAACGTTTCGCCATCCAGTGGCTTTATCAGTACAATACATGGACATAATCTGAAGACTGTAGACTAGGTAATCAGTCCCTCAGCTTAGGAGCAGAGTCTTGAAGACTCTGAAGCACAGGCAGGAAGATTGACGCTATTTACTAGTCAGGTGAAGTGCTGGAGACGAAGGCAGTGTCACTGGTAGACGGGATTTTCCAGTGGAAATAGGTCGAACCCTAGAGTGAGTTGGACCAGGATTAGCAGATAGGTTGTGATGTCCTTTGTACAAAGATTCCATGATGCTATACAACTTGTCAGACACAGCAGCATCATGGAATCTTGGTGCAGAGGACATCACCACAACCTCTTGCTAACGCCTGGCCCAATTCTTGTGTATGACCCACTACCGCTGGGAAATCCCGCCTTCAAGTGATAATGCCTTCGTCTGCTGCATTTCATATGACTCCAGTATATAATCATCAATCTTCCTTCCTGTTCTTTAGATTCTTCAAGACTAAGATGCTCATCACCTGCTGCTACGTGGAGGGAATGATAGCCTCGTCTTTTACCGTTTTTTGAATATACTATTTGTAGTCTTTTTGTCTATATTGCATACTACTGATATACAAACAGTAAATATAAAACATTTTGGCGAAATTTACAATTACATAATTCTTATGTGAACATAGTTTCAGGACGAAATTTTTTTTTAAATAAAATATCATATATGGAAAATATTGAAGTTAGGGCCTGCATGGCAGACTCCGCCCCAAGGCAGTTTCTGAAGAAATTTGTGGCAGTAATAGCTCTTCAAAGTGACAACACTTGGACGATGATGTATAAATTTACACTCAGTATCTAGGAGACACCGGGGAGATGAAAGATCTCCACACCTTGCGTCGAATTATTTCCCTTAGTGTTTAGAAAAATTAGTTGGGTAATTAAAGGTTCTTCACACAGTATCACTTAAAAGCAGAATCCAGCAAAAAAAAAATAAAATTACTTAACTCCTAACATTATCGGAGTAAGACACTTAGCATTAGAGTCAAATTTTAGCTCTAATCATCGATCTCTCGCTTACGAGACAGACCAATTACACAAACTGTTTCTAACCAAGTGACAATAATAATTTAAATGACGGAATGGAATCTTGATTTTTGACTAAAAACCTACATTTACCAACTACTAATACTCATGAATAACTTATAGAATTGATATCATATATTGATATTAATCAGTTCTGCTTCTCAAGGGGATACTTACAGTGGTTTTTCAGTTTTTTTTATTTCTGCTTCCGTAGTTGGTATCTTTATGATTACGTGAAAGGAAGTCTTCAGGACGATTTCAGGCTGTACAGTGTGTGTAATTTACGAAGCAAGAGATTGTTGTTGCTGATTGTAGTTCCTTTTTTCCCGATTTTAAAACCAATTCTTTGTGGATGATATACCTATCACTCTGGAGTGCTAATTGGCAAATTATTGTTCCAGTCACGGTATTGTGCCTTTTTTGTTAAATTATACCAAATTTTCGATACTAATTGTCTGACCCTACACGATGCTCGTGATGGTCGTAACTCAAAATGAACCTCTCGAAAACCTATATTAATTTAAAACAATAAAATTTTGCAGCTTTTTAAAAGATCTCATAAATGCAACAAGGTATTTATTTGCTTACCTTCTATAATGCTGGTATATTTTGAACAGATACAAAAAAAAAAAAAAAATACACAATATTGCTTTAAAAGTAAAGCATTAATTTTTATTTCTTATACCTTTTCTTGCTTGCTAATTTCTCATGTTCTGTATTTACAGAGTTTCTTTCAAATCAGTGCACTCATGCCTCTGAGCTATACTATGCATTTTATAGATTTTCAGCTTTCTGTCCGAATTCTAAAGACAAATAAAACAATACTCTTGAATTTTAGGCATTTCTGTTTTAATGCTGTTTGAATTTTTAGGCAACTGGTCTCGTACAGTTGGTATTTCTGGTTTGCACTTTTATTGATTTCTTGTATCTGTGAAAGCATACATAAAATGCTATATATTTTTTTAGTTGTTAAAATATATTTCTTTTTCTTTTTTTAAGTACTTAGAAAATTGAATATATAAACTTTATTTCTGTTACTGTAACTTAAGGATTCAGTAACTAGATCTTAATACAGTTCTGTTCTCCTATGAGGTTTAGAAAGGCATATTTGAATTCAGGCGTGCTTTAAATAGGTTAAAATTGTGATGATAGAGCGCATACCTAGTCTAATAAATGATTTCCATGATTTTTATACTGGTTCATAGATTGGTTTGCACTGCACAGCTGGAGGAATATCACCCCTCTGAAAAAAAACAATTTCTTATGTCCCCTCTATGTCTGGCATCTCTCAGTTGAAATTGGTGGACGGTAAGGTTGAGTAAGCATTCTGTACTAAATGTCTTTAGTAAGGTTGTGTAAGCATCCTGTACTAAATGTCTTTAGTAAGGTTGAGTAAGCATTCTGTACTAAATGTCTTTAGTAAGGTTGTGTAAGCATCCTGTACTAAATGTCTTTAGTAAGGTTGAGTAAGCATTCTGTACTAAATGTCTTTAGTAAGGTTGTGTAAGCATCCTGTACTAAATGTCTTTAGTAAGGTTGTGTAAGCATCCTGTACTAAATGTCTTTAGTAAGGTTGTGTAAGCATCCTGTACTAAATGTCTTTAGTAAGGTTGTGTAAGCATTCTGTACTAAATGTCTTTAGTAAGGTTGTGTAAGCATTCTGTACTAAATGTCTTTAGTAAGGTTGTGTAAGCATTCTGTACTAAATGTCTTTAGTAAGGTTGTGTAAGCATTCTGTACTAAATGTCTTTAGTAAGGTTGTGTAAGCATCCTGTACTAAATGTCTTTAGTAAGGTTGTGTAAGCATTCTGTACTAAATGTCTTTAGTAAGGTTGTGTAAGCATCCTGTACTAAATGTCTTTAGTAAGGTTGTGTAAGGATCCTGTACTAAATGTCTTTAGTAAGGTTGTGTAAGGATCCTGTACTAAATGTCTTTAGTAAGGTTGTGTAAGGATCCTGTACTAAATGTCTTTAGTAAGGTTGTGTAAGGATCCTGTACTAAATGTCTTTAGTAAGGTTGTGTAAGCATCCTGTACTAAATGTCTTTAGTAAGGTTGTGTAAGCATCCTGTACTAAATGTCTTTAGTAAGGTTGTGTAAGCATTCTGTACTAAATGTCTTTAGTAAGGTTGTGTAAGCATCCTGTACTAAATGTCTTTAGTAAGGTTGTGTAAGGATCCTGTACTAAATGTCTTTAGTAAGGTTGTGTAAGCATTCTGTACTAAAATATCTTTATATAAATGTTTGTACGGTAAGGTTATGCGAGACTCCTGTACTTAAAAATACCTTTAATGATTTTTTTAACATCGGCACAGTACGTTGTCCAATTGAACCCCAGTTTTAGTGGTGTTTAACATGGATGAATTCCAATTATTAAACCTTTGAAAGAGATGAGTCTCGCTAATGACGTGCTTAGCTGTGCTTGAGGACCTTGAGCTCGAGCTTCATTGACTGATGTACTGACCTCAAATTTTGTTTGATAGGCAGGACCGTCAGTTTTGAAGCCTCTTATGGGCGTTTAGATCTAATTGCAAATCCATTGTAAAGAATCCAATCTTTAATAAAAAAAATATTAAATATTTTGAAAATACTTCATCCAAAATATATGAAACTTTTAATTGTATTTGAAAGGAATTATTTTCGGCTTAAAGGATTATTGAACTGAAGTTACAGTTCCTTGGCCAGCTGTTGATACCTTTACAATGCTTCATCCAGGCTCTTGGGCCTTATGAGTGTATTGAGTTGCAGCTGCTGGGTTCAGTGAGGGCCTTGAGTTACAGCTCCAGTCTCTCATGAAGATATCTGACCGATCAAAAATTTTAGAAGAGCTTTAGACTCTTAGCGGGTTGTGTTTCCCTTTTTGTGCATCTTATGAGCTGTAAATATGAGTTAGCTAAACCACTTGCAGTGTCTGACTGGGTCGAACTACCGCCTCTTAGGCGTCTTAGAGGGTGTTGAGCTACAGCTCTTGGGCTTGAGAGTGCTGATCTCTCGACTTTTCAGTCTTGTGAATGTGCTAGGTTGCAGCTGCTGGTCTTCTTGAGGGTGCTGATCTGCAGTTGCTAGACCTTTTGAGGGTGCTGATCTGCAGTTGCTGGTCCTTTTTCAATGTGCTGAGCTACTTCTATTTGGTTTAAAGGTGCTGAGGTATAGCTCCTAGGCCTCACAAGGGTTGTAATAGCTCCTGGAGCCACTTAAGGGTGCTGACCTACAACTATTTGTTCTTTTTAGAGTACTGAGCTATATCTCCTGGGCCCATTGATGGTAGACTTTTGAATGGTTTGAGCTACAACTGTTCGGCCTCTAACAGGTGTTGAGTCTTATCTATTAGTCCTCTGTAGAGAGTTAAGCTGCCGTCCATAATTAGGAAAGCTTAATCACGCCTGTGAGTTAATTAGATACTTAATCATACATGGAAGTTAATATTTAGGGAGCTTCAATCTAACCTGGAAGTTAATATTTAGGGAAGCTCATCACGCCTGGGAGTTAATATTTAGGAAAACCTAATCACACAGGTTTTATCTACCAGTTATTTTCCTCGGTGTTAAATTGCGTTGGAACTCTTCCACTAAATAATGAAGTCCATCCTGAAAG
Source organism: Cherax destructor (assembly GCA_009830355.1). Classification (NCBI taxonomy): domain Eukaryota; kingdom Metazoa; phylum Arthropoda; class Malacostraca; order Decapoda; family Parastacidae; genus Cherax; species Cherax destructor. The sequence continues at coordinate 309,249 of WNWK01000480.1, forward strand.
CTTTCTCTACCGAATATTTTGTTGCTAATAGTATTTTTTAACTTATATATGGACACGTTAGACCTTTGACTGTTTTGAAATAGGTTTATTTATGTAAACAGACTTCTTCAGTCATTGCAACTCCTGCTTTGATGCATCAGTAACTTAACCAAACCACGGAACGGGTAGGGTTTGAACCCATGGCGAGTGAGTTGTGAAACCCCACCCTTTCCGTGGTTTGTTTCCAGTCATGTTATTACGATTTCGTGAGTCAACAAGACTGACTCAAGAAATCGTAATGACACGAGTTCTGGTGGGGATAGAACTCCAGACCTGAGTTTGTGAGTCAACAACTTAATACTGGTCAGCTGTTAATGTTGCTGGACGTTTCTGCTGATTAAATATAACAATAGGAAGAACAGAGCACCTATTCCTATTGTTTAGCAATGATGTTGCAGTTTGATAATCCGAATTATCTTGATTCATGAAGACATTTGAATATTAAACGAAGATGTTTACCAGGATTTTGGTGTTGCTGTTTCTTGTCTGTCTTCTATTTCCTTTATGAAAATTTCTAACCTTACTCTTTTAATACTCCCTTAATTTGCTTCCCAAAATTACTACAGTATTATTTATAATTAAGTCGTGTAAATTTACAGGTTTTATGGAGACTAATTTGGCAATTATTGAGTTCGTTTTTACTTTTTTTTCGTCTTCACCGATGATTAGTGGACGGGGCCTGTGATGGCTGGCGCCTCAGTTTTCTATGCCTGATTTCAAGAGTCCCGTTTCCTTTGTTTATGTAATTAATGCCACGTTTCGTCCATTGCAACATAATTGCACCATATAGCTGACTTTATTATACATTATATGGAGGGTGGTGGCCTCTGTAACAGTGAAAATTAGGGCATAAGCCAGCGGCCCATCCCCGCGGACTGATGTTATTCGTGTGATACGTCGGTTCCGGTGATTATTTGAATGACTGTAAAAGAAGACTTCGTGTGTTAGGCCACGAACCTATGACACCATTGTCCCAAAATATTCTACCTGCACGAAAATGCTGTCAAACATGGTGTAAAAATAAAGCTTCTCTGAGAGTAAGGGAAGAAAACTACATAACAGGAGATGAGGTTAAGAGATGCATTGTGGTTGGAGAGACAGGTGATGTCTGCCAATATCTCGAAACTGGATAATGTGGGTCGACAGAGGTGCACTGGACACATGTAAACAGCTCGTGGGCGGGGAAGAAAAGACCTTATGAAGCACTTTCCACAATGCCTTCCTTCTCCCTCACTGGTGGGTTGTCCAGCCCCAGTGTGGGACTTTTTACATAGCAATTCAAAATGCAGTGAGCGTTAAGGTAACAATTGCAATCTTGCTTGTAATAGAATTGCATATTTACATATTTACACATGATGATATCACTGTTGATTCTGAGTTAACAGGAGGAGGAGGTCAAATTTTTTAAGTTCGTGAACCTCAGCACTCAGCAATAACAATTTGCGTCTTCAGCATATAGAACACAGTAGTCAGGGAGTGTGTCACGCATGAGCTCTAGCTCAGGAGCAGAGAGGATGAGTGTTGGTCGTCTGGTTTCAGTTTCAGGTCGTGCTTAGCTAGTACAGCTGACGCATGAATATTATCGGCATATTTTGGTATTTTTATTCTGGAAACGTTCCGCCAGCCAGTGGCTTCTTCAGTCCAATGCAGAGAAAGGTGGAAGGTGATGTGGAGTTTGAGGTAATCAGTCCTTCAGCCTGGAGTCAATGTGCTATGTCCATCAACATTAATGGACTAAACACCTTTCTTTGTACTGGCGAAGCATTTTCAAAATACAGATACCCGAATGTTGCACATGTGTTGCATTTATTAACTTGTCGGTTTTCTAAACCATTTATTCAAATTATCGGTATAGTTCATATAGATCAATCAGCCTTTTGTTTTTTTAAATTCCCTTCCTACCTTTCTCAGTGAAGTTTTCTGAGGACTCGGTAGGGACCAATGAATTTAAGGAACTACTTGAATATACCAGGATTCTGACTATGGTTTTGCAACATTATGATCTGGCACTATTCTAATAGGCTTCTTCAGTCGAGTACAGAAAGTAGGCCGGAGCGGTAGAGATGTGAAGACGACGTAATCAGTCCATCACCTTTGAAGACGTAGATTTGAGGTGGTCAAATCAAACTCCGTCATCAATGCTAAAACAATAGGAACAATTACCAAAAAGAATAGCTGATTTATACCAAAGTTAAAATGTCCTATTATCTTTGGAAGAGTCATTATATGTCTTAATGAAGCTATTATCTGCCATTTTAGGATTCTTCTGCACTCTCTGGACAGTGTGTTGAGAATTCCTCGTTCTCGCACACACTGTTGGGATCATGGGTAAGCCGAGGAGAAATCAAATCAAAAGGTAGACACTTGTCGTAATTTTACAGTGTAAAGTGAGGTGTCTTGTATCTAGGTGATGTACAAAGAGCTTAGGAAACTCTTACCTACAGGAATAGTATCATCCATCTAGGACAATTAGGATTTATTGTTACTTTCAACACCAAGAATTTTTCGATTTTTACATTCATGAATACTATTCCGTGGGGAATGATGTATTGTGTCAGTGTCCGGAGAATATGAAATTAAAGGGAAGGTTCCTTTATGGTCATGCTAATTCATTCATAAATTTAATCAGACAGAAGAACTAGAAGTAAAGTGTGATGAAGAAATATTCTCTCGAGGAACTCACTGGCGATAGTTTAGGCAGTTTTATTTGGAATGATACATTCGTAAAACGAGGAAGAGAAGTTTAAAATTTTTAACAGGTCAACAGTCTCATGGCTTCTTTGATATAAGATACTGTAAGATATTGTTAAGATCTCTCTTTTGTCATCTTAAGCCTGAAAGGTTTCATTCTTTCCTGTCTGACATTACCTGGAAGTGCTACACTTAGTACTGCATAAATAACCTTAAATATAGCAGGTACTAAGGATCAAGGCATTACCAGCTGGTGAACTGTTCGCTTTGAATTCACTAGTCTGGACAACTAGGCGCATCACGCCTTGATTGACCACGAAGTCTTTCACAGATATGGGTTATCTGTCCGGCAGAATTGGCATCTTCTCCAGTCTGCAACCTGATGTCAGGTGAACAAATCAAATACTGACTTTTTCCTTTCTCTAACTCCACAATAAAGAAAGAGTTGTCAATGTAATCAAAATTTATAAGCCGTGAAAAGGCATTAGTTACAATTTGCTGCTTATCTGGAACATCAAGGATTTGTTGGTCATAATTTACTAAGGGTAAGAAACAATGTGCAAGTTTACCTGAAAGAACTGTATTGTCAAATAGTGGTAATTATATGTTGAAGGTCTTCTAAAGCCCCAGCAATGACTAAGGTCTCTAATTACCATATTTGTGTTTTACCTTTGTTAAGAACTCTGTTAGCATAAACTACTGATTGTAGTTTTCCATTTGATTCCTGGAACAAGAAGGCACAAATATCAATCAATCTGGTATCAATGGTCAGTGTAAACTCATGAGGTCCTGGGATTGAAGGACATGGGATGATATAAAGCTACTGCAAATTTGAGCTTAGAGAATGCTCGTTCTTGATCAATGTTCGTTTCAAAGAAGAAGATATTCTTAAGATGAGTTAATGGAGTAGCGATGGTTAAAATGATGAATGGCCTGTGGAATCTGGATAAACTAATGGAAAATGACTTGCATCTGTAGATGTAGGTCTGCAGAAATTTAATATCATCTGTCTTAATGCCATCCAGGGTCACTAGAGAGCCTAGAAACCTGATTTTCCGGTTTAGAAAATGAAACTACTATTTTTTTCTTCAGGTTAGCTTCTGCTAATTAATCCAGTCCGCTGTTGAAGCTTAACGAGGTTCTGAGACATTAGGACCAGTTTGATAAAGTATACCATGAGGATGCTACCAAAAAGGCTGAAAAATATTTTCATCAAATAGTTGAATGTAATCTGGGAGGTTCACCACCAGAAATGAATTCTGCGGAAGAGGTAATGCCCAGGGGGATTAAATAGGCTGTCAATTCCTTACTTTGTTAGTCGAGAGGAATTTTCAAGAAATATTGAAGCAAATCTAGGGTCAAGAAATTTTTTATTTTCCGAAGTTCTGCAGCAAATCGTTAAACACTGGTAAAAGAATTCGATCTGGGATAGTCTTTGAATTTGGTTTTCTGGAATTTAGTTCCTCGGGATCGGGAATGAGAGGAGCGTTCCAGGAAAAATCGATTCTCGTATGACTCCACTGTAAAGCACCATCACAAAAAATTCCACTGCAAAACTAAGTTGTGTTTATACTCCCGCCTCACAATAGTAGCCAAGAGGCTCTGCTCTGCAGGAACAATATAAAACACACACATATACCTTCGAGTAAAAGAGCCAGAAGGGATGAGCACCTTTACCAGCACAATATTAGGACCCTGACCGGGGTCGTATGTGATCTCATAGACTCGCTCTCAAAAAAACGATATTCTGAATAATTATGGAGACCGTAATAATACCGGCTGTGGGCGAAACATTGTTGTTAATAAAGGTATCCATGTAACTTAATGAATTCAATGTTTTGCTCACCAGGAGCTTAATCAATGCAATAATTCGCTCACCAAAAGATTTAACAATCCATTAATCGCACACCGGTAGACCCATCACTTCAGGGCTCCTGGTAAGTGCAACATAAATTACGTTACATATGATTATATAAATATGGTGGTGTTATATAGTGTGTGTTTGTGTGTGTGTGTGATTTAGCTCTGCTGTTTCTCAAAGTATTTTTTACCGTGTAATGGAACATTGCTTCTTCCTATATTATTATATAGCGGGTTTGATATTACACCTCTGCTTCCCAAGACATAACATGTTAAGTATAAGTCAACACTGCTGATAGTAGCAGGTTGCATTACCTTTTATCACGACTTAGTATTTCGTCCTGTGACTAATTGAGCTGAGGAAGTTGTATAGTGTGCAGCATAGTTCACCATACCGACTGCAGTCTGAAACCCTGTAACACACACAAAAAAAAAGTGAACACAGAACTGAATGGATTTTTTTCTAAGCTAAATGCGAGTCTACTCGCTACTGCCCTCGTCGAACTAATCAACCCAGAAGCTATTCAACTCGGTACGGAAGCCAGCAAGCTAGTCAACTCGCTAATGCACACAGTTATTTCCATTTATTTCTGTTTATGAGGACTGAATTCGAATTGCTGCTTATCTAAACAAATATGCAGCTTGCTGAAGAAGGCCTGGATATCTCTCCCTGTCCTCTACGTGCACGAACGAGGTTGCCCCATGCACGAACGAGGTTGCCCCATGCACGAATGAGGTTGCCCCATGCACGAATGAGGTTGCCCCATGCACGAACGAGGTTGCCCCATAAACGAATGAGGTTTTCCCATGTGGATCGTCTGATGTCCTTCCTGTGGTAGCCTGACGTACGTTCCTTGTGGAGTGAGTCGTCCTGTGAGCTGACGTACGTTCCTTGTGGGTAGCCTGACGTACGTTCCTTGTGGGTAGCCTGACGTACGTTCCTTGTGGTAGCCTGACGTACGTTCCTTGTGGGTAGCCTGACGTACGTTCCTTGTGGGTAGCCTGACGTACGTTCCTTGTGGGTAGCCTGACGTACGTTCCTTGTGGGTAGCCTGACGTACGTTCCTTGTGGGTAGCCTGACGTACGTTCCTTGTGGGTAGCCGAGCTTCCTTGTGGTAGCCGACGTACGTTCCTTGTGAGGTAGCCTGACGTACGTTCCTTGTGGGTAGCCGACGTTTGGTACCTGACGTACGTTCCTTGTGGTAGCCTGACGTACGTTCCTTGTGGGTAGCCTGACTACGTCCTTTGGAGGACGAGTTCCTTGGTACCTGACGTCGCTTGTGGAGCCTGACGTAGTTGGAGTGAGCTGCATACCCTTGGGTAGCTGAGTTTCACGTTACCATCCCTTGAGAGCAGGCTGTCTACCTCATCCCTTGACAGCAGGCTGTCTTCCTCATCTTTAGACAGCAGGCTGTCTTCCTCATCTTTAGACAGCAGGCTGTCTTCCTCATCTTTAGACAGCAGGCTGTCTTCCTCATCTTTAGACATCAGGCTGTCTTCCTCATCTTTAGACAGCAGGCTGTCTTCCTCATCTTTAGACAGCAGGCTGTCTTCCTCATCTTTAGACAGCAGGCTGTCTTCTCATCTTTAGACAGCAGGCTGTCTTCCTCATCTTTAGACAGCAGGCTGTCTTCCTCATCTTTAGACAGCAGGCTGTCTTCCTCATCTTTAGACAGCAGGCTGTCTTCCTCATCTTTAGACAGCAGGCTGTCTTCCTCATCTTTAGACAGCAGGCTGTTTTCCTCATCTTTAGACAGCAGGCTGTCTTCCTCATCTTTAGACAGCAGGCTGTCTTCCTCATCTTTAGACAGCAGGCTGTCTTCCTCATCTTTAGACAGCAGGCTGTCTTCCTCATCTTTAGACAGCAGGCTGTCTTAACCATCCTTTGACAGAAGCCAGATACTCCCGTTGATGGCAGGCAGAGTCCGCCCCTCCCGTTGATGGCAGGCAGAGTCCGCCCCTCCCGTTGATGGCAGGCAGAGTCCGCCCCTCCCGTTGATGGCAGGCAGAGTCCGCCCCTCCCGTTGAGGGTAAACAGAGGTGATTCCTTGCAACGTCGTTGGCTCCTGTAAACATACAAGTCAGTGGGGAAATTATGAATACACTTTGACGCTCCTTTTCATACTTTGATAACGTCGACAATTTTGAATACTCTGGGTATATTACTTGCTTGAGAGGTTATCCAGTCTGGTTCATCTAGGCCATTAAGCTTGACTTTATTTTAATTGAAGATGCCCATACTTTTATGTTCTTATATTTACCGGGAATGCATTGAGACATGGGAGTCCTGATTTTTCTTATTCTTTCTGTTGAACACTTTTCTTGTTCTTGAAGATGAACATTCTCTGTGCTCTTACTGTTAAAGATTTTCTTTACCATTGCTTCTAAAAATTCTCTTTACACTAGCAACAAGAAGTGTTTTAACAAATCCCACTAATGGTAAAAGTTTGAAACCTATCAGAAAATTAATTCTTTAGCAATTGATCTGATTCCAACGATTGCAGTTAATTTTAACTATTTAAGTAAGATTTAAAATTTGCACGTATATGAACTAAGCTTATGGGTTATTATCCTTATTAAAGACGGCGCCGGCAATAATATTTTGAAGTCAATAATAAATGATTTTTTATACGATGAAATGGGGACTTATGTCACTATTGTGGTAAATTTGGTGACCACCAGGCGAGTCATTCTCCAATTATGGCTCGGATTCCAATGGTTATATATTTTTCTATTCTATTTAATCAACATATTTGCCAGCACCCAAAAAGAAACTTAATACATAAATAATCCGCACATAGACGATGTTTCGGTCCGATTTGGACCATTTACAAAAGTCTGACCAAAACGTCGTCGTAAGCTCCTGTCCCCTATGCGCATTATTTGTGTATTGTTCCAGTCACGGTATTGTGCCTTCTTGTTCATCTAAACTTAATAGGTACTACCCTGGTCCTAAGATGCTTCAGCCATTAAATATTTAAGTCGTTCATAATAGGTAAACTGAAACTTATTTAACGTGAGTTAACGGGAATAAAAAAAAATCACTAGTATTTTATAAACATTATCGTCAGATCTGCTCCTACTGGTATGAATTTCACTCTCCAACGTAGTCATGTATTTTGGCATTTTTTTTTTTTTTTAAGGTTTGAAGCTACGCCACTCAGGATGGTGTTCATAGGTTACGTGAACATGCAAGTTGTTCCAGGAATTTGAGGAAGACAGCCTGCTGTGTAAAGATGAGGAAGACAGCCTGCTGTCTAAAGATGAGGAAGACAGCCTGCTGTGTAAAGATGAGGAAGACAGCCTGCTGTGTAAAGATGAGGAAGACAGCCTGCTGTGTAAAGATGAGAAAGACAGCCTGCTGTCTAAAGATGAGAAAGACAGCCTGCTGTCTAAATATGAGGAAGGCAGCCTGCTGTCTAAAGATGAGGAAGACAGCCTGCTGTCTAAAGATGAGGAAGACAGCCTGCTGTCTAAAGATGAGAGACAGCCTGCTGTCTAAAGATGAGGAAGACAGCCTGCTGTCTAAAGATGAGGAAGACAGCCTGCTGTCTAAAGATGAGAAAGACAGCCTGCTGTCTAAAGATGAGAAAGACAGCCTGCTGTGTAAAGATGAGGAAGTTGTGAGTGAAATCAAATCGAAAATTGAAGGAAGAAAACATAAAAATCTGATAACCTCTTTCGTATATCCCTTGAGGGATAATTAACATAAGTTCATTAAATTCTATATGCTTTTTAATTTTAGTGAAAAATTTGGAATTTCCTGAAAAGACTTGTATGTATTTATTGCTGTGTGAACAGCAGCAGCAGTGTAAGGAGACTTGGCCATAAATTTCGACTCTCACGAGTTAAGCCTGAGTCCTTCGGTTGTGAGACCAATTAGCCACCACTGAGCTATGATACTCTTTTCTGTGAACCAGCGCTACCACAGGGAAAAAAATTGAAGGTTACCTCTTTCTTGAATCTATCGTGGTTGTTTCCCGTCTCTTGGGCGCCTTATGATGCCTAAGGGCTTACCTGGAGTTTACCTGGAGAGGGTTTCGGGAGTCAACGCCCCCGCGGCTCGGTCTGAGACCAGGCTGTTACTGCTGGCTTATTTCATCTCTTTTGATATCAAACACGGGATGAGTTGGTTTAAGGCGTCTTCTGTGTGTTCTCGATTCTTTTCTTTAACAAAACCAACAATGTGTCTAGGAAGCATTAGGCAGTATCATCTATGGTTTAGTAATAAGAAAGCTGTGACAAGTCTTTCACAGATCAGTGGTACTGTAGAAGAGGTAAAGCATCAGGCTTACACTCAGGCTCGACAATACTTCTTACGACTCAGGCCCATGTACGCCTACTAGTAATTTTTGATCAAGATGTTAATAGACTGGGGTGTTATCCTTGGGGGATTGAAAGTCCTGGAAAGCATGGAAACTTTTAATTATAACGTTTCACCCGAGGATAGGCTGAAACGTAGTTATACAAGGTTTCTCTGTTATCACTCTTCATGTGCAGCTCCTGGCCTTTAAATTGAATTGTTTATAAAAAGCGGTTTTCAGTTCAAATTGGTGTGTCAGTGTAACTTAGCCCACTGTCACCTGATTTCTTGTTTATGTTCATAATTTATTCTACAACAAACGTTTTCATTACAAACACAAATCACGTTTATTTATACATATTTAGTAAGGAATTATTTATGCTCAGATAATCTCTGTAAAGTATACATCACTCTCGTACGTACTCAGTAAAACGTATACCAGTTTGATAAACGTGTAATTGGGTATCGGATCATCCGCATTAGGACACTCCTCATGTATCTTTTGATACGTGAGGAGTGTAAAGATATAATAAGAAAGTCCAATTCGAAGACCCATCAGATGTTTCTGATGATATAATACTCATTTTTGTGTAATAAAAACCACTCCATGGGTCGAGTCACATCTCCTGGCCCCTGGGTGTTCTGTGTGTACCCACATCATTTATTTTTTCACTACTTTATCCCCACCTGATCTTGTCCTCCTATTATACCCTAATACACAAGCCTCTTATACTCGACGGTGTTACCAAAAGTCAAATAGGAAATATAAGGACTCCTTTGAGTTGAACTTTGGCTAATTAGAACTTGCTGCACAATTGTTTTTATTATTATTATTTTCTGTATTTTGACTTACCATAAACAGTAAATATAATCTAATTTCCAGAGAATTAACAAATTTTAAGTAACGAAAAAGTGTGGGGGGTTCGGAATACTATCAGATATCTTGTTAAATGTATGTTTTTTTGTGTGTGTAATTTCGTAGTATCTTGTAATTTTTGCACAATACGATATAATTTTTTTTAGACCGATTTAGTCTTTATTATTAAATTCATTATTGTTATTATTAAATATTCCCATATGTTGTATAAGTGTTTCAATCTTCAACTTGTCGGTTTTAAACCCTTTATCATATCTTTTTATTGCACATGGAATCTGATTACCTCCAATTCCCCAGACACTGGATGACTCTTGGAGATTTAACGCTTCTCCGTGGGAATAAAAAATGCACAATACCGTAACTGACACAATACACAACCCCCACACATGGTCCATGGACCATTCACTAGTCACACACAAGCGCGAAGGTAAGGGAACCAAAATATATGCGAGAGGGGAGCGAGGACGGGAGTAGAACGATGGGTAGTAGTAAAATGGTAGTTGTAGTAGAAATAGTAGTGGGAATAGTAATTATCCATCACTCTATTATATAAGGTAACCTTTGAAGTTATTTTTTTTTTTTTATATCTGGTACCTGGAACCAGGAAGCTGTCTGCTAGACTGTGGTGGGAGGAATGCTGGGGGAGTTCGCTGGCAAACTATGGGGGTGGTAGTTGGTAAACTAGGAGTGGGTTATATTTGGCAAACTAGGCAGGGGTGATAGATGGCAAACTAGGCAGGGGTGATAGATGGCAAACTAGGCAGGGGTGATAGATGGCAAAGTAGGCAGGGGTGGTAGTTGGCAAACTAAGGGGTGGTAGTTGGCAAACTAAGGGGGTGGTAGTTGGCAAACTAAGGGTGGCAGATGGCAAACTAAGGGGTGGTAGTTGGCAAACTAAGGGGGTGGTAGTTGGCAAACTAAGGGGGTGGTAGTTGGCAAACTAAGGGGGTGGCAGATGGCGAACTAAGGGGGTGGCAGATGGCGAACTAAGGTGGTGGTAGAAGCTGACAAACTAGGGGAGAGGGGTGTGTTTGCATACCTTAGATCTGTACCAGTAAATGAGAATAGATAAAATGAAGCTCCTGGCCCGTTTATTCAATGATATCAACAAACTTTTTTACATCTATAATAGAACATAGTCGAACATTTAACACGAAAATGCAATTAAGATTGGTATCATAACAATAACTAAAACAATTTTGGATCCAATTAAGTTGATAGTATTACAATATAGAACACTGAATGAAATATAATCAAATGAAAACATAATAATAACTTTTTTAGCTTTGGTATGACTCGGAAAGTCTAACTTTCACTTCATATCTAACATTAATGTTTGTAACTACAGACTATAGTAAAGTTTAATTCAACTATGAATTAGCACCACTGTACCATAGTATACAATAGCATACTCTTATTATAGTATGGTTTAATATATTAGTATTGCTAAGTATCACTAAAGAATGGTTTAATAACTTATCACCTTATTTTAGTTTAACTATACTTAGGTTCACTATCATATATTAGTTCTTCTGTGGTAGTAATACCAGCATGTTTATGGTGCTAGACGACTTTATTGTGGTGCTGGTAACTCTATTGTGGTGCTGGTAACTCTATTGTGGTGCTGGTAACTTTATTGTGGTGCTGGTAACTTTATTGTGGTGCTGGTAGCTTTATTGTGGTGCTGGTAGGTTTATTGTGGTGCTGGTAGGTTTATTGTGGTGCTGGTAGCTTTATTGTGGTACTGGTAACTTTATTGTGGTGCTGGTAACTTTATTGTGGTGCTGGTAACTTTATTGTGGTGCTGGTAACTCTATTGTGGTGCTGGTAACTCTATTGTGGTGCTGGTAACTCTATTGTGGTGCTGGTAACTTTATTGTGGTGCAGGTAACTTTATTGTGGTGCTGGTAACGTTATTGTGGTGCTGGTAACTTTATTGTGGTGCTGGTAACTTTATTGTGGTGCTGGTAACTTTATTGTGGTGCTGGTAACTTTATTGTGGTGCTGGTAACGTTATTGTGGTGCTGGTAACTTTATTGTGGTGCTGGTAACTCTATTGTATTGCTGGTAACTCTATTGTGGTGCTGGTAACTCTATTGTGGTGCTGGTAACTTTATTGTGGTGCTGGTAACTTTATTGTGGTGCTGGTAACTTTATTGTGGTGCTGGTAACTTTATTGTGGTGCTGGTAACTTTATTGTGGTGCTGGTAACTCTATTGGGGTGCTGGTAACTCTATTGTGGTGCTGGTAACTCTATTGTGGTGCTGGTAACTCTATTGTGGTGCTGGTAACTTTATTGTGGTGCAGGTAACTTTATTGTGGTGCTGGTAACGTTATTGTGGTGCTGGTAACTTTATTGTGGTGCTGGTAACTTTTGGTGGTAACTTTATTGTGGTGCTGGTAACTTTATTGTGGTGCTGTAACTTATTGTGGTGCTGGAACTTTATTGTGGTGCTGGTAACTTTATTGTGGTGCTGGTAACTTTATTGTGGTGCTGGTAACGGCTGGTAACTTATTGTGGTGCTGGTAACTTATTGTGGTGCTGGTAACTTTATTGGTGCTGGTAACTTTATTGTGGTGCTGGTAACTTTATTGTGGTGCTGGTAACTTTATTGTGGTGCTGGTAACTTTATTGTGGTGCTGGTAACTTTATTGTGGTGCTGGTAACTTTATTGTGGTGCTGGTAACTTTATTGTGGTGCTGGTAACTTTATTGTGGTGCTGGTAACTATTGTACTGGTAACTTATTGTGGTGCTGGTAACTTTATTGTGGTGCTGGTAACTTTATTGTGGTGCTGCTAACTTTGTGGTGCTGGTAACTTTATTGTGGTGCTGGTAACTTTATTGTGGTTCTGGTAACTATATTGTGGTGCTGGTAACTCTATTGTGGTGCTGGTAACTCTATTGTGGTGCTGGTAACTTTATTGTGGTGCTGGTAACTTTATTGTGGTGCTGGTAACTTATTGTGGTGCTGGTAACTTATTGTGGTGCTGGTAACTTTATTGTGGTGCTGGTAACTTTATTGTGGTGCTGGTAACTTTATTGTGGTGCTGGTAACTTTATTGTGGTGCTGGTAACTTTATTGTGGTGCTGGTAACTTTATGTGTGCTGGTAACCTATTGTGGTGCTGGTAACTTTATTGTGGTGCTGGTAACTTTATTGTGGTGCTGGTAACTCTATTGTGGTGCTGGTAACTCTATTGTGGTGCTGGTAACTTTGTGGTGCTGTTAACTTTATTGTGGTGCTGGTAACTCTATTGTGGTGCTGGTATTTATATTGTGGTGCTGGTAACTTTATTGTGGTGCTGGTAACTCTTTTTGTGGTGCTGTAACTTTATTGTGGTGCTGCTAACTTTATTGTGGTGCTGGTAACTATTGTGGTCTGGTAACTTATTGTGGTGCTGGTAACTTTATTGTGGTGCTGGTAACTTTATTGTGGTGCTGTAACTTATTGTGGTGCTGGTAACTTTATTGTGGTGCTGGTAACTTTATTGTGGTCTGGTAACTTTTGTGGTGCTGGTAACTTATTGTGGTGCTGGTAACTCTATTGTGGTGCTGGTAACTTTGTGGTGCTGTAACTTATTGTGGTGCTGGTAACCTTTATTGTGGTGCTGGTAATTTATTGTGGTGCTGTAACTTATTGTGGTGCTGTAACTTTGTGGTGCTGGTAACTTATTGTGGTGCTGGTAACTTTATTGTGGTGCTGTAATTATTGTGGTGCTGGTAACTTATTGTGGTGCTGGTAACTCTATTGTGGTGCTGGTAACTCTATTGTGGTGCTGGTAACTTTATTGTGTTGCGGGACAACTTTATAGTGGTGCTGGACACAAGTCAAAGAAGTATACTATTAAAAAAAAGACTAAAATGTGTGACTAAAAATATTCACTACAAAGGGTTAAAATATAATTGCCAGAAATATGCTGAAAGGGATCAAAATCAAAGTATGATATAAAAAATGCAAAAGTATTATTTAGCAAGTATAATATCGAGAATAAAATACACCAGTATGGTATAAGTATGATACTGAAAGGAACGAGTATGATATAGAAATATATGCATAATATGAAAAAAAATGCTGGTTATGTAAGGGCATCAAAGTATGATGCAAAAGTGCAAGTATGATAGACATAAGTAGGCTGATCATACCTCTGATTATTGTTTTAACTGAGATCATTCTCAGACTGAACTCATAAAGTAATAGATTTGCTTGAGCGTAACTTTGACCAAGCAAAAGTTCGTTCAGCAAGACTCACGAAATCGTAAGAACACGATTGCAAACCACGGAACGGATGGGACTTGAACCCATGGCAAAGGAGTCCTAAGAACATAAAAAGGATCACTGAAGCAGGCCTACTGGCCCATGCTAAGCAAGTCCAAGTCACACCCACACGGTAAGTCTTAGGACTCACTTGATATGGCTTCAAATCTCACCCGTTCCTTGGTTTGTTAATTAAGAATCCTGGTATCTTTTGTCCACATTTTACATTATTCAGAAGCGGTATTTTTTTGTTGACCAACAAATCGGCGTTTTTAACTATCTTTGACCAACAAATCTGTGGTTTTGACCATCTATGACCAACAAAGCAGTGTTTTCGTATCACAATTAACCTACAAATCAGTGGATTTTAATAACTATAGACTTGCGAAGTGATTGTTACTAATTCCCTTTTACTCACAAAAGGAATGGTTTCTACCTATGATTCCAAAAGTTGTGATTACCTCCGACCTAAAAAAGTAGTATTACTAATTATCTTTGATCCCCCCAAATTTCTAATTCAATTAACCCCCCTAAACTGTTTTGTAATTACGTTTGGTCCCCAAAACTGTTGTTACTAATTAATGCTGACCCCAAAAATGTTGTTACTAATTATCTTTGATCCCAAAAATATTCTTACTAATTGCCCAAAAAAAAAAATACTCCCAAAACTGTTACCAATGACCTTTGACCCCTAGAACTATTGTTACTATTTACCTTTGACCCCCTAAACTGTTGTTACTAATTACCTTTGACCCCAAAACTATTGTTAGTAATTGCCTTTGACCCCCAAAACTATTGTTACTAAATACCTTCGCCCCAAAAGTATTGTTACTATCACCACCCTGCACTTACAGAGAAGCTTACGAACTTTGTCCGACTGACCATTAAAGTCACACTAACCAAGGACGGTGGAGGTATTATAGGCAGGAGACAGGAGGCCAGAAAGTGGTGGAGGTAATAATGGATAGTATGTTAGTAGAGTAGTAGTGTTAGTGTGACTTTGAAATGGTCAGTGGACCTACGTCGTCGTAAGCTCTCTCTTTATATTCGGGTTGTGTGTATTGTTAGCATGTATTAGTGCCTTTTGTTATTGTTACTAATTTGTACCTTTGACCTCCTAAACTGTTGTTACTAATTATCTTTGACCCCCTAAACTGTTGTTACTAATTACTTTTGACCCTCACAGCCCCTTTCCTTCACATGTTTACGTTCCACACATTACTTCCCACAGACAGACTATCTGACTACACCCGCCTTTCATAACTTGTGGCATAAATTTGCTTCATGATATTTCAGTGTTTGCACGTCGTAAAGCAGCATGTTGCAATATATTAAACTTGCATATTGCACGCAACCACATTTATTTGATATGTTATTAGCATCAGTTTATGATGACCAGAAGCAGATTTTTATACACGTTTTTATCTAGTTGTAAAGATCGTTGATGGGATGAAAGAGGGACTGGTTGAAATGGCATTGATAGCGAATTAAATGGTTTGATAGCTAATTAAATGGCCTTGATAGTTAAATGGCACTGATATCTAATTTAATTTATTTTGATAGCTAATTAAATTACATTTATAGTAATTAGATGACATGAATAGCTAATTGAATGGTACTGATAGCTAATTAAATGGCATTGAAAGCTAATTAAATGGCATTGAGAGCTAATTAAATGTATAGCTAATTAAGTGGAAATGAAGACTAATTAAATTGCATTAATAACTAATTAAATGGCAAGTGATAGCGATTTAAACAACATTGATAGCGAATTACAATGAACAACAATGTCAACGAAATGAATAATTATGCAGTGCCAAGTTCCTCTCCCACAAGACTTTACCTTCAAGAGAGAATAGAGCAAGTTTAGCAATGTTGCCGTTCAAAGCGCTGAACAGTGAAAACTGAGTCGACATAGTCCTTCAAACAGCAATATCTAAGTTAAAGGCGAACTACCCAACCCGACGGGTGACAGTTGTTCAACTCTTATCCATCGGAGTCGAGAGATGAATGAAATTTTTTTAACTTTTTCTTTTTGGCAATTTGTCTTCAACTCTTTTCCATCGGAGGTCAGAAAGACAATTTAGAAACCCCTTTTTTTAAGGGGAGGGGGGTTAAGGGAGAGTTTTGAGACTCTCTGATCGCGGGTTCGAACCCACCTCGTGGTATGGTTTGTCTTCATCCATTTTGCATCGGCCTTTTTTGGCAATTTGTCAAACAGAGTAATCAACTTTTAAAGTTGGTTAAAAGGCAAAATTTAAAGGCGAAATGCCCACAGTATGACGTACGGGACACAATATGCAGACTAAGCTTTAACTTGAACGGGATAGAACTTTATAAAGCTATAACATGAGCGAAACGTTGCCCTAATGAAAGCTTGTACTGAATATTTTGTTCCATATTTTCTTACATCCGGGAAATGTTGCGATACAAACTTTGAAGTAATTAAAATTCCGAGAGATGTGTTGTGTGCCTGAGCTCACAGGTTGATAAACAAGTGAGCTGTGTGGCAGCGAGGACGAGGGTGAGGGCGAGGACGAGGGTGAGAGCGAGGGCGAGAGTGAGGGCGAAGGGTGAGGGCGAGAACGAGGGTGACAGCGGGTGGGTAAAGCCATCGGGGAAAGGGAGAGGAAAGGCAGGGGTGACTGGTGCGGCAGTGGGCACCCAGTAGTAGTAGCAGTAGTGGTGGGAGGGTGGCAGTAACAGGGAGGGGGAACAGTACAATGGAAACAACAGCAGGGGGCAAGCTACAATTGTAGGGGAGGGCAGCAGAGCAGCAACTGCAGTTGGGGGACAGCACAGCACAGCAGCAGCAAGGGGGTGGAAAAGTGGCAAAGCATGAGAAGGAGGGCGAGGAGAACAGCAGAGGGACAGCAACAGAGGTGCAACAGAAAAGGAGAGGGGGTAGGGAGCAGTGGTTGGGGGAGTGGGAGCCGGGGAAAGAGCTGCAGTAGAGAAGAGTTTGGATTAGAAGAGCGGCATCGGCGTTAGTGTCCTCACCCTTCAAGGACACAGACAGGACACAGCAGTGCCTTCGGTGTAACTTTCCTATCAGAAGCCCCGTAGCTCAGTGGTAATGCACTGCAACTGTAATCTCGAGACCACGGTTGGAGCCCCTCCCACGTTTGTTTGTTCAAGGACCCTTGATGTTGACAATAGCCTCTTAATCTGAGCAACTGGATAAAGCCCGACTATTGCCCTATTTCCAGGCACAGGTATGACCCCAACGGGCTTAGCGCATCCCTCTTAAAATAACATAATTAAACAGCTATGACGTGTATATCATTAGACATGAGAATTATCACTAGGTCCCTGGCTGCCATTAAGAGGGAGCTGGACAGATGCTTAAAATACACGATCAGCCGGGCTGTGGTTCCTACGTTTGACCACGTGCGGCCAGCAGTAACTGCCTGGTTGATCAGGTCTTGATCTACCCTCCAGGTAGACTGGAAGAATTCAGTCGTCAGCTCGAGTAAATTCTAAGCACAAAAACAATCTTTTTAGAAATGACAGTAGGCGAGATCCAGCGGCTGGTCGTATCTGTACGATGCAATTCTCCACATTAACATCCACTGACACAACATACACGCAACCAGGATGAGCAGGTGGTCAGCCTGGCTGGTGGGCTGTGATCTGACGAAGGGGCTGTCAGTGAAGGGGACGCCCGAAGAACTGGGAAGGTGGAATTCAACGCCTCACCATCAGCCCCAATGTGTGGGGGGCAGAGTGAGATACAAGGAGTCTTAACTCTAAAATCCCTCCGTAAAAGTTACAGGTTTGGTAGTGGGGACTGAAGTTAAGATCAAATCTCATGTCTCTCTGTCTCCCTCCGTTTCACGAGGGAGACAGGGAGGCTCAGGCTCTTGGGTCTAATCATTTACGTTTCCACAAATATTTTATCTGTCAAATTTGCAGTGAACTTAAGAACTACAAATTGCACTTCTTAAGTTCACTGTCATATTTTAACATTAAAAGTAAAATAAGTTTTATTCAATAAAGGGATAGAGAGAGAGACGGACGAAATGACGTAGATGGATGGAGACAGAGAGGGTGAGAGCGGATGATGGAGGGAGACAGAGAAGCTGCGAGAGGGAGAAGAAAGAGGTGGGTGGTGAAGGGAGTAAGACCAAAAATAAGGGAGGAAGGACGGACACCATATGGAAGAGGACAGGTGGGGTGAGAGAGGGAGTGCACGATAATCAAAGTAGGAGACGCCGTCATCACTTGACAGCGCTAATCATCTCACCTGTCCTTATAGCACTATCTCCAGTAAGAAATAAACAATAGAAGAGAGCTGGGATGATTCCAGTATCATGATAACAACATCCCTTTACTTCCTGCCGTATAATATAATTCGAATAAATAATTTTCATTTTGACTTTTAATTTAAAGTAGAGATAAAGTAGGAATGCAATAATGAGAGAGGTACAGTATAGAGGGAGAGTAAATAAGAGAGAGAACAGAGGTAAAGGGAGGAGAAAGTGGGAGTGACGGTGGCGAGACCATAGGATAAGGAAGAAAACGATAACAATATCAGAAATACAGGTACGTACCTTAATCAGGTGTAGACGTGTGAATGGATCATTACCTTTGCAACTTGTTCAGCTATCAAAACTTTGGGGCCCAGTCCCTGGACTCATTATGGACCTCTGTAATCATTTTGACTACCGCCTACAGGATGGGTATGGGGTGCATAATAAAGATATTCAACTAACTAAAAATCTAAGCCTGTAGTTCTGGCCAGGCTATGACCAAGCATATTCAGTGGACCCCCGAGTTACGAGCACCTCGGAAATCGTAGAATTATATAAGTGTAATATTGTAAGTGTTTTTGTAAGTGTATTTTTGGGGGTCTGAAATGGACTGACCTACTTGACATTATTCCTTAAGGGAGAAAATTCGTTCGGTAATGGCACTTGAGCAGCCTTCTGGAATGAATTATGCTCGTAACTCGGGGGTCCACTTAACACTGCTAAAAAGGGACATAGATGAGTTACAAAATATAAAAAAGAAAATTTTAATTTAACATATCCCACCACTAGAACTTAGCACAAGCGTGTATACTATGTACAATGAGTATGGATGAGTTATAACTAACAGTGAAGAAATTTTTATAAAACTAATTACGACAACACTGACTAGCACAGCTACAGCACACCCAAACATAATGACAGATCTGGTTAGGTTAGGTAAGATTTGTCAGGAAATGGTAAGAGTTTCCTAATTCGTGAATGGTGAAAGCCAGATTAAGACAAGTGAGGGTCTGACGGTGTGGGTTGTTAATAGATGGCACTGTTCCTAGATGGCACTGTTCCTGATGACACTATTCCTAGATGTCACTGTTCCTAAATACTGCTGCCAGAAACATCCGAAAATTGCACTAGGCGCATGTCACAAAGAGCATAGCGGAGAGTTAGAGTTAGAGACAGACAGACAAAGTAAATAAGGGAGGAGAAAGAGACACAGAGTAAGAGTAAATATATACGATTATGTACATACACACACAAACATACACATACATCACACACACACACACAATCACACACACAGGAGCTATGTCTCGACCCCTGCAACCACAACTAGGTGAGTACACATCACACACACACATCACACACACATCACACACACATCACACACACACACACACATCACACACACATCACACACACATCACCCACACACACACACCCACACACACATCACCCACACATCACACACACACATCACACACACATCACACACACACACACACCCACACACACATCACACACACACACATCACACACACACACATCACACACACACACATCACACACACACACATCACACACACACATCACCCCACACACACACAGCACACACAAACACCACACACACCACACTCACACATCACACACATCACATCACACACACACACACACACACTCACACACAACACACACATCACACACACACACATCACACACACACACACACACACACACATCACCCCACACACACACAGCACACACAAACACCACACACACCACACTCACACATCACACACATCACATCACACACACACACCACAAACCACACACATCACACACACATCACACCACACTCACACATCACACACACATCACACCACACTCACACATCACACACACATCACACCACACTCACACATCACACACACACACACCACAAACCACACACATCACACACACATCACACCACACTCACACATCACACACACATCACACACACACCACACATCACCACACACATCACACCACACTCACACATCACACAACACACACACACACACACCACATACACACACACACACCACAACACCACACACATCACACACAGCACACACACACAGCACGCGACACAAGCACGCACACAAGCACGCACACACAGCACGCGCACACAGCAGGCACCAGCAGCACACAGCACCGACACACAGCAGACACAAGCAGCAACACAGCACGCACACACAGCACGCACACACAGCACGCACACACAGCACGCACACACAGCACGCACACACAGCACGCACACACAGCACGCACACACAGAACGCACACAAATAGAACACACACACACACACACACACACACACACACACACACACCACATACACACACCAGAGTTAAGGGGATTGTCCTACGAAGAAAGGTTAAGGGAAATCGGCCTGACGACACTAGAGGACAGGAGGGTTAGGGGAGACATAATAACGACATATAAAATACTGCGAGGAAAAGATAAGGTGGACAGAGACAAGATGTTCCAGAGAGGGGACACAGAAACAAGGGGTCACAATTGGAAGTTGAAGACTCCTATGAGTCAAAGGGATGTTAGGAAGTATTTCTTCAGTCATAGAGTTGTCAGGAAGTGGAATAGCCTAGAAAGTGATGTAGTGGAGGCAGGAACCATACATTGTTTTAAGACGAGGTTTGATAAAGCTCATGGAGCAGGGAGAGAGAGGACCTAGTAGCAATCAGTGAAGAGGCGGATCCAGGAGCAATGACTCGACCCCTGCAACCACAAATAATGGAGTACAAATAGTTGAGTACACACACCACACACACCACACACACACCACACACACACCACACAACTCAACACACCACACACACACCGCGCACACACATACACATACACACACCACATAGAAGAAGTATAGAAGGCAAAGAACCCAGGAAAATAATTAGAGCAGTCGTAGAGCCAGAAATGAATATGCACAGGTAAGAAGGGAGGCCCAAAGACAATACGAGAATGACATATCAGCGAAAGCCAAATCTGACCCAAAGCTGTTGTACAGCCACATCAGGAGGAGAACAACAGTCAATGACCAGGTGATCAGGCTGAGGAAGGAAGGAGGGAAGGTCACAAGAAATGACCACGAAGTGTGTGAGGAGCTTAAGATGAGATTCAAAGAAGTGTTCACAGAGGAGATAGAAGGGCCTCCATGGGTCCTGAGGGAGGGAGGAGAGGTGCTATGTGTAAAACTAACAACAATCTTCAACACATCTATCGAAACAGGGCGACTACCTGAGGTATGGAAGTCCCAATTTTTAAGAAAGTCGACAGACACGAATCACTAAACTACAGACCAGTGTCACTGACATGTATGGTATGCAAGGTCATGGAGAAGATTATCAGGAGAAGAGTGGTGGAGCACCTAGAAAGGAACGAGCTTAACGACAGCCAGCATGGTATCAGGGATGGGAAATCCTGTGTCACAAACCTACTGGAGTTCTATGACAGGGTGACGGCAGTAAGACGAGAGAGAGGAGTGGGTACATTGCATTTTCTTGGACTGTAAGAAGGCATCTAACACAGTTCCACACAAGAGATTTGTGCAAAAGCTGGAGGGCCAGGCAGGAATAACAGGAAGGGCACTGCAATGGATCAGGGAATACCTGTCAGGAAGATAACAGCGAGACATGGTACGTGGCGAGGTGTCAGAGTGGGCGCCTGTAACGAGCGGGGTGCCACAGGGATCAGTCCTAGAATCGGTGCTGTTTCTGGTATTTGCTAACGACATGACGGAAGGAATAGCCTCCGAAGTGTCCCTGTTTGCAGATGATATGAAGAATTCAATCGGACGAGGACCATGCAGAACTACAGAGTGATCTGGACAGGCCACAGGCCTGGTCCAGCAACTGGCTAATGGAATTCAACCCCTTCAAGTGCAAAGTCATGAAGATTGGGGAAGAGCAATGAAGACCACATACGGAGTAAAGTCTAGGGGGCGAGAGCTCACAAACCTCACTCAAGGAAAAAAGATCTTGGGGTGAGTATAACACCGGGCACATCTCCTGAGGCGCACATCAACCAAATAACTGCTGCAGCATATGGACGCCAGTCAAACCTAAGAACAGCATACTGGAGTATGTAGCGCCAGTTTGGAACCCTCTCCTAGCCAAGCATGTAAGGAAACTAGAGAGAGTGCAAAGGTTTCCAATAAGACTAGTCACGGAGAGGTTACGAGAAATTGACCTGACGACACTGGAAGACAGAAGAGATAGAGGGGATATGATAACGACAAGGTGGACAGACAGAATGTTCCAGAGGTGGGACACAGCAACAAGGGGTCACAGTTGGAAGTTGAAGACTCAGATGAACCACGGGGATGTTAGGAAGTATTTCTTCAGTCAGAGTTGTCAGGAAATGGAATAGTGTGGAAAGTGATGTAGTGGAGGCAGGATCCATACATAGCTTTAAGGAGAGGTATGATAAAGCTCATGGAGCGGGTAGAGTGACCGAGTAGCGGCCAAGAGGCGGGGCCAGGAGCTGTGACTCGACACCTGCAACCACAACTAGGTGAGTACACACACACACACACCAACCCCAATATATATATATATATATATATATATATATATATATATATATATATATATATATATAACACAGTCGTACTGGCCAGGTTGTAGGAGGGGTCTGGGATAGTGACAGCTGGGAGGGACTTTTCTCAGCTGTCGTATCTGAGCTCCTCTGCAAAGACAGTGATTATGTATGAGTGTGGTGAAAGTGTTGAATGATGATGAAAGTCTTTTATTTTTGGGGATTTTCTTTCTTTTTGGGTCACCCTGCCTCGGTGGGAGACGGCCGACTTGTTGAAAAAAAATAATATATATATATATATATATATATATATATATATATATATATATATATATATATATATATATATATATATATGCTAGGAATTCGCAAGAGCAGGCGAAATATTCACAAACACTGATCTCTGGCCGAAGAGGACTCGAACATAGAACCCTGCAACAAGGTTCGCAGTGCTTTTACCCACCGTACCACACAGGACGCCAACGTATTGGTCCAGTGTGGTACGGTCGTAAGCACTGCGAACCTTGTTGCAAGGTTCATAGGTTCGAGTCTCCTTGGCCAGAGATCAGTGTTTATATATATATATATATATATATATATATATATATATATATATATATATATATATATATATATATAATATTGCACGAATATGACAGCATCCTGAGGCAGATTTTTACGAAAGTACTTAACCTTACTCTAAAAGGTGGGCAGTGAAACCAAGCTACACTTCCAGTCAGACTAGGAGGCATTGGTGTCCGCTTTTCTGTCGTCATGAGTTGCATTCAGAGGGCTTGTAGCAACGATTCTTCCTGAAAATTTTAGGGACAAGATTGGAGTCCAAGACCAAAAGTTCATTGACGGAGCCAGGATCTTGTATAATCTAACAGGCTCTGAAACCAGACCTCCTCCCCCAAAACAACTACAAATAGTCGCACTGGGATGGCCCAATAGTGGAGAATATAGCCTAAATGCTTCAGTATGTGTCAGGGAAGGAAAGAGCACGCCTCCTGACAGTGAGAGCTTCTCATGTAGGGGACTTTGTTGGCTGTTCCCAATTCCAGCCTTGGCACACGCCTCGACCCACAGACCATCCGAATTGGTGTTGCCCTTCTACTCGCCGCCCCTATTCTCGCCAAACAGGTGGATTTGTTTCAGTGAAGCAGCAGACCGATTCGGGTACCATGGTTTTGTGTTCCGTAAATCCAAGGGAAAGATTGCAAGACATGAGGTTAATAACATTATCAAGAGGAGCCTCACAGCAGCCGGATGCCCAGCAGTAAGGGAGCCACCCAAACTATGCAGATCTGATGGCAGCCAAAAGTATCCAGACGGTATCACCCTTCAAGCCTTGACAGACTGCAAGCAGGTGGTGTGGGACTACACATGTGCATCTACCTTGGCTGATACCTATATCCAATACACCAGGGAGGAAGGAGGGGCAGCTGCCAGCTTCAGGGAGTCCTAAAAGTCTAGAAAATACGGAGAACTTGCCCATCATTATATGTTTGTTTTCATAGGCTCGGAGACCATTGGCTTGCGAGAAATGTGCTTCTAAGTTCCTTAAGGAGCTAGGCAAAAGACTCGTCAGGATAACTAAGGGTCCCAGGGCAGCTAGTTTTCTGTTCCAGCGACTAAGCGCTGTTCAGAGGGGAAATGCTTGCAGTATTTTGGGCACACGCTCCAGCTCTGAGGAGCTGGAAGAGATTTGACAAACAAGTAACAATATATACTAGACATGTATCTCTCACACCTCATGTACTGTATATGCCATCTTTCTCAACAATGTACCTCTTAAACTTTTTGAACCATATTATGTAATATACCTACTGGTAAAAAAGAATAAAAAGATGGGGTGATAGGGGAAGTGGAATATTCTAATGGCTTCAGGAAGAAAGCCAAATATTCTTCCTTGAAGCATTTTTATCCTATATATATATATATATATATATATATATATATATATATATATATATATATATATATATATATATATATATATATATATATATATAATGTGCGTGTGTGTGTAGTGAAATCATAAAGTTTCTTTCCTATATTTCCCCGGTTAGTGTTTTAAAAAAAATATTTTTTCTGTGTGCACAGAGCCCCGGCCTCCGAGCACAGTGACCAAGACTAAGGTATTCATCGCCAACAACACGGCTTCTACTAAGGACGGTGAGTACCACTTTCCTGTTCTTTTTTGGTATCGTAGTGCAAAAAGAGAGCAATATGAGTGAAAACCTGAATTTGTCTTCACGGCGGACTTTCT
Source organism: Cherax destructor (assembly GCA_009830355.1). Taxonomy (NCBI): domain Eukaryota; kingdom Metazoa; phylum Arthropoda; class Malacostraca; order Decapoda; family Parastacidae; genus Cherax; species Cherax destructor. The sequence continues at coordinate 334,389 of WNWK01000480.1, forward strand.
TGCCTGTATACGGCATAATTAAAAGCTCAGTGGTTATAATATACCTAATTTTTAATGGGCTTTACCGGTAAGCCAGCGGAAGGCTTCGTTCAGATGACCAAAACATCCAGCTGCGAGTCATCATATGGACTAAGACCCGCGTCAGGAAACACTTTTCCTGTTTCCTGACAAACCTTACCTAACCTGCAGACGAGAAACACACGGTAATAATGAAATCTCGGCTTGACATACCTAATTTGGTGTGCGAGTGTTGAGATCCAGCTCTCGGTCCCACCTCTTATTTCTTGACAGGACAGCATCTAAAATTTTCCATTCTCATTGCTTAGTTTGCAGGTGTTGAAATGCAGGTGTTAGATTCCCACCTCTGTTATTTACTGACTGAGAGTTTCTAAATTTTCATTTCACATATGAATCTACTTCTATTATATGAGTGTGAGACGAAAATCTCTTTATGTAAAACAATTATTATATTGATGATGATCGTTCAGCACTTACATTAACATATCAACACAAATTTATTAGTGTAATCAGATACAACATCTAAGGCTTATGTGTTAGTAGAATTTCTAGAGCAAGATAGTTTGCATCTATTTTTTTTTCATTTAGCAAAAGAGGTTATCATAAATTAAAGATTTTTAAAGATTATCTGGAGAAATTTTTTCCGAATTTTTTTATACTTAACCATAATAGCGAAGACAAAATAATGTAAATACTTATTACGAAGACAGTGATCAGATACATGTCAATATTAGTATGGTAAGATAGTGATGGAAATGAGGATATCAGTATCAGAAGTGGTCGATGGTAAACAGAGGTATACGAGGTGCGTGTGTGTGTGTGTGTGTGTGTGTATATATATATATATATATATATATATATATATATATATATATATATATATATATACATACACACACACACAGGAAGAGTCATATCCACTCTGTGAGATTCACAGTCGGGGTCCTCACCTTCCCCAGATCAAACTCATAAAGACAAGGTATCTTCCTTTTATAGTAGAAGGTTGGTGGAGAGCAGCCACCCAGGGTGGTACTACTGTCCTGCCAAAGGAGTGTAAGACAGAAACCCGTTTTTGTTGTACATGATGCTATGAGTGCTGGTGTCTTTTTCTGTCTCATAAACACACAAGATAACAGGTATATCTTGCTACTTTTACTTACAATTAGGTCACACTACACATGCATGTACATATTTACGTATACACACTCATATGAGATAGTGGTGAGAGAGTGCAAAAGGAGAGCAAATGATAGAGTGGGTGAGGCACTGTCAACAATTTTTTCTGAGAATAAGAAATTTTTTGGAGTGAGATGAACAGATTAAAAATAGAATAGGGGAGATAGTAGATGGGGAGTTGAAGGTATTGGGAAGATGGCAGGAATATTTGTGAGGAGCTGTTAAATGTTGAGGCAGTAATTTCATGCACTGGCCTTGGAGGTATATCATCTTTTAGGAGTGAAGAAGAGCAGGATGTGAGTGTGGGGAAGGTGCGTGAGGCATTACGTAGAATGAAAGAAGGTAAAGCAGCTGGAATTGATGGGATCATAACAGAGTATTTACTTTGCTGCATTGAAATTTTATCACTGCACTGCACGATTCCCCCTTTTTTTGTGTGAGTTTAAGTAGATGAGCTTCGATTCAGTTATACGGTGATATGTCTCTCGGGTTTCACAGCGACACGCGTCTAGTTAGGATTAGATTCATTCATCAGAATCTTTTCAATCCAGAGTTCAGAAAAAAATTCTTTGTTGATCAGACGACAGAGGTAGTGTCAGCGAAGCTCACCTTTCAAATGCTCCCAAGTAACATAATTAATCTCACTCTTTTACTTAACATAATTGGAAACATAAGTAATGTGACTGGCGTGTTTTTAATGGTAGCTACAGAATGGGAAGAAAGACTAGATTAGTTTCCCTTCTCATATTCCAACGCACAGGAGTGGTTACATAATATTGAAAGCTGTCAGTCTGAACCGAGAAACTTTAATGGTTTCGTTCCAGCAGAGCCTGAGTTTCAATTACTTGGGAATTACTATCTCTCAAGATGGCCTAGACCATACAGAGAGGAAATTAAGCTTTTGTCAAAATAACTCCATTGCAGAACTGGGAGAGAAGAAAAGAGGAGATGAAGGAGGAGGGAAGGGAAGCAAGATAAATTAGGACGACAATTAATGTGTATATATATATATATATATATATATATATATATATATATATATATATATATATATATATATATATATAATGCAAATTCATTATATGCCTAAGAATATATACACACACTTGCCTAGGGACAATCAGTCTGGGATACATGACCAAACTCTGCTAAACTAGTATTACGCAACACTTAATACAGTTACTGTCTTAAGTTGGACAGGCCTAAGCTGGGTTACATTTCGTTAATTTATCCGAGAAGTGAGGCTGCTAGGCTAGTTACCTACAGTGAATATGCACACCATGAAACAATACTAGAGTAAATAGGAAATGAAATCCGAGTGCTTTCATATGCTGACACATACATCTTTAGACGTAAATTTGTGTGTAATCACATGAAAGCACACAGGATTTAGTTCTTATTATCACTGTCGTATTTGTTTTTCATATTTACAATCATGCGTTTAATTGTGGGTTTTTTTTCTATGCACACCATGTTAGTGCACATAGCTGCATACAAACCATGACAGTCGGCTTGCATGCACATGTGCTCAAATAAAGGAACAAATTTTGACGAGGAACAAAAAGTCACAACACCGTGACTGGAACAATACACAAATAACCCTCACATAGAAAGGAGCTTACTACGACATTTCAGACCGACTTGGACCGTCGTCGTAAGCTCCTCTCACCTATATACGGGTTATCTGTGTACAATCTGATGAGTACACAACACACATGTCAACAAAAACACTCTTAATGCACACAGTATTGTCTGCACACGTCTAAGGGAATAACTGTTGATATATGAGTAAGTATTAGCAACGTTTATAGGAGAAAATATTTCTTATATATACATAAACATGAAAATGTACCCAACCCGTCAAGCTCATGGGTTCGAATCCTTGGCTCACTTATACTACGAATCTTCCTTTGAGAACAAAATACTGGCAGTAAAAGGTTGAAGTTGATCAGTGGAAACATTCTCAGTTTATCCAGTAGGAAAAAATATACTCTATTTTTTATAGTACAATTGGACCTGACACATATAAATAATAAATGGAACTTTCATCTCAGTAGGACACATCTGAGCTGAAAGTTTACAGCCAATGTAAATAGCGTTCTCATATTATGAGAACGCCATATGTCCATGCATAAATTTGTTAAATTTGCACTACACAGCCGAATAGCACTCCAATGAAGGCAGTTAGAGGTGACTTCATATAGCATGAAAAGGTACTCAGATGAACTACAAAGGCAGAGTCCAATATTAAATTACCGGTTCTCACTCAGCTGCCGTGTACAAGTACAGTGGACCCCCGAGTTTCGTAAAAACTTCACTCCTGAAGTCTGCTCAAGTGCCATTACCGAACGAATTTACTCCCTTAAGGAAAAATTTCACGTAGGTTAATCTATTTCAGACCCCCAAAAATACACTTTCACAAGAACTTACAAAATTATACTTGCATAATTGCACGATTTCCGGGGTATTCGTTAACCGAGGGTCCACTAATCAACTTGGCACTTGTGAAACTCAGCGAACATCGATCGCTACAGAGATTAGTTTCGTGGAACTTGGCCTCATATTATTTTAGATTCCTCATTCTAGATAATAACTTTGTAAAAAAAATGGATATTTTTTTTTTATTAGGATTAATATTTTTAATGTTGGTATCAGTTTCAGAATAAAATTAACTTTTAAATAGCTAAATGTAAAAGGGTAATAAATTCTGTAGTTATGTAGACTTTGGAGCTGAAGTCTCCTCGTGACTGAAGGACTGTCCTTCTCTAACCTACCGAAGGACTGTCCTTCTCTAACCTACTGAAGGACTGTCCTTCTCTAACCTACTGAAGGACTGTCCTTCTCTAACCTACTGAAAGACTGTCCTTCTCTAACCTACTGAAGGACTGTCCTTCTCTAACCTACTGAAGGACTGTCCTTCTCTAACCTACTGAAGGACTGTCCTTCTCTAACCTACTGAAGGACTGTCCTTCTCTAACCTACTTACTCAAGGCTTTGATCTTTTACTTTTCTGCTTGATAACCAGGTTTCCATTGATTAAGACACATGTGCAACACTTGGGCATCTTAATTGTTGAAACGTTTCGCCTGCGCAGTAGGCTTCACCAGTCAAATACAAAGAAGAAAGTATTGTATGCAGCAGGAATAGTGATGAGATGTGTAATCAGCCCATCAACCTTCGAGAAATAGTTTGAGGTGGCCAGTCCCTTCAGTGTCTGCCAGAAGTTTCAGAAAGCAAGTGGTCTGGGTAACCAACACAATCTCAGTGTAACAATAGCGAGAGAGTCCATCATGCAACTGCTATACCCTTTTTTGGTGTGTCGTACAGAGCATTGTCGACGTTGAGTCTTGGAAGCAAAGGTCTAAAACTGTAGACGAGTTTGCCACACTACTACACTGACGCTCCTCCTGCCACCAGGAGTATCAAGAGGATGTCCGTCCCAGTTGCTAGAGCGATGTCACTCACCTGTGACAACTTCAGCCAATATTCTGGACCATACAAGGCAAGTTTTGCAAGACGAAACTGGAGCAGAGAATAACATATCTTGAGCTCCAAGTCATGCCAACCAGCAGTCATCTGAAGAACGAGTCGTTTGTTCAACCTTTCTGCTTCCTCTGTTCCCATGAAGTGTTCTCACAGTGCAATGTTCCTTAGAACATTGAATCTAAGTCTTGCAACAGTGATCAGAAAATACTATAACGATTTGATAATGTTTTCTCGACTGTGACTAAGTTTTTTAAATAAGGTTGAATAATTTTGGTATCTTTGTTTCCCAAAATGCATTTGTGAAAGTATCCGACATTTAAAAGAAATTTCATTACCAGTATGATAGTGGGTAATTAACCAATTGATGGTTTCATTGGCTTGTCGATCAGAACGTAACGAGAGTCTGGACATAGATGCTGAGTTAGGTTTAGTATAGGTTAGTTCTAAGGACAAAAATGTGTAATATATATATTTGATTTGCTCTTGGCGTTGAAAGACCTAATAGTTTTAAACTGTCTGATTTGTGGTAATGATTGAGCTTTTTAATAAAAATTGCTTGTACATAAAAATGGATTTATTTTATTTTGTGGATTACCAGAATAGTCTGATTTGTACAATAAGTCCTTTTAAATTACAAAAAATCCCAAAGCTTCTATAGCCAACTTTCCCAAGCTGACGTTTCAATGGCACAATCAGGTTGCAGCTCTGAAACCGGATTCATTTTCTTTGGGACTATTTTGGAAAATGGTCAACACAGCCGTCCTGGACTATATTTGGAATGGCTTCCTATCTGAATTTCCTATTATGTATTGGTCCACATGACTGTCACATAATGCACAATACAATTGCTTTGCGTCCCTAATTAAGAAATTAAACGATTTGGTTATACTATAACTATAATGCAGGAAGGCAAATTTTTTTTTTTTTGGGGGGGTAGGAAGGTCATTTACATAGAGTGAACAAGATTTGTTTATCAAAAAGATTTTCAAATCCGCTGAGGGGATTCGTTTGAAAATATAGTGGAGTATCCAAAAAGATTGTTTTTGTGTAATAGATTGTAGTAGGGACAACTTAAAGGAGTGTCGGAGTTCCGAGTGCTTCAGTGATGAGACCGCTGGAGTCACAAATAAAAATTCTTTATTCAGACCTCAGCCATGCTATAAGATACATTTTCCATTCATTTACTTTGTCCTAGCCCACCTAGTAATGAAAATAGCTTCCTGTGTATTAAATGGCTGTAGTTTATTGTGTCAACGGGAAAAATTACAGCTTTTGTGGCAGAAGTTCCAGTGCTGCTGGAAGTTGTTTCCTGGAAAAAAGGTTTTTGCAAGAAAAAACACTTTAAGACATCGTAATATATGAAGGTATCCATGGTAACCGTTTAGCCATATGTTATTTTTGGTGGAGGAAAGTACAGCGTCTGCACATTGGAAAATGGGAGATGTTGACAGTCAGCGTCTTAACTGACTGCCTTGGCTAAAATAATATAGAGTGCAGTAACTTATAATGACAAGGTAATGTCAAGTATGAGAAAGATAGTCAAGTGGTCAACTCAGTATAAAGTTCAGGTATTAGTCTCTACATATCATCACCAACTGCACAAATATGGGTAAAGGTATTTCCAAAATTAAGAAATCATACTTCCCAACAGTCTTGCCGCTGTAGTTTTTAATTCTGAAGCATTTCGAACTCACTCACTCACTCACTCACTCACATCTCTCTCTCTCTCTCACTCTCTCTCATTCTACTTCACATACCACTTCAGCCTCTTCATTCACTCTCTGAATAGGGTCACCGATAACAGGATGCACATGGAGAAAAGAATTAGATTTTCTATTAGATATCAGTGAAGCCGAACAAATGTGATTGTTAAAAGAACTCGTCTCAATTCTTAATAGAAATTCATGTCTGGAGAACTAGGTAATGATGCGACTGTGGGATTCATCCTTTCAAAATGGTAATTTTTTATATTGTAATATCTACTCAAATATCCATAATATTCATAGCATTTCTACTAAAAAGTACCTTTGTATCTTGATTATCTTACTCGTATCTGCATCGTATATGAATGTTGTATGATTGACGTCTTACAGGTGAAATGATGAAGTTCCAGGTGGATTAAAGATCTGCTCAATAAAATGGCATAAACTGCATCTTCTCCAAATCCCATATGGTAAACAAACCACGAAGCAGGTGGGATTTGAGCCCATGGCGAGTGAGCCTTAAAACTCCAGGCCAGTGCGTAAACAAATGGGCCTGGCCCAGCTGGTTTAGACATTGTTTGCAATGTTAGGTTTGTTTGCAATCGTGTTACGATATACATGAATGATGCTTGAGAAGGAAGTAAAGAAGTTAACCAACTGAGAGGAACGTGTATTAAGTTTATAGGAAGACGAGGGACTCATTGGTGAGAGTACACCCTTTGAAACAGATGCCTTGATACTGTTGATGGGCTCTTGATGCGACGAATTGCAACCATCTCTCCCTTTGTAGGATCGAACTAGATTATCTCAAATTATCCACGCGTTGTGTGATACTAAGGAATTCAGCGCCTGCAAATTAATATAATAATCGGGGTGCCAGAGGGGCCGTTCACGCTCCCCTCATCATGATTCATGAAGACCATTTTATTCTTCATTAGGTTTCTCCTGAAAGTTTAAAGTCTGTCCTCAAGAAAAAGAAAGCGAGTTTCCATGGTTACTACGTCACAATTTAAAGCTTGTATAAACGTCTCAAAATTATGCTTTTTAGGGAGTGACGTCAGATAACTGAAAATATTGTAATTTTTTGACCTTTTTGGCCATGTAATGAAATGCAGTCTGCAGTAATTTTCTCTCCTAAGCATAGTTTGTGCCTCATGATTTTCATTTAAAGGTTTTACTCTGGCTGACTTTCTCTGCAAAATTTCACAATGCTAAGGTCACGTGAATGAAAACTTTGAATTAAATAATAAAAATGAGTCATCAAGCTATAATGGTGCATAAATACCCTAACAATTTGATCACATGAACTTTATGGATCACTTAATAACAGTAGTAAAAAGTATTTAGTGTCTTTCAAGCAAAAGAACACATTCCTGATTTTTAGTTTGTGATAAATTTTGTTATCTACTGAATAAAATTTTGGTTGATAAGGCAATATTTTTGTCTCAGCTTCATTAATTTGCAAATGTTTATTATAGGTACTGCATGCATGCTCTTTAGAAGAGGAACTCCAACCCTCCAGAGAGGTTGCATCCCGGGTATCACTTCCTCTATTGTGTCGTTTCCCAGCTTCATCTACCCGTAAAATAAAAAAAAATAATGGATATTACAATTAGATGTTGTGAACAATACAAAAGTGTGTAGAAGACAATAGAGTATTCTTCAGGTTTATATTGAACCACAATACTAGTAAAATGAATATTGTGGTCAGTGGAGGTTTCCTCGTTCTCTCTGGACTGTAATATACCGTACACCTGAGTGTAGAATCTGAATCCGATCGGATGAGGAGTTCTGGTGATACGAGTGGATGACTGTCGTAATATTACAGGAAGAAAAGGAAAGTTAAAAAGTCTCGCAACTACTTAAAGATCTCCCTCAAAATACCTAATGATTACAGTAGTGATAATAATAAACCACCGAACTGGTGGGGGTTGAACTCATGGCAAGTGTTCTAAAATTCACAGGTCAGTGCGTTAACCTCTAGGCTCACTTGTCATGGATTAAAATCCCACCCGTCCCGTGGTTTGTTTGCAATCGTGTTATTATAAGACTAATACAAATATTAGTAACACTAATAATAACCATATCCTTGATGGCACCTTCAGTAACAGTCCTAATGTACAACACTATTTTCTATATATGAAATTTTGTTGCACTCTTTAGGGATGTTGAGAGCGGTTGGTCCCTTACAGAGTCCTGTAATAACAGTAAACGGCTCTTGATTCGAGGAAATTAAATTTTTTCCCCTTCTTTCTCAGACCAAATCTATCAAAGATTGCTTTCCTCCTGCGTTTTCCCATTAATATTTTAATACCAGCGCTAATGGTGGTGGTTGAGTGACGGGGAATGGAGGTCAGGTTAGGTAAGGTTTCTCAGGGAACACTGGTCACCCGGTGACCAGTGGGACTGACCACCTCAAATATTATTTCTTCAAGGTTGATGGACCGATTACATCATTACACTACTACACCTACTGCCTCTGTATGTCTTCTTCTTGATCCGCCAGTACTCTCCCTTCCCAAGTGGTGGCCCGGCCTTGGCTCCCTTTCTCGGGAGTATCTGCCATGGGAGGAGGTACAAGTACCTCCTCATCGTTGGGACCAACTGTCCCCAGGCCTAGCAACATTTATCTCCCTCAAGGGGCTCGTAGGGAGAAGCTAGGCCTCTATGGTCTGCCATCTTCCCCGCCCCAGGGGGCAATGAGAATAGCAGTCTTGTGAGCTGCAGATGGTAGGAAGCTCCAGCTCCGGCACCTACCCCGCCCAAGAAGGGCTGGGCATAGTGTCCTCACCTCTGTATTTGACTGAAGAAACGTTTTAACAGTAAAGATACCCAACTGTTGTACATGTATCTTAATTATCATTTTTTGTAAGTATGATTATTTCCCAATATTTTTTACAAATTTTATAAAACTGGATTTTAGAGGATTCTAGAGAATTTTGAATATAATGTAAATGAGAATATAAAAGTGGGACAAAAATCCCAGTGTTTACGGTGTTTTTATGTTTAACGAAGGGAGACTTTTATATTCTGAAACCTAACGTAATCTAACGTAGGGAGACTTTTATATTCTGGGACCATTCTCCGAATATTTTCGTTTTCTTTCTCACTAATTTTCGTTTATTACTCGAGAACGCCTTATTCGATCGGCTTCATATTTTCAACGCCTGGAAAGAAAAAGGCGCAATACCGTGACTGGAACAATACGCAAATATCCCGCACATAGAAGAGAGGAACTTACGGCGACGTTTCGATCCAACTTGTACTATTTACAAAGTCACACTACAACGTCTTCGTAAGCTCCTGTCTATGTACGGGTTATTTATGTATTGTTTCAACGTCAGTGTAATGTATTTACATATGCTGCTATGTATGATAATCTACATAAGAACATAAGAACATAAGAAAGGAGGAACACTGCAGCAGGCCTGTTGGCCCATTCTAGGCAGGTCCTTCACATTCCATCCCACTAACAGAATATTTGTTCAACCTAATTTTCAATGCTACCCAAGAAATAAGCTTTGATAATTTTATTTACTCATGTGCAATTCCCACTCAAATCCAACCCCTTTCACTCATGAATTTATCCAACCTAAATTTAAAACTACCCAAGGTCCTTGCTTCAATAACCCTACTAGGCAGACTGTTCCACTCAACAACTACCCTGTTTCCAAACCAATACTTTCCTATATCCTTTCTAAATCTAAACTTATCTAACTTGAATCCATTATTGCGGGTTCTCTCTTGGAGAGATACCCTCAAGACCTTATTTATATCCCCTTTATTTATACCCATTTTCCACTTGTATACCTCGATCATGTCTCCCCTCATTCTACGTCTTACAAGTGAATGTAATTTAAGGGTCTTCAATCTTTCTTCGTAAGGAAGATTTCTAATGCTATGTATTAATTTAGTCATTCTACGCTGAATGTTTTCTAACGAATTTATGTCCATTCTGTAATATGGAGACCAGAACTGAGCTGCGTAATCTAGGTGAGGCCTTACTAATGATGTATAAAGCTGTAATATAACCTCTGGACTTCTGTTGCTAACACTTCTTGATATAAATCCCAGTAATCTATTTGCCTTATTACGTACGCTTAGGCATTGCTGTCTTGGTTTAAGGTTGCTGCTTACCATCACCCCCAAGTCCTTCTCGCAATCTGTATGGCTAAGTTCTACGTTATTTAACTTATAAGTGCTTGGGTTATGGACACTCCCGAGCTTTAGAACTTTGCATTTATCTACATTGAACTGCATCTGCCATTTTTCTGACCAGGAATTGAGTTTGTCTAAATCCTCCTGTAGTTCACTGACATCTACGTCTGAATCGATTATCCTACCTATCTTCGTGTCATCAGCGAATTTGCTCATATCACTAGAAATTCCCTCGTCAAGGTCATTTATATATATTATAAACAACAACGGGCCCAAAACCGATCCCTGAGGACGCCTATGTAACTGTATTTGTGTATACCTGAATAAACTTATCTTAGACAAGAGTCATTGGGAGTGGGGGACCTACATTGTTGGGGCCCTGAAGCTTGAACTGTTATGGGGCCCCTTAGCAACTGCTAGTATACATGATGCTTTAATAAGCTTTTAATTGTTATTTTAACTATTATTTTGTATTGAATTACACTAGTATATTATTTTCAAAAACCCTTCTTATACAGTAGACCCAAAATTTTGTAAGAAATGTGGACTAAAGTGGCTCCAGGGACCCTTGCGGGATTAGGAGCCCTGAAGCTTAAAGCTTCATTAGTGTCACAGTAGATCCGCCCCTGGACTCTGTAGGGGCGGATCTATGTAGCAGTGTCCTTTGCACACTGCTACATAGGTCGTTCCCAAATTTTGTTTCAGTGTGGCACTTTGAGACAGCCTCCTCTCGTTACCTTCAAAATGTCAACACTGGTGTGTCCTACTTAGAAGAAGGTTGGTGTATTTAATGTAGTCTAGATGTCATTTTGCCACTTTGAATTTCAAAATGCAATAACATTATTTTACCTAATTTCATTATTTCCCCTTGATAGTGAAGGGCTCTCGATCCAAGGAACTGGGCTTATCTTCCCCGTTCTTGGATCGAATATGAATACCTCCCATTCCACAGCCGCTATATGACCCCTACGGGTGTAGTGCTATCCTCTGATTAAAATATAACGATTGTCAAACGAAACAGTGAGGATGTGTAAGTTATGTGACAATTATATTTAAATAATTTACGGAATAATTTAAGAATTTCTCTTCTGAACAGAAAAAAGTCAGTGTTTGACATTATTTGTTTATTTTAGGATAAATCAACTTAGTGTTCTATTGTGTATCTGTATATTATGTACACTAAACTTAGTTACATAATTACCATATTTTCTTAAAAGATTGTAAGTCTCGCTTAGAGAGAAATTTAGATTGATTTTGGCCAGTGGTCTCAATTCGCGTTTTTGGGAGAAATCGGAAAAAACTGCTGTTCATGAGAAAAGTTTTGAGTCACATTTGATTACCTTAAATCTTTGAAGGCTGATAACCTGGTAATGCAACATCCGAGCGGCTTCAACCTTAATGTGTTTGTGTACTTTAGGATATTGGCTTCGATGGTCTCTGAAAGATATGAATTAGATTTTGGCTGTGTACGTCTTAATTTACCATGTTATTCAAGAAATTTTAATCCATATGATTTACGAATTCCTTTGAACTTATGAACTTATTACACACTATTCACTGTCCCAGACGCCTGCAATGAAGTAACTGGAATTATGCAATACGGGGTTACCTTTCTCAGATCTTGCAACAACTGGTTTACATTTAGTCGGAGGTGACGTTGATCTGTGCGAGGCATCAATGTTGTGCTGAGAATTCAATTACAGTGGAACCCCGGTTAACGAAAAAAATTCATTGCAGAAGCCTGCTCAAGTGCCATTACCGAACGAATTTACTTCCTTAAGAAAAAATGTCATTTAGGTTAGTCTATTTCAGATCCCAAAAAATACACTTCCACAAGCACTTACAATATTATACTTACATAATTGCACGATTTCCGGGGTGTTCGTTAACCAGGGGTTCCACTGCATATACTGGGTGACCCAAAAGTCTGGACACGTAGGCGAAATTGCACTTTTGTAATACTTATACCGTAATTCTACTGCATCGTGTTCTTGTGAATCTTGCAAAGTGCGTTGAACTTTGCTTCACTAATGGTGGACAACATGTTGAAGATATTAAAATTACTGTATAATTATTACAAAAATGCAATTTCGCCTATGTGTCCAGACTTTTGGGTCACCCTGCATATCGAGTGTACTGTCTGCCAGAGTGCACACAGTCTTCACTTCCTGACAACTCTATGACTAAAGAAATACTTCCTAACATCTCTGACTTTTAACTGAAACTAATCTATTGCCACAACTATGATTTACTCTCCACTTTCCTAACTAGTAGTAAGTACATCGCCTTCCAAGGAGGAGTTGTATGACCTATATGGATTAAACATTGTTATAAATGTGATTATTATTAAATCTAGGAACGGGTGGGATTTAAACCCATGGAAGTGAGTCAATGGGTTCAAATCCCACCCATTCTGTGATTTGTTTGCAATCGTGTTTTTGCGATTTCGTGAGTAATAATAATGCTTCATTTAGTTGCGTACATGTATCCTTATGTTTACGTAAGGTTTGCCTTCTGGTCTATTTTCAGGAACAGAGTCCTCAGCTTTATAACATAACAAACAGTGCCTTCTGTGGCGCCTACCACTATCCCCTAATCTATGTGCAAATGCTTTCAGATTTCACTCGGGACACTCCTACCTTATATGCTCATATTGTCACTACATATCTCCTGCCTCTGGTGTAGTCATCTAACCCTTATCGCCTCTTTCTTGGTTATTTTCCAGGAGATGGAGATTTGTGTGTTACCGCCCTGCACTCTGCTACTGTTACCCTTTGTTTACGTTTAACATCCTTACCACATGAGGCTGGTCTCCCAGGAGTCCCATCTCTCCTCGGTTTTTCACCGCCAGTTCACCTGCCTCCCATCTAACACTGCCGTTCTCTTAAACCCGCCTTTTCATACAAGACCCTTCGATTCCAGAAGTGCTTCCTCTTATGCCGCCGTCCATTCAATTTTTCGGTGTTGCCACTCTCTTCCTCCGATATAGAAACCATTGATAAGATTTCTCCTTTTCAAGAGGCCTTCTCAATCCGTACTCAATTTCAGGAGGGCTTCCCGTTCTCGAGCTGTAGGAGCCCAGGTGTTGTTACGGCAGAGACTCAAGGGAGCGTTATTCCCTCTTCAGTGGTTTTCCCTATTTGTTTCATCTTTTAGTTCAACACACAGCTACCGAAGGGTCCACTTCCTCTTTATTGTCCTTCCCTTTACCAAGGAAAGAAGGTTTAGTGAGTGTGTTTTTAATACGATAATAATTCTTGCCCCAGGTACGGAAACTGTCTCGTAGCGGTTTCTAACTCTCCACTACATGTACATTGTGTCACCCACAGCGTCTTTTTCCTTGCCTCCAGTTCCAGACGTCTCTGATCCTTTCCAGATCTTTTTTTTTTAGGGATACTGTCTAATATTTACTTTCTTCTTTAATGACTATTCTGCCAAAAAAATTCACTGGATTTTCGAAAATCCTACCGAAACTTTGGATTTTGCTCTCCCAGTTTTTCCTTGTCTAAGTTTACAAGATGCAAACATTCACAATGCTATAGTCATTCTCACTCTGGCTTTAATCTTTTTCATATACTTTTCGTACAAAGTTTTCTTCTCGTTTATAAAGATTATGCGTATTTAATTTTAAAAGGCACTGCTCTATTTTGCAACCTGTGCTTAAATAAATAATTGGAATACTGTTTGTTCAGAATTTTTTTCTGAGTTTCTAAGTTTGTCTTCAAACGTTGAAGACAATGTTTACTTCTCACCAGAGTTACTCCTCTCAGGTAATTTTTAACCTTTATTATTTTCTTTGGTGGTAGGATTTATTCCGACTTCTGTGATATGTTGGAGTATTTTCTCTTCCATTTCCATTTATATTTTAATATCCGGAGATTCGAACCAAGTCAACCAAACTATTACCTGTTTTTTCTCTCTTTTTGCTTCTCTTCCATAGAGTAGAATCAGTTGCTTGTAGATAATTCACACACTTTTTGTTTTTATACCAGCCACATTCGCTCCTTACATTAGTAATTCTAGCTTGGGGATTAGTCTCCCATTACACGCCGTACCGCTCTTTCATCCTCTCCTGTCTCTTCCTCCTTTGATGTTCCAGTCTCTTGGAAATTCGCTACTGTCCGCTGCTGCCGCCGCCATTCTGAGAACCTCTGGGAAACATTTAAGTAAATGTTTACAGGCTGGACTCTCAACTGTGCTCTGGCGATGCGCCTTCAACGTCGCTTGGGACCGTTACAGCTACTGTGTATTGCATTGTTGAGTTTAAGACAGCTCAGTGGCTAGAATGACGTGACTAGCATGGGCTAGTAGTTTCATTCTAGAAGCTAAGAGTACTTGTAAGCGTGTATACGACGCCACATTCCAGGATACTTCTACAACAAAAGTGATGTTTGGAAAAATGCGGAATTAAAACTGATTTGGGAGAAAGGGTAAATGGTTGGGGAGATCCCCTTCCTGAGGAAGAGATGGGGAAGGGGAGTTTACCTTTAGAGAAAGGGAAGATCTCCACTGGAGAAATGGAACTTTGAATAATTTTTGGAGCATTTTCGTTTTGAAGTTTGCTTTATTTATACATTAAAATTATCTTGAATTATTTGTAGCCATGTGTATACTGATTTTTAATACTAACTATAGTGGTGACTATTATTTAATATCTGTTGTTGTCTATTGTTATCTCTAATGTTGTTTAATGCTTATATTTTTTTTATCTATATTGGACTTTTACTGTTTGTTTATTATTGTCCATATTGATGGTTATTTGGGAATATAAAGTTTTCTCTTTTCTTTTCTGCTTAGTATTTATTCTTTTTAAATTTAGCAATATATACAGAAGAAGGGGTTACTAGCCCCTTGCTCCCGGCATTTTAGTCGCCTCTTACAACATGCATGGCTTAAGGAGGAAGCCCATGGAGATAGGAAATAGTCAAGAACAAGTACTAGTAAGAAGAAAACCCAGAAGGGTGTGTATATAAATGCTTGTTTATGCATGTGTAGTGTAACCTAAGTGTAAGTAGCAGTAGCACAAGACATACCTCAAATCTTCCATGTTTATGAGACAGAAAAAAGACACCAGTAATCTTACCATCATGTAAAACAATTACAGGTTTCCGTTTTACAGTCACTTGGCAGGACGGTAGTACCTATCAACCTACTACCTAGGATATATATATATATATATATATATATATATATATATATATATATATATATATATATATATATATATATATTTCTTTCAACACGTCGGCCGTTTCCCACCGAGGCAGGGTGGCCCAAAAGAAAAAAACGAAAGTTTCTCCTTTTACATTTAGTAATATATACAGGAGAAGGGGTTACTAGCCCTTGCTCCCGGCATTTCAGTTGCCTCTTACGACACGCATTACTTACGGAGGAAGAATTCTGTTCCACTTTCCCATGGAGATAAGAGGAAATAAGAACAAGAACTAGTAAGAAAATAGAAGAAAACCCAGAGGGGTGTGTGTATATATATGCTTGTACATGAATGTGTAGTGTGACCTAAGTGTAAGTAGAAGTAACAAGATATACCTGAAATCTTGCATGTTTATGAGAGAGAAAAAAGACACCAGCAATCCTACCATCATGTAAAACAATTACAGGCTTTCGTTTTACACTCACTTGGCAGGACGGTAGTACCTCCCTGGGTGGTTGCTGTCTACCAACCTACTACCACAGGATGGTAGTACCTCCCTGGGCGGTTGCTGTCTACCAACCTGCTACATATATATATATATATATATATATATATATATATATATATATATATATATCGTGCCGATTAGGTAAAACTGGTCAATTAGCAAGAACTCATCTAAAATTAAGTCCTTTCTAAAATTTTCTCTTATATGTTTAAAGATATATTTTTTTCATTTATGTTAATGTAAGAATTTATAATTTTGTACCAAGAGAAACTTTGAAAACCTACCTAACCTTATTACAACAAGCGCAATTTAATTTAGCCTAGCCCAACTAAATATATTTTAGATACGTTAACATTAATTTAATAATAAACAAACACAATGAAATATATTTTTTTCGTTATGTTCAGAATGATTTTGGCGAAATTATTGCATACACAAATTTTCACTTGTCTTATATGGCAAGGTGAGCGTTGCTATTTAAGCCAAAATCGCAAGTTTTACCTAATCGGCACGACATATATATATATATATATATATATATATATATATATATATATATATATCAAGACAAAATACAAAATACAATGGGGAGTAAAACAACATAGATAACAACTCAGAGCTACATGTCAAATACTTCGTCCAACTCCCTGGCAGTGGGCCGCGTGCCCAGAATACTGCAGGCATTTCCCCTCTGGATCGCAACACTGAGTCTCTGAAACAGGAAGCTGGTCGCCCTGTGGTCCTTGGTTTCTATGATGAGTTTTCCACCCAGCTCCTTGAGAAACTTTAGAGCACACTTGCCCCATGCTCCATGGGTCTCCGACCCTATTGGGATGAAGTTATAGCAAGAGGGAAGGTCTTCATATTTGCGGGTCTTCTGGGTCTCCCTGTGGCTGGCAGCTCCACCCCTTCGGCTAAGGAGTGTGGCAGGTAGGTGTCTGCCAATGTGGCAGCACAGGTGTAGTCCCAAGCAATCTGCTTACCATCCTTCCAGGGTAGCATGGTGGCTCCATCAGGACGCTTTTGACTTCCATCAGACCTCTGCACTTGGGGTTCCCGTTGAGCTGGGCAACGGGCTGTGGCGAGGCTTCTCTTTATGATGTCATTGACCTCCTCATGTCTAGCATACTTCCCTTCTGATGTGTGACACACTAGACCATGAAGTCCGAATTGGTCAGCCGTCGCCCTGCCGCAAATACACCTATGTTCGGTGAGTATGGGGGCGGCTAGGCGAAGAGCAACACCAATCCGAATGGCCTGTGGGTCGAGTCGAGTCCCCAGAGAGGAATTGGGAACAGCAAGAAGGAAATCTCCTGAGTGTGGTGCCTTCACCGCTAGGAGACGAGCTTTGTCCTTATATACATACACGTCGGCCGTTTACCACCGAGGCAGGGTCACATAAAAAGAAAGAAAAAAAAAACTTTCATCATTCAGCACTTTCAGTTCACTCATACATAATCACTGTCTTTGCAGAGGTGCTCAGATACGACAGTTTAGAAGTCCTTCCAAACTGCCAATATCCTAAACCCCTCCTTTAAAGTACAGGCATTGTACTTCCCATATATATATATATATATATATATATATATATATATATATATATATATATATGTCGTGCCGATTAGGTAAAACTTGCGATTTTGGCTTAAATAGCAACGCTCACCTTGCCATATAAGACAAGCGAAAATTTGTGTATGTAATAATTTCGCCAAAATCATTCTGAACCTAGCGAAAAAAATATATTTCATTGTGTTTGTTTATTATTAAATTAATGTTAGCGTATCTAAAATATATTTAGTTGGATTAGGCTAAATTAAATTGCGCTTATTGTAATAAGGTTAGGTAGGTTTTCAAAGTTTCTCTTGGTACAAAATTATAATTTTTTACATTAACATAAATGAAAAAACTATGTCTTTAAACGTATAAGAGAAAATTTTAGAAAGGACTTAATTTTAAATGAGTTCTTGCTAATTGACCAGTTTTACCTAATCGGTACGACATATATATATATATATATATATATATATATATATATATATATATATATAAATGTCGTGCCGAATAGGTAAAATTGGTCAATTAGAAAGAACTCTTTTAAAATTAAGTCCTTTCTAAAAATTTTCTCTTGTACATTTAAAGGTATTTTTTTTTCATTTAATGTAAAAATTAATAATTAAATATAAAAATTTAAGATTTTATACCAAAAGAACTTTCAAATCTTACCTAACCTTATTATAACTAGCGCAATTTAATTTAGCCTAATCCAACTAAGTGTATTTTACATAAGTTTACAAGAATTTAATAAACAAGCACAATGAAATATATTTTCTTCGTTAGGTTCAGAATGATTTTTGCGAAATTATTGCATACACAAATTTTCGCTTGTCTTATTCGGCAAGAAGAGCGTTGCTATTTAAGCCAAAATCGCAAAAGTTTTACCTATTCGGCACAGGTTCAGAGCAGCACTGGAGAAACAAAAGCATTGATGCAAAATAATGATACACGAGAAATATATTCATAGGGAGGAAGACAGGAAGATTCAGGACTCCCCACAAAAACATAACTGCAACTGCCACAGAGAAAGACAAAAGCTGTGAAATGTGTAGGGTTTTATACGAGGGGATCGTCAAATATGGAATAAGATGCAATTTCCAATACACCAGAAAGTGTTGCGATATGTTGTGGAAGGAAAAGTATCGTTTCGACGAAGATTTCAGGTGCGAATAAGCGCTACGGACCTGAGATGCCAAAAAATTCCTAGTGAAAAGTACACAACGATACAAGAGTATGAGTCAAGAAACTTCTCGGTCAACAAAGGAAGTGAAAAAATACGTTCCATAGAACGATAAAGGACAAAGAGCAAAAGATAGCACTTGGTACAGAGAGATTCACTGCAATGGAATACAGCAACCCAGTCTCTAACATAAAAGAATAAAATCTACAACATTTCTGGGTAAAATTAGTAAATCTCCCGACGAAGCATGAAATATGAAAGGCCTTGCTTGACCAACTGTTTTCCAATCCCATCGGCTTGTTTTACATTGTTAATGCCGCTTATTTGTGATTATATTACATATATAAAAATCAACGGTATTTTCACCCGAATAAACTGAATAAAAATATTTTTACGCAATAATTCTCCAAAGAATCAAAATGAACATAACCATAAAAATACACATTATTGACGTGCCAAATTATCGAAAAAAGCATCTGCCATTTTTACGGTATCGGTATCGGAAAAAAACAGACTATCTCATCTGATAGTTTTTAAAATATTAATATTACTTGTGTGATTAAAAATAAGCATTAACACACTACCTCACGATTGTGAGGGTTACTCATACATACACACACACACACACACACACACACACGTGTATATATATATATATATATATATATATATATATATATGTGTGTGTGTGTGTGTGTTAGGAGTAGTCACAGTTGCTTTTTGCTGATGTTACTGTGCTTTTGCGAGATTCTGAAGAGAAGTTGGAAAGGTTGGTGCACCAATTTGGGAGGGTATGTAAAAAAAAGTAATTAAAAGTGAACATTGGAAAGCTCAAGCTGATGAGGGTAACAAAAAAATGAAAGATGGGATATCAGATTGGAGGGAGGGAGTTTGGAGGAAGTGAATGCGTTCAAATATTTGGTAGTGGACTTGTCAGCTGATGGGTCTTTGAAAGATGAAGTGAAACACAGAATTGACGAGGGAGAAAAAGGTGAGGGATGCACTGAGGAATCTCTGGAGACAAAGAACGTTATTCAAAGAAGCAAAATGAGGAATGTATGATAGTATAGTGGTACCAAAGTTCTTATAAGGGTGTGAAACATGGGTGGTGAATGTTGAAACGAGGAGAAGGCTGGAGGCAGTGGAGATATCGTGTCTGAGGGCCATGTGTGGTGTGAATATTATGTAGAGAATTCGTAGCTTGAAAATTAGATGTGGGGTTTTTAAATCTATTATCCAGAGGGGCTGAAGGTGGGTTGGGGTTGTTGAGTTGGTTCTGTCATTTAAAGAAGATGGAATAACATTGGATGATTTGGAGTGAATATAAATCTGTAGTGGATGGAAGGCGTAGTGGTCAGCCTACCTCGGTGGTAGACAGCCGGTTTGTTGATATACATGTGCCGAGTAGATAAAACTTGCAATTTTGGCTTAAATAGGAATGCTCTCCTTGCCGAATAAGGCAAGCGAAAATAGGTGTATGCAATAATTTCGCAAAAATCATTCTGAACGTATTAAAAAAAACATATTTCATTGTGTTAGTTTATTATTAAATTATTGTAAACTTATCTAAAATATATTTATTTGGATTAGGCTAAATTAAATTAAACTTATAAGAGAAAATTTTAGAAAGGACTTAATTTTAAATGAGTTCTTGCAAATTGAAAAATTTTTCCTATTCGGCATGACATATATACATATATATATATATATATATATATATATATATATATATATATATATATATATATATATATATGCAAGAAAACCACTATGAAAAAATAGAAGAATTCCAAGCGCTTTCGTGACTACTCAAGTTCCTTGATAATGTGAGTAGTCACGAAAGCGCTTGGAATTTCTATTTTCATAGTGTTTTCTTGCATATTTTGATATCACCTGTTTACTGTGATCTTTTTGCATATATATATATATATATATATATATATATATATATATATATATATATATATATATATATATATATATATATATATATATATATAATAGTATGTATGTACATGTATATAGTGTGTTCCAGGTGAAGACATTGCCGCTCATGCAAGAGTTTTTTCCTGATTGTTGCGTTAATGAGTCCTTAATGCGTGTTTAATGACTCTTTCTATATATTGCAGTTTTCAAATTATTTCTTCATTAGGAACTCTATAAAAGTAATTTTAAATCCAAGTAAATGAATTCAGAAAATAATTCTGTTATTGTACTGTATTTGTACTGAAGTTTACTAGATTTGGAAACACAGTATTTTGGAAAAAAAACAAGGTTTTCCTATCCATATATTTTTTCCACTTTTTTCCAACATATTTTTTAATTTCCCTAGTACTTGTTAGCGATGCATGTCTATAGAACAGAGGTTTTTATAGTTCATTTAAAAGAAACTCGAAATGTACGTAATTCAGTTTTAACTTAGAATAACCAAAAAAGTCAAACACTAAAGCTTAAAGTTGATCAGAGGACATTTTTTCCAGTTATTTCAGTGAAATAAATCGATTAGTAAAATTGTCATAATAAAACTAACACAACCTAAAATCATTAGAAAACTTCCTAAAAGTTTGAAGCCAACCTGAAGATGCATTACGAATACTATATAAACTCAGTGATTATAATCATGGCCTTAATTTTTAAAGGGGTGAAGCTGTAAGCCTGTGGAAGGCCTCGGTCAGATGACCAAAAGCTCCAGATGGGGGTCATACCCTTGTCCTGTTTCCTGACAAACCTTACTAAACCTAACCTGAAGATGCATTCCCCAGTTACTGTACATAATACAACAAAAATATACATCTACACAGCCTACACTTATCAAACGTTGTACCCTATTCATACGATACACCACTTATTTAAATACTGACATCGTTTTGTATTTTATTTTAACCGGGGAAAGTGTTAAACTCGCAGGGGTCAAATAACGCTTTTGGTGTGCGAGGCATTCAGGTTAGATCCAAGGAAGGAAAAATCCAGTTTCGTGTATCAGAAGCCCCACACCAGCGTCAAGGCGCTCTTTTTCAAGGATCATAACCTAGTAACATTATGTAAAATATTACTAGAGGTTTTGGAGATTTAAAAAAGGCGAGTTTTGAAATTTTGAAGCCAGAGATAATTTTGTAGTTATCTCATGGAAACTAATTTTGGGAATGGTCTGTATAAAACTAATCATTTGTCAAATATTTCAAGAACCTTCACTTGGTAATAATTTACCAGAATTAAAAGTTTGAAGCCAGTCGGGTAAGGTATTCAAAAGTTATAAACGAAAGTCTTGGACAAAGTTAGTGGAAGACAACCACTGCACCTAACAAGGTGCGTGTTCCGGCACAAAGTTTTCTAGTTTTCACGAAACTTATTAAAAAACTAAAAAAAATTAAACTAGAAAATTGCTAGTTTTCAATATTTCACAGTTATCTTATTTGCTGTTCTATTTAAAACTCTCTGGAATCTCATACGATTTTTTAAAGAAAATCCAGTTTATTAAAAAGCTTTGTAAAATTGGCAAAATGGCATGCACAATATTTTTTTTTCCATTTAAGAAATAACACTTAAGTTTGAAGCCGATCAGAAGAGCCATTCTCTAGTTATTACGTGAAAACAATTTAAGTGAATTGGCAAACTCAAGTTTCCAGGCTCATTCTGAAAGCCAGGCTTTCTTTTAATAAAAACCATCAACACTAAAAGCCTATCAGAGGTATTCTCTACTAATTGCTCTGAATCCAACCAGTCCATTTTTTTTATCAATTTCATTAACATTTCAGGTATGATCAAGTGCAGTGGTTCTTAACCTTGTTGGAGATACTGAACCCCGCAAGTGTCATACGTTCATTCACCGAACATTCGTAATTGGAAAAATGAAATATGATTTCTTCAAAATATGACATCAATCAAAACTGAAAATCAATGTGACTTTTGTTGTTGCCTTTCAGAGACAAGTTCAGAAATGCGAGGCTTTCACCTTGGCAAGTGCCACTCTCACCTTGGCAAGTGCCACTCTCACCTTGGCAAGTGCCACTCTCATATCATTTTTGCAATAAAGTCTGTCCCTTTTCTTCGTTTTCATGTCTACCATCCTCGATTAGATTGCTCGCTAAGATACGTTGTAATAAATGGCATGAGTATCTCAAGGGTTTTCTTAGCAATAAGAGGCTATGCTACGATTTGGTGACACGAAAACGTTGAGAGCGTTGTTGTTCTGAAGAGTTACTGAAGAGTTCTGAAGAGTTGCAGTCGCAACACTGAACGTGAACGGCTGTCTCACCCATCCTGAATATGACTCTCTGGTTGGGAAGTATCCCACGAGAAACTTTGCGAGCTCATCTAAGTACATGGCAATTGCTTGCTTCAGTTCCCCGGGTACAGAAATGTCTCCGATTCCAGACACGTCTTCGATCTTACTTACAAAGTCGTCCAGCAGGGAAAAGTTTGCGAAGTTATCATTCTCTGTTCGTAGTTTCCATAATTGTAGTTGAGTCCAACGCCCAGCATCTGTCATGTACGCCAAAATGAGAATGAATTGAGAATTTTCGAAGCAATCTGCATGACAATGTTGGTGCTCTCGCAAAAACAGGGTTGATTTCAAACGCAAGGCAAAAACACGATTCAGCATCTTTCCCCGGTGTCACCGAACGTTAGAATGGCACAGAAGTACCTCGTAATTAAGAGCCCATTTCATTACACAGCTCTTTGAAGATGCGGCGCTCTATACCACTATTTCGCACTTAGTTCACACATTCCACTTCGATCTCATTCCCATGCCATCGCAGTGTATACCGATGGTTCTAAGTCTTCTGACGGCGTCGATTCGCAGCAGTGTTTCCGGACAGCGTCGTGCGAGGGCATTTATTATCCTCGGCTAGCATTTTACGGCTTAATTGTATGCCATTCTCGTATCACTTATCCTTATTGCCTGTGTCACCATTTGTGGTCGTTTCAGACTCCCTTAGTGCTTTACAGGCTATACGAAAATTTGATACACATCCCCTAGTTCTTCGTATCCAACTTTGGTTATGTCGTATCTTTAGCAAGCACAAAGATATTGTTTTTTGTTGGGTCCCTGGTCATGTTGACGTACAGGGCAATGAACAGGCAGACACTGCTGCGCGGTCAGCAGTACATGACCTTCCAGTTTCATATAGAGGTGTTCCTATTACGGACTATTTTGCGGTCATTGCTACCCACCTTCGCACCCGTTGGCAACAACGTTGGTCTGATCTGCTGCATAACAAACTATAGTCTATTAAACCGAGTATAGGTTTCTGGCCTTCTTCTTGTCACCAATGTCGAGGTTGGGAGACTACACTCTCCCGTCTTCGCATCGGCCACACTCGTCTTACTCACAGGTATCTCATGGAGAGGCTCCCTGTCCCTCTCTGTGAGCATTGTCAGGTCCCGGTGTCTGTTCGACATATTCTGTTGGACTGCCCACTCTATCAACGAGCACGCAGAATTTACCTCCAACGTCGTCACCGCTCTACTGCCCTTACTTTACCTTCCCTTCTTGCTGATGGACCCTCCTTTAACGTAGACTCTCTCATTGATTTTTTTTAAGAGCAACTGATTTACTGCACAAACTCTGATGATAATGACTCTAGCACTCCCTTCAGTCCTTTCTACCTCAATCTCATACTACCCTCTACCCCTGCACTATTCACTGTCCCGCTGCACTCCATAACCTAATAATCATCCATCTCCCTCTTGCTACCCAATGCCCCTGCATCATGCCCTGACCTGCTGCACTGTATGACCCTTGTGATTTAGCGCTTCTTTTTATTATAATAATAGCACTCCTCACTGCCCTTTCTACCTCAATCTCTTGCTAACCTCTACCCCTACTCTCCATGCACTAATACCCATCCCTCTCTCTTGCTACCTAATACCCCTGCATCATGCCCTGACCTGCTGTGCTGTATGACCCTTGTAGGTTTAGCGCTTCTTTTGATTATAATCACACATTCCACTACAATTTTCAATACGTCTGCCAGATTTGGAGGCAAGGGTTTGTTGCCAACGAATGCCTGTGCAGAACTCAGTGTGTAACATTGATGTGCTGTGCATCGGTTGAAACCATATTTTACGAAAGATCGTTGTCTCTGAAGACGTCATCACACAAGTTTCTTCACGTCGCCTGCCTTAGTTGTTGTTGTGAGAGGCTTACAAAATAATAAATCTCTCTTCATCAAGTGTTCTTTCACATAGCGCACGAATACAACAAGCTTGCGGTCTGGAGTTTTGAGACTCTGTGACCGCGGGTTCGAACCCCACCCGTGGTATGGTTTGCTTGGATTGGAAACGTCGGTGGTGTCGTCGAGTTGGAGGCTGAATTTCGCTGGGCTTGAAATCAGATCTGCAACCACTTGAGCCAAGATGTCATCGTTCATGTCATCTACTCTGCTGATGGTGTCGTTTGAAAGAGGAATTCGGGTTAACTTGTCTACAGTAGCTTTTCCCAGCTTGTGTCTTGTATATGTATGACCTCCGCCGTACCCCTGAGACTGACTCACCGAACCCCTGGGGTTCGATCGAACCCAGGTTAAGAACCACTGATCTAGTGTAAACCTTTAGTGTATCTTCTTATGGAAAGTGTCAGTGATAATTGGAACAAAAACAACGTAAGAGCGAAGGACCATTGTAGCAGGTCTACTGGCCCATGCTAGGCAGGTCCATTTCAAAATCACCCACACCCACTCATGTACCCGTCCAGCCTCAGTGACGCTACTTGGCAGTTTGTTCCACTCAACTACAATTTTATTGCCTAACTAGTACTTCCCCATATACTTCCTATATCTAAATTTCTCAAACCCTAATCCACTGCTGCGAATCCTGTCTTGGTTAAATATTTTCAATGCGCTATTTATATCACCTTTATATATTTATGTTTTCCATTTGTCCTTGTTAATCTTATCTTTCCAAAGAATAAAAGTTCAGTGTCTTCAGCCTTTTTTTTTTTTTTTGTAGAAAAGGTTTCTAATACTACATGGAATCAAGTTTGTAATATTTGCCAATATAAAGACCAGAACTGGGAAGCATAATCTAAGTGAGGTTTAACAAATGTATAAATCAAGTACCACCCGTGTACTTGGTTTATGAAGAAGTTATCCCGGGTATCATGCCTCCAAAGCCGGGTATCATGCCTCCAAACCCGGGTATCATGCCTCCAAACGTTCACATAAAAATTTGGATATTAACGGCCAGTAACACGAGCAGCAATGAGCTCAAAACTGAATTCTCTAGAGAAAACACTTCCTACCACTGAGGTGTAAATCAGCTTCTTTAGCAAAATAATTAGTGTTCAAGCTGCTTACCTCCACAAAGTTACATGAAAATAGTCAATTTTAATATGAAAAATGGTCGGATACAGTTTTAGATACAAATCAAAATGTGACTTTGGTAATAACAATATTTCACCAACTCCAAGGATGAGGGACTAATATACGCTTGCCACTCTATCTAAACATAATAAACGGGAAAATATTTAGCAAATATGAAAGCATTATATTCTTAGAAGCTCTAATTACTTCAAAATACAGATGAACTTTTCAAACATAAAGGAATGTTATCGCCTAGAAGAATAAGTAAACACTAACTTCAAAAGAAATTAACCCTAGAAAGCTTAATGTGATAAAGAATGGTAGAAATCACAATAATCACCTGATTCCAAATACTATACAAAAATGCCACAGTGAAAATAGGAAAAACACCTTAGCGCTTTCATGTGCTTTCTCACACATCTTCAGAGGAATTGCAATTTATCTGAAGTTATGTGTTTATCGCTTGGTTATGATTATAATAATAATCTGAAGATGTGTGTAAACACATGAAAGCGCGTAGGTGCTTTTTTCCGAATTTCACTGTAGTATTTTTAAATGATCAAGAATGTAGGGATGGAAACTTTCTCAGTCACTTCCACTCTTCAGTATTCCTTCTAGACATGAAAAGTTACTAAAATCACTAATTATTCGCCTAAAGTACTAGGTACCCTAAATTACTATATAGTTTACTATATAGTAAGTTATTCCTGACATATAAACTAGGCTCTAGTCCGAGACATGAAAATAAATAGGTTGCAAAGCGTCGTTCATCGACACCAGCTGGCAAAGCTTTCCACTAATTTTCTTGGCACTCAAATAATTCACCGGAATTACCTGCTTATCTGCGGAAAGCTCAAGACACGTACAACAAAACGATACATTTAACATGACCACCAACGTCGGCATTTCTACGTATTTAATGGAAATGCATAATAAAAAAATTTCACTTGCAAATGGCTTCCTCACAAGTTATTATACAAAGCCATTTTACAATATTATTCCCTGGAAAAACTGACGGTTATCGCATGCGGTTCGCACTTTACTTAAAGTTAACTTATACAGCAATACATGCGTGTGTATATCCTAATACGTAATTATAATAAATTATAAGATCTGTACTTTGATTATTCCCAGTATTCATTACATTAGTATTTATTTATACGAGGCTATGTCGCAAATTTTAAATCCTAAAGCATATTTTCAGAAAATGCATATAGTATTTTAAATAAAAAAAAGGTTACACGGCAGACTATTATAAAAACGGAGACCCATATGGGTTTAGCGCTTAGTTGCTATAATATAATAAACGGTACGGATGAGGGTAGAACCCATGGTAAAATGAGTCGTAAACCTCCAGGCCAGTGCGTAAGCCTCTGGGCCATCTGACTAATAATAAATTTCAAAGACACATAATATAAATAACAATGAGTGTGAAATTTTTATTCCCACAATTATACACAGCATATTTGCTTTATACAACTGTGAAATGTAAATATATATTTTTGTGGCTGAGCTACACATAAGAGGCGTCTGATCAAAGGAGACAGGAAAATTTCTCGTCATAATTATGACCTAGAAAAGCCACATAAGCAATTTCCAATTCTTCAGCAATAAGCAAAAGGCATTGAATTTTACTATCATTATTAAAGTTGACCATCACCATTCCACCTACAGAGAATCATAACAATACACTAAGTCCTCATTTAACGTCGTCATAAGGGTCTTGGAAACTGCGACTTTAAGCGAAATGACGTATACCGAAACCAATTTTACAATAGGCTAAGTGATATAAACATCAGGGGTGCAAAGTGCACTTTTAGCACTCATTGCAACCGGGTTAAATCAAGGAATAAATGTCTGCAAATGGAAATTGTAAGTAGCACCTTCTATAATTACACATTTCAAAAACTAACTTGCAAACTTCACACAGACAGAAATGAAAATATTAAATAAAATATGTTGAAATACAAATATTAATAATGACAAGGGTATTACACAAGTTCCAAGATAATTGCACAGAAAAGAATCATAATATTGCCACAACTCGCCAAAATTATACAAAAAATATGAAATGCTACGAGAATTACATTTTACAATGTGATTCTAGGTTTTTTCTTGAGAAATTTTATTTTATTGAATCTTTCACGGTCAATCTTCTCTTTTTAGACTGAAATAAAAGGTTTTGCTCTGAATCTTTTTCATAAAACTTTGTTTCACATTTTCTCGGTTTTGTCTTATTACCTATTAATTTCACGTTTAAGTCTCTGATAGGTATATGTAAGTTGGTCCACTTGTTAGTGTGTTTCTGATTTTCACTTCTTTCTTCATGGGTATTCATCACCACTTATTCAACTAACTGGTGGTCATTCTAGTCTGGAAAATCTATTGGTTTTGAGTCAGAAATGTTGTCTACGACACTGTTTTTTGGGCTGAACATGCTTTTGGTTGGCGATGGCTGCAACAACCACTCCCTCACCTCTGACATTCATTCCGATTTCATTAGTTGCTTTTTCGTGATTTTGTTTATATATTCATAAATCGTAATGAGTCGTAATGAACGACTGTCAATGATTAAACAGGATACTGGTCAACTTGAATCATTTACTTACACACACACGTCGTGCCGAATAGGTAAAACTTGCTATTTTGCTGAACTGGCAGGTTGTAGATGCTTGCAAAACCACCTCTACCTACCTACATTCATTGATAAGGTTCAGTGTGAGTTGCTTATGTTAACAGTGATATTGATATCATAAATGTATCGCAGAACACTCATGTAAAAGTATGGTCAATTGGAACATATGATTACCAAGTCATTGCCTAAATTAGAAAGCTATGTCTGGCAGGTTCTTGACCACCTTACCCACATCATAAAAGGTTCAGGTGGTGTATGTTAACAGTGAAGTGTAATCTCGCCTTTAAATTGGTCAATTGGCAAGAACTCATTTAAAATTAAGTCCTTTCTAAAATTTCTCCAATACGTTTAAAGATATATTTTTTAATTTATGTTTGTGAAAATTAGAAGAACCTTAGAAAACTTATTAACCTTATTATAACAAGCGTAATTTAATTTAGCCTAATCTAACTAAATATATTTTAGATAAGTTTTCAATAATTTAATAACAAACACAATGAAATATATTTTTTTCGTTAGGTTCAGAATTATTTTTGCGAAATTATTGCATACACAAATTTTTGTTTGCCTTATTCGCAAGAATAGCGTTGCTATTTCATCCAAAATCGCAAGTTTTACCTATTCGGTACGACATATATATATATAAAATATATATATATATATATATTTTAATATATATATATATATATATATATATATATATATAAGCAAACATCAGCACACGTACACATACAGCAAATTAAATATGTAAAAACACGAATATTCATATGCACACATACATAAATACATGGGCACATGTACTGCATACATATGAAAGTGCACCTATGTACGGAAATTCATACACACAAACACATATACACAGTTATGTTTTGCTCCTTTGGAACTTCGTGGCCACGAAATACTTCTGCTTTGTGATGTTCGTCTGGGATAAATAAAGTAATAAAGGGTTCAGTAAGGTGCTCCATTAACAATGGAGAATCGTCTTTTTTCTTATATTCATAACGAGAACTATTTGTTCATCTCATATAGAATACAGTCGGGCCTCGCTTATACAGCGGGTTAGCTTCAGGTTACTGCTGAAACGTGAAAATCGCCGCTGTATAGTGAAACAGACTGATAAAAATTTTACACTATTATTTATTAAATGAGCAATAGAGCTAGGCCTAAAAACGAATATACAGTTTCTGAATAAATGAGGAATGGCTATGATTGAAAACCGCTGCATTAGCGAAACTCTGTAAAGTGAAGTGCTGTAAAGCGGGCCTGCCTGTATTTGTAAATATGTTTAGAGGCTGCAATTTCTTCTTTTGCCTGGTCAGAGTAAAACTTTTATAACAATTATCTCAACGAGAAACTGATAATTTCTTGTGCGTGGACTTCATTAAATAAAATTGATTTTTTTCCTCGTAAAGACTAGATGTAAAATAGCTGGTGCACAACCTTCTCTCCCTCATGACTCACGGGATCGTAATAAGACGATTGGAAACAAACACTGTACGGGTGGGGGTTAGAACTCATGGCCAGCTGGCCAAGTAGCTTACTCACTGGCCTCGAGTTTCACGACTCACTTTCCACGAGTTCTAACCCCATCCATACCGTGGTTTTCTCCCTCAGTTATCTTTAGAAACTGACAAATATATTTCCACTTCAGCCCCACACTTCATGTATCAGTAACTACAAGTGAAATTTTAACATTGCTTTATTTTTTCATTTGATTTTATACATTTTCGGTAAACATTTTTATATTCCCTTCTTTCAACGTGTTATTAACAGGTAGTTCAATTTTTAATTATAACTTTTACGTTTTTAATTTTAATAAACAAAGATTATTTTTTCCATTATTATTTTTATTTTAATAGCATGCAATGTTTTTATTATAGTTTTACCTGGAGAATACCTGCAGGGTGTTATGGTGGTGAAAGCCCCCATGACCTGATCCATGACCAGGCCTCCTGGTAGATCAGTGCCTGATCAACCAGTCAGTTACTGCTGGCCATGCACAATGCAATACCTGACTAGCTCAGCTGGTCAAGTATTGACTTAAAGCAATCTATCCAGTTCCCTCTTGAAGATAGCCAGGGATCTATTGGTAATCCCCCCTAATTTATAACGGGAAGCTGTTGAACAGTCCTGGGCCCAAGACACTTATTGTGCTTTCTCGTTAAAAATTAAGTGTTAGAAATCATTTTTTTTATAATCGCCTTAAAACTGATTCCAGACGCCTATGATTGCTTTCATAACTTTCGGTTTTGCTGTGCTCTCATTATCTGTAATTTAATGCTTTGCTTTCGCGTCTATTTCCACTAATACTATTCTGGCTCAGTTTATTACTTGATTCTCTATTACCTATATGCCTCTTATATTACCTGTATTAATATGCTTTCTTCCATTATTAGCCAAATTCCTCCTCTTGCTTGCTTTATTCACCTCTCTTCCATTTCCCTCCGCACCAAGTAATGTCTGAGAAAGACAACTTCATTATAATATTCCGTCTCTAATTTAGCCTGAGACCGGCGAAGTCAGCTTCTTCATAAAGTATAATTTAACATCAGACTGGTGATGTCAGCTTCTTCATTAATTATAATTTAACATCAGACTGGTGATGTCAGCTTCTTCATTAATTATAATTTAACATCAGACTGGTGATGTCAGCTTCTTCATTAATTATAATTTAACATCAGACTGCTGATGTCAGCTTCTTCATTAATTATAATTTAACATCAGACTGCTGATGTCAGCTTCGTTAATTATAATTTACCATCAGACTGGTGATGTCAGCTTCTTCATGAATTATAATTTAACATCAGACTGGTGATGCCTAAGTGTGCGCAATAAGGCTAACAGATTATTAGAATTTATTTCAAGAAGTATAAGTAACAGAAGTCCAAACGTTATTTTACAGCTCTATACATCACTAGTGAGACCTCATTTGAATTATGCCACTCAGTTTGTCTCCTTACTACAGGATGGATATAGATTCATTGGAGAACAGAGATGAATGACTAAAATGATTTAATATATAAGGAATCCCCCGTATGTGTCAGTAGTTCTGTACTGTAGTATTTCAGTTAGAACCGTTACTGATCGTTAGGTGACTAATGCTGACCTAGCATGACGTCACGAGCTCAGTTCATTTCTAGACGAGACATAGGAAGGAGACAGGACAGACTCTGAGCCTTCTCCTTATTTTACCACTAATTATAAGTTACTAGCCATCCTTCGCGTGTGTTTATTCCCAAATCCATCAATCAAACCCCATACGACATGAAGATAGACTTAGAGCGTTGAATCTCCACTCTCTGGAGATACGTAGAATGAGGGCAGATATCATCGAGGTGTACAAGTGGATGATTTACATAAACAAAGGTGATATTAATAAAGTACTGAGGATATCGAAAAAGATAAGAGCCAGAAATAATGGATTTAAATTATATAAATTTAGAAATAACGTAGGTAAGTACTGGTTTTCGAACAGAGTTGTAGATGCGTGGAACAATCTTCCGAGTAGGGTGATAGAGACTAGGACCTTAGGTGGCTTTAAAAAGAGATTGGACAAATATATGAGTGGGAGGGGCTGGGTTTGATGTGTGTCGTGGTACGGGAGTAAATTCTTGGGTAGCTTTATGTTGTGGTGCCTTTGATAAGGACTTGCCTTGTATGGGCCAGTAGGCCTTCTGAAGTGTTCCTCCATTCTTATGTTATCAGACTGGTGATGTCAGTACACAGATAACCCGCACATAGAAGAGACAGAAGCTAACGACGACGTTTCGGTCTTTTAAGTACATAAGAAAGGAGGAATACAGCAGCAGGCCTGTTGGCCCATACTAGGCAGGTCCTTATCAAAACCACCACAACCTAAAGCAACCCAAGAATTTACTCCCGTACTCACGACACAAATCAAACCCAGCCCCTCTCACTCATATATTTGTTCAATCTCTCTTTAAAGCACCCAAGGTCCTGCCTCTATCACCCTACTCAGAAGATTGTTCCACACATCTACAACTCCCTTCGAAAACCAGTACTTACCTACGTTATTTCTAAATCTAGATTTATCTAACTTTAATCCGTTATTTCTGGTTCTTACCTGGTTCGATATCCTCAGTACATTATTAATATCACCTTTGTTTATGCCCATCATTTTGGACAATTTACAAGTCACTAATATACGAGAGTGAGGGAGACAGCATTTATAGGGAAGAGGGACAGTGAAGGGACAAATAGGGTGAGAAAGAGGGAAGTGAAATAGTGGTAGAGGTAACGGTAATAGTGGAAGTAATAGTAGTAGAAGTAGTGGTAGTAGAAAGTAGGGGGAAATAGTTTCAGTGGCACAAGAGATAGAAAGCGGAGTGAAGGGAGGTAAGCCTATGCACAATGACATGTTCATTCTTTACTTTTCTTATCATGTTCCCTCTATCAAAAAAACTGTTCTTATTTCTCTTTCTCTGTGTCCTCCGCATTTGTGACTCAGTTCCTTGACTCGGAAATTTCCACTCTTCGTAATTTGTTCTCTCGTGTCGGCTACCCTTCAAATTTCATAAGCTGCCTTCTCACGTGCTAAACGGACCTTTTTCTCTCCCAAACTCTCTACTCCTGTGAAATATCCTTTTCTCTGCCTTCCCTATATTTCCAGTCTTTTTAATCTCAACTACTCTTTCCGTTCCTTAGATATTACAATTAATTTTCGCCAAATTAACACCCATTACAGTAATCTAGTTGGTACCTCTCCTTATGTTGTTGATGCCTCTGGAGTCTACTCTATTTCATGGTCCTCTCGTTCTCTTTAGTACTTTGGAGAAACTAGCCACACTCTTTCTGACAGACTTAAGGAGCACAAAGGTAGTGTTAGAATTAGACACCAATAATGGTCTTTTCTGTCGTGTTAGAGATCACAGTCATCCTAGTGACTGGTCCTCTGCTAAAACTGTCTACCCTTCTTCTTGTAGCCTTCAAACATGCAGTCTTGTTGAAGAATTTCTTATACACAACTTTCCCATGAATCTTAGTCCTGACTTTGTCTCTGTAGATGTCTTCCTTTCTCATTACATTGTCAAATACTTCGAACTTCAGTACACTCGTGACTTGACCTGATCTTTTCTTATCCTCCTCTTCATACCACTTCAACTTTGCTATTTTTCTTTGTCTTCCTTTTTTCCTGTCTACGTCTGTTCTGTCCTTCAGTTTTATTCTCTGTGGTTTTGTCCTACCCCTTGTGGGCCATGAGCTCTCCTACAGCGCTCATTTTTGGTACCCTTAGATTTACCCCATTTCTACTTCTAATACTACGACTACCACTCCGTTATTACTATTACTTCTACCACTAATACTACTGCCACTACTACTACTACTGCCTCCCTTCACTCCCCTTTCTCTCTCTTTTGCCACTAAAACTACTCCCTCTACTTTCTACCACCAGTATTCTACTTCTCCACTTCCTTCATTCTTCCTGTTCCCCTCGCCTATATATCCTGGCTCCCTCATTCTCGTGTGTTAGTGTCATTAGCTTATCTCTTCTGTGTGCGAGTTATTTGTGTGTTGTTCCAGTCACGGTATTGTTCCAGTATTGTCCCTTTTTGTTCTTTCGGTAATGTCAGTTTCTTCATAAATTAAAATTTAACGTCAAACCGGTGATGTCGGCTTCTTAATAAACATGACTCAGATTTTGGAGAGTAAGTTTGTACAAGGTTTTCGGCTCGTGTAGGACCATTATCAGTTCCCAACTAATAGTGAGTGTTATTTGTGAATTGTTGCAGCCTTGGTGTGTTGACTTCTCTTCTTAATTCAATTCTCGTTGTACATATAAACCTCGTAAGATTTTTCTCTCGTGTTTTCATGACAAATTATTATTATTTTTTGGTTGAAATTTCCATCACAGGAATTTTTATCTTCGTTAATTTCTTTAAAACTTGTTTTTTTCCTGATGGTGATGGGCTCAGGATTAGAGATACTCCGGCCTACCTTTAATCATAAGGGATTATCTCCCATTTCCCAGGCAATGTATCATCCCAACTACATAAATATTACTCTTACTTCCAAGAATTATTAGCTTATTCAACAGCCTTCAGCTGTTTACCATCGCTATCTTTATTGCTTAAGTTTTATTGACATTACTAGTCAATTTGTCTTCATTTTCCCGATCCTTAATTTCTTGTGTTTAGTACTACTTGAATATTATTGTATTTGTGGGAGAGAGCTGATTTCGTAGTGGTAATCAGGCTTGATCCAAAATGGAGTATATCTCCTGGTCCCCGGAACAAAGTCCTTTCAACAATATCAAGACACTCTATAAAAAAAATCCTACATTTTTTTATTAAATATAGTACATATAAAATTCAAGGTTTTCCTTACTGATAACTTTCTAATTTACGTCTAGAGTGGCTGTGTCACCTTCCATAAATCATCAGAAATTTCTTATTATATCCGCCAGTCAGACTTGAGTTCTAGAAATGAGAAGTAATGTGCCTGCCTCTGAAGGATTGATGGATGGGGTGAGCATAGTGCCTGCCCTCTGAAGGATTGATGGAGGGAGTGAGCATAGTGCCTGCCCTCTGAAGGATTGATGGAGGGGTGAGCATAGTGCCTGCCCTCTGAAGGATTGATGGAGGGGGTGAGCATAGTGCCTGCCCTCTGAAGGATTCATGGAGGGGGAGAGCATAGTGCCTGCCCTCTGAAGGATTGATGGAGATGAAGAGTACAGTGTCTGCCCTCTGATGGAGGAATAGCTTGCACTCTTAAAGATGAGTAGAGGTGGGAAGCACGGAGCGTAATCTCTGAAGGATGGATCAAGGTGGGAAGTACAGTGTGTGGTCTCTGAAGGATGGATCAAGGTGGGAAGTACAGCGTGTGGTCTCTGAAGGAGTGCAGGGTACGATTCAGAGGGTCATTTAAATTGTAATGACCGTACGCTCGTGGTAAGGCAGCCATTAAGCGATGGCTAACGTGTTTCCACTTGAGGATCACCTTCGTTGCTGGGAAACTAACGGTGTGGTAAAAACAGCAAACACTCAAACCTGATAATGAAATATGCCATATAAGTTGAAATCTCTCATCAGAATTTTCTCCCGTTTTCTCTAATATGTAATCCAGCAAAGCTGTCCTCTGCATTTTCTATAAAAACTGTCCTGACCTCTCAGTTTTTCTATTTACCTTTTTTTTGTGTTCATCACGTGAACTCACTTATAGAATGTACGGAATGTGGATCTCATATTATCCTTTGCTACCTCCGCGATGTAAATTCAGTCAACCAAATCCCTATTTCTTAAAAAATGAATAATAGGGCACGCAAAACTAATAACATTTGAGCTGATAAGTTCATTTCATAAAGAATATTTCCACCCCCCAGCATTATACTAACACCCAGGTATCTACTTATTGCCAGGTGAATTGAAAGAGCATGTGCAATGTGAGTTGCAAAATACGAATCGACATTTTCGGTAATCTTACCTGGGTCCTCTCGACGGTGACGCTAATTCTCACGTGTGTGTGTGTGTACTCACCTATTTGTACTCATTTGTGGTTGCAGGGGTTCGCTGGTGTGTGTGTGTGTGTGTATTTACTTGGAGTTTACCTGGAGAGGGTCAACGCCCCCGCGACCCGGTCTGAAATCTGGATTCGTGGTGGATCAGGGTCTGATCAACCAGGCTGTTACTGCTGGCCGCACGTAAACCGACGTACGAACCACAGCCCGGCTGATCAGATGCTGAGTTTAGGTGTCTGTCCAGAGCCTTCTTGAAGACACAGGGGTCTATTGGTAATCTCCCTTACGTATGCTGGGAGGCAGTTGAATTGTCTTGGGCCCCTGACACTTATTGTGTTGTCTCAGTGTACTCGTGGCGCCCCTGCCACGAGTACACTAAGATATAGTTATGGCTAAGAGGTACCTAGCACACAAGAGTGCTACGGAAGTTACTAGTACTCCATTCCTCACATCAACAAGCAAGACAAACATTCTTCACACACGAAAGAAGTTGAGCCATTTCATCCTGGAAGCTTCAGCCATAAAGTGTCTGGTACTTTCGAGTGGAAACAACAGTTGAAAGAACAGTATCGACAACAATGGACAAGTATATACACCTTTACAAACTTTTCCTCTGACAGTGCCATTGAGGTAGTGAGTGATATCCCTAGAAAGTGACCTACAAATACTCAAATTTCTTTTAAAGTCTCAGTAACGGCAAAACTGATATCTATTAAGGTAAAATATTACAATTTATATATTTTGTCAGTTATTTTTTATTAACCTGTACAGATATATTTATCTGACATAATCCCCTCAAGGGAGGTTCCTTGACGCTGGTGAGGGGCTCTTGATCTTGGAAATTGGATCTGTGCTCCAGTTCCCTGAATGCCTTCCCCTCCCCACAGATGTTGTATAACACTATGTAGCAAAATTTCCCTTTTGTGGTGTTCCTGGGAAATAAGCATCTTTTCCCAGTTCTTTATAACTAAACAAAATTTAAAAAAGCAATTTTGATTCGAAAACTTTGCTTTTGTGGTCAGGACACTTCCGGAACACTTTCAAGAAAGACTGATGTAAAACTATTATGTTCTAAGGTTTTCTTGGCAAATATAAAAACAGGGACTCACAAACCAGCATTCAGTTCAGCTCTGGCTGCCTGAGAAGACACATCAGAAGAAGTGAAATGGCATCAAGAGGCTGCAATCATTCTCCAGATGCATTCACTTCATTAAGACAAGAGCAAAGAAGTTCTGTGTAACTTCTAAAAAAATATGTGAAGCTTACACAGCATATTTTGGCAAGCCAGTTGAGGACCTGGACACCTCATGTTGCTTGTGAGCATTGTAAGAAAACATTGGAAAGTAAGAAAGTCATTAGTTATATGAAGGGTAAAATCTTGAATAGGAATATTTTTTAAATGAAATGTATGTAACAGAAACTAATTCTTTTGTTCTTTTACATGATGGTATAGAGGAGAAAAAAGAGCCATGAAGTTTGCTGTTCCTAGAATATGGCGTGAACCCACTGATCACTCAACCAACTGCTACTTCTGCCTGGTGGATCCTGCCAAACACCGAACTGGGGAAAATGCACCTACTTTCTTATCCAGACCTTCTCTCTTATATTGCAGCAGTAGCACACAGTGGTGATCTTCCTGTACCTACACCTCCAGTAAGAAGTCAACCGTCAGAAGAAGAAAGCAGCAAATCAGAAAATGAAGAGCACAGTGAACAAGACTATGATCTCACAGATGCAGCTGTTGGGAGGAATCCTTACTACCCAAACAAAACAGACCTCAATGACCTTATCGGAGATCTTGGTTTAACAAAGTCAAATGCTGAGCTTTTGATTTCAAGGCTCAAGGAGTGGGACTTGGTGGATGAAAGTGTGCAAGTGACAAGTCAAAGAAAACGTCACCAACATTTCTCAAGCTTCTTCACTAATGAAGACAGGTTGTGATACTGTAATGATGTATCAGACCTGCTTGATGCAAATGGAATTACATGCAATCTAGATGAGTGAAAGCTCTTAATTGACAGCTCCTCCAGAAGCCTAAAAGCTGTACTTCTGCACAATAGGAACAAGTATCCATCTCTTTCCTTGGCTGATTCAGTGCATCTTAAGGACGACTACAACAGTGTTAAACTTCTACTGGAAGCTTTGAACTATGATAAGTATGGCTGACAATTATGTTGAACTTGTTGAGACCTTGGTAAAAAGCTATGGTCAGATGTGCTATAAGATGTCCCTTAAGGTCCATATCCTTGATGTTTATCTTGACAATTTCAAGGAGCATACTCAGAGGAGCAAGAGGAGCGGTTCCACCAAGATGTAATGGACTATGAACACAGATATCAGGGATCTTATAATGAAAACATGATGGCAGACTACATTTGGCGACTTAAATGGGAAAGTGACTTGTTGCATGTTCGCAAATCTAGAAAAACTGCTCATTTTTAACTTTGTAAATATGTTTCAGAAAGTTTAAAATAAAATTTGTGTAAATTTTATTATATTTATGTAAGGTTTATTTTATTATAAATTTTTGTTTTACATCCAAAACTAGCAAAAAAAATATTGAAATTTAGCCATTTTTCGTCAAAAATTCATCCTGTAAGCCACAAAAGCAAAGTTTAAAAGGAATAATGGGCATTTTCTATTGTTCTACATTAAAAGAAGTTGGAAAATAACACTTGCCAGGAACAAAGGGATAAATTAAACTGTGAGATCACTGTCTGCCTCGTGTTTAGGGGATGAAGGCTCAAATCTCCACCACTCCTTGTCGGTTAATATGGTTGAGAGGTCTTTCTATTGTTTTATGAATATTATAAGCATAGGGCTGTGTTAAGCTCAGAGGATTATAAAGTGACTGAAGAAGGGAGATAAGATTTAATCCAACGAATGGAAAAGTGCTTTTATTCTATATGGATCAGGAGCTGTTCTCCAGCACTGACAAATAATAGGCCGTTACTTCCTTTATATTACCCTTTTACATGACCCATATGACGTGTTATTACTGTATTTTTTATAATCCACCAAGATCTATTCCTTTTTCCTGTTCATGTTTGGGGAAACCACTGCTCCCGTAGCCAGGTCTCAGACCAGACCTCCTATAGTGCCAACTACCTTCGATTACCAGGCGCAAATAACCTCTAACACCGTCTACTTTCCTCAGGTAACCTGCGAGTGGAGATCCAGGGACCACGAGAACTATATATCGAGGAGGGCTCCTCCCTCAGCCTTACTTGTCTGGTAACGTCACTGCGGGGTCCCTCAGCTCTGGTCTATTGGTACCACGACACCAGTCTCATCGACTACAACTCTCCCAGGGGCGGCGTCAACCTCAAGGTGGGTGCCTGTGAATCTTGACTATCAGAAATGGTTATAACTATAACTTTAATTTTAAAATGGTGAAGGCCTCGGTCAAATGACCAAAAGCTCCAGTGGTGGGTCATTTTATGACTGAGTCCCTCGTCAGGAAACAATTATTCCGTTTCCTGACAAATCTTACGTATCCTTGTGTATCTTGAATCCAGTACCAGCAATACTATGGTCTTCTCTTCACTTAAAGTAGGCATGTGTGTCTTTATTCCAGTTTTAGAATTAATAGCTTCTTCCAGGAGAAGCGTCATCACCTATACTAGCTACAAGTGTCCATCACATGAGAGATCCTACAATTTCACTGATTCCAGAAACAACTGAAGTCATATCTGAGTTTATTGGAAGGTCATATCGAGAAATGTGCATTCATAAACTCCATTTTCAACTGGGGAAAATCAACAAGATTTCCATCTAGATTTAAGCATACGAACGTTCCATACGACGTTGGCTAAAAATTACATACGAGGTCTCTGCCACCGCTCAGATTGGCTGTCAAACTTTGACCTTTACCGATCACCGTGGCTCCTAGCCATCACTTGCTATCTAATAATTCTGGCAATTTTATAATGGATTATTTTAGGATAAAGAGAGAATTGATCTGCCAGTGTTCACCTCTATGTATTTGTATACAAAAACCTAAAATATGTAATAAGTCGACAATTCAATTTCTGGTAACCTGTTGACTCTTTTCTAGATGAGTCTTATAATAAAAGATCACTTGTCGTGGGATATTACATTCTGAGTATTCTAATTTCCGTTTGTACTTCATTATTCTACAGCTTATGTGTGTGTAGACAAGTGGCACATGGTCTACTTGGGTAATATTGATAACAATGGTCAACAACCAAAATGCTTCCGAGACCAGAGTAGCAATTTCCAACTAATTTTAGGTCACTGATAATGAATATCACGGTTAAAATTGTTCGATCTTTTCAATATAGACAAATGTGTCACAGCAGGTTGCAACAAGCTTGCGGCAGTGTGTTTCTTACCAACACTCACAGTCTCACTGACCTTCATTATTGTTCCAGCAGTCATACAAGGTGGTTGTGATCTCCAAGTTTATATTTTGAGGTGAAAGGTTCGTGATTTTCTTAGCCAAACACTTTTTAAACTTATAATAAAAATTCACTGAGCAAGTTATTGATATGTATGTGAGGCCGTGCAAGAGGTTGCCACTACATAAGGAGAGACTGGTCACCACTACATCAGGAGAGACTGGCCACCTCGTCAATCATTGGAGTCTGGGATGAACAATGTTCAACATCCACCTCTCATTGAACCAAACAAAATTTTGCTACCACCACTACACATAAAACTGGGACTCATGAAAAACTGTAAAAGCTATGGACAAATCCAGTCAGAGATTCACGTATTTAACATCAAAATTCCCCTCACTGTGCGATGCTAAGATAAGAGAGGGAGTCTTCAATGGTCCTCAGATTCGAGAGCTTCTTAAAGATAGTGACTTTGAATAAGACCTTCATGGGGAGGAGAAAGCTGCTTGGGAAGCATTCAAGTTAGTGGTGAAGGGATTTCTAGGAAACAGAAGGGAAGGCAACTATGAAGAATTGGTGGAAACCCTCATTAAGGCTTACAAGAACATGGGATATAACATGTCACTTATAATCCACTTTTTGGACTCACATTTAGACTTTTTTCCAGCGAACTATGGGGCAGTTAGTGACGAACATGGTGAAAGGTTTTACCAAGATATTTCAACCATGGAAAAATGGTACCAGGGCAACTGGGGCACAAGAATGTTTGCAGACTATTGCTGGACATTGGCAAGATTATTCTTCAGCCCACTATAAGCGTCAAACAATAAGGCAAAGAGTAGGTACGGATTAGAGTTTAAAACATACTGACACATATTGTACGTTATAACAAAATAATCAAATATTATTTGATTATTTTTCAAGGTGATATTTGGATTCAGTACATGAAAATACATAAGAACTAACTAATCTCATTTAAGAAGCATACAACTTTTCAAAAATTGTTGACCAGTGATAATGAGTTGGTGGAATATTTTTTATTGGTTTTGGGTTCGACAAGTATGGGCCGGAGAGCATGCTGCAGTGTTCCTCTTTCTTATATTCTTATTGCCATTCATGTGGACACTAGTCACGAAACTTTTTCTTTCATATCTTCCTCTCCACGTCTTGAATACCGGTGGTTTAAACTCATCTAGATCCCAGATCTTCTATAGCGATCAGTTCCATAATCTCATTACTTTCGTTAGAGCCTCCGCCCCACCGGTCCTGGTAGGATTCGAACTTGTAGTTTGGGCGCATTATGAATGCCGTGCTTCTTTTTTTGTTATTCTTCCTGATTCTTCCTTTACAAACGAGTTGTTGTAACTCTTCACCACATTCATTGTCTCTGCTGTCATGCTAGCCATTCCCGGAACCTTTAGTAATTATAAAAAAAAAATGTCCCTTGGTGATCTCTCGACTACGCTTGAGCTGTTCCCTTGAAACGAGCTGCATGAGACCGCTACAGTTATAACATAGTTCTAGATACCTTCCAGCTTACAAATAAATAAGTGCATTTTCTGAGCCTCCAGTCCAACAAGATTCTGTGATGGTCGAATATTTTTGTCATTTCGTTCCATTTATTACGTTTCCTGGTACTATAAATCTCTTGCTATTAAACGATGTAACTACTGCAGTTAGTTTTCCAAGGTTTATGGGGTCTGTACATCCTAGTCCCTTTCAAATTATATGCTGGGCAGTTTGTGTTTTTCATGGAGTGATGTATGGAACATTTCGGGGTGAAAACGTGTACAGGAGGCAGAACGAGGAGGTCGCAGCATTTTTTTTTGTGGTCAAAATTGCACGTCCCATTTAGTTTTTCCAGATATTCCATGTTTACAGATACTTCAAGCATTGAATTGACACAATTCTGAATTCAGCTGGCTAGAGTTTGTTCATTTGTTGCAGTTTCTAGAACTGCACTAACACTATCTTCAGCAACCGCACTAGAATAATCACCACCAGCTCTAGAACTGTACGAACACCGCCCCGAGAAGCAGACTCCTGCTCTATTAAATCTGTAATGGTGGATGTGGTAGGGTCTAGCCGGGTATGTAATAATGCAGTCTTTATATTAGGGTTACTTGGAGGCTGCGCGGGGTGATATTTCGGCTACATGTACTTTTTTATCCAGTGGGTCTCTGTTTCTGAGTCATCTGCTGTCATAAAGGCATTTTGACTATTGGTTAATTTTGCTACCTTTCACATTCCAGTTTTGCGGTGGCCGCCGGTTATGTTTGATGGCTCATTATTTCTGTACTAAGTTTTTCCTCCATGTTCTATATAATATCAGCTAAACTATCTAAGAGAAACCTCTGTGTTTTCCTGTTTATTACTTAGTATCACCTCTAGTACTTTCCTGGATCGTGTCCAAAGTCCCATATCCTTATTGCAGATTAAAAAACACCTTAGATTAATGTCATTAATAGAGGCAGTGTTTATTCTAACACAAGAGACTTATATGGACACCTCGTGGACGTATAGACAGTGCCTCTCTGCAAAGATTATCAGGTTTAGTTTTTAATTCACCGTCTGCTGACTGCTCTCTTCGAAAGTCAAAATTTTAATGCCGATTCAAAGATTTCTTCACTTTACACTGTTACACCAATTGACTACCATTTCACAGTCACACTAACTTTTAATTCATCTATCCCAATCTATACACAGTACACCCCATCCATCATAACATTGTTGCACTGCCATCATATAGTATAGTGGGTTTTCTTTTATTATAATCTTAGCAACCTCTCTCTCTCTCTCTCTCTCTCTCTCTCTCTCTCTCTCTCTCTCTCGCCACACACACAGTACTCAGAATGTACAAAATATTCTTGATATCGACAGATTGACCGTGGTCGTGGGGAGACGACGACGAGGTTGGTGGTGTCCTCTGTCGGACCCGGAGATTCTGGCATGTACTCTTGTGTACCTCAAGGCTCCCACCCCGCTACCGTGCTAGTACATGTACAGAAGGGTGAGTACTATCCACCACCATTGTGTTAGTACATGCACTCAAGCACTTGCACTGATCACTGTTGCAGAGATCTGAGCAAAGCTCAGACCTCTACAGCACAATTGTCCTCAAAGATTTGTTAAGTTATACCAAGAATTAAGGAAATATCTTAGACTTCACCTTACGAAACAACCAAAGCAAATGCGATAGTAATTATAGACAAGGTAGATTATAGTGGAAAAATGAACATGTCATTAGAAGACAGGGGTACTTATGTGCCCCTTAATCCCTAAAATAGGGATTACGGTAATCTGTCTGTATATATCCGCTGAGAAAAATATACCTCTCAGGGTATATATCCTGTATCTGTCAGTATTGGTTTGTAGGTTAATGGAAGTTATAGGTAATCAACTAGTCATTAAGTATGCACGTAAGCTTTTTCACCCCCTGACAAGACTTTAAACCATAAAGGGATTAAAGCAAACTCTCAGTATTTACTGAGAGAAATATTTCTCTCGGTGTATATACAAAGTGTCAGTATTATATACATTTATTATAATAATAACGCTAATAGTTGTCTAGAAAAGCTCAATGCTAATTTATACAGATATTTTTTCTAGAATAATTATACTGATAATGTAAACATATGCTGATTTCTAGGTAGGCATTGATAATCTGTAATTTCTTTCGGATTATTACTAAAAAAAAAAGAGATGAGTCTCACCATTTACGATATATAAGTAAAGTTTTACAGTCTCAATGAACTCCTGTATAAATAATTTTATATATAATTTCATATTCTCTTTAGAATCTTTTATTCTAGTGTACGTAACATCTCAAAAATGTGGGAATATAAGTTATTTTATATAGAAGGAATGAGTTTCTATGATCGGTGCTATTTTTGAAATAGTTTAGAAAATCAACGAATTGATAAATGAGATGCATGTGCAACATTTGGGTATATTTATTGTGGAAACGTTTCGCCAGCCAGTGGCTTCATCAGTCCAGTACAGACAAGAACGGTGGAAGAGGAGAAGTTTGAGGTAATCAGTCCCTCAGT
Source organism: Cherax destructor (assembly GCA_009830355.1). Taxonomy (NCBI): domain Eukaryota; kingdom Metazoa; phylum Arthropoda; class Malacostraca; order Decapoda; family Parastacidae; genus Cherax; species Cherax destructor. Next base: position 379,147 of record WNWK01000480.1, read on the forward strand.
CTGGAGATAATATGTTCAGATCAGGGACTGACGAACTGATTACCTCAAACCCCCTCTCATCTCCCACCGTTCTATTCTGTAATGGACTGATGAAGCCACTGGCTGGCGAAACTTTTACACAAAGATATCTAAATATTTCATAAGTGTTTCAGTCATCGCTACGAAGCCATTTTTCTGTTATTGATCAAGGTGGAACATCAGGTAAACACTATGATTAAATGATTGTAAATATTTCGCTCTATTTTGTTACTTGTGGAAAGTAATGTTGATAAACAAGTGTTACACATTCTCAGTATCACTTGCCTTAAGTGTTAGTCGACTGGTGTGGGTCGCATCCTGAGACAAAATTGACCTAATTTGCGGGAAATGCTCTGCATAACAAGCGGCTTTCTATATAGTAGTATGTCACTGATGTCAGCTATGGTCTGTATACCTTGTACATGTACTTGTAGTAAATAAAATTATTGTTATTATTATTATTATTATTATAAGATTGGAGTAAGATAGGCGACAGTTAGCTGACAAGGCTACGACTAATCTAATAAAGAAAGCTATGGGTAAGGGTTAAGGGGCAAGGCTAAGCTTTTCTCCCAGGTGGTGTTCTAAAGCTAAAACAATATTAGGATAAGTTAGAAATAGCTGAATTTCAAACAAAATAGTAAAATATTTTCTATTTACAGGGGAACACGAGGCGGCAATCCAACAGGGAGGTCTCGACGAGTCAAATTCTTCAACTCCCGTGTCTTCGTATCTTCTACTAGTGTGTCTTGTTCTTTTAACATCCTTCCTCTTCGACATCAACTTTAGCGTCCAGTACTCCAGCCAATTTTCCAGCTTAAGCAGTAGTACTACAAAAATGTGCTCTACATCTGGCCAAGGCACGGATTCGTACTTGCCTTTCCCGTGCTGCGAGACTCCTCATACTGGCCACATACTCTCACCGTTCATTTCACATCCATTTACATCTGGGTTTGCATGATATGATGTGTACTGACTGCCTTCGAATATTGCCCCACTTATGTTGTAGGTCACATCTATAGATTTTATTGATCCTCTTTTTTTAGTTCATTTTGTGTCATCTCTGCTCCGGTAGTAGTTCTCTCCGTTGTGACTTTGGCTTGACGCTAGTGGAGTGTCGTAACTTTTTTGTTGTTGACCTAATTGCCCTGAGGAATACACGTTACAGTACCGTGAATTGGAGATAAGACTTATTTGACGTTTCGTTCTGAATAATTCACTAGTGATTTCATAATGGTCCGGAATGAAGAGAACTGTCTAAGTCTCTTCTCGAATTTATAGGTAAGCTATGAATTACTATTTAAAGTGGCTACCCCCCGTATCCAGAAACAGTATTCTCGATTCTCCTCTCCCCTTAACTATTTCAATTCCATTCCTCCCTTTTCCTTAAATCCTTTACCAAGTACACGTTTGACTAGTTCCTTTTTTGACCACTTTGTCTCCTCCCTCCAGTCAATATTTGAGGGACACCCGCACGTGACGCTCACGTCGCAGAGTTTACCAAGCGAGAGAACTCCGACTGTCTCCCTTATTTTTAATATTGCGTAAGCTTAAAGATGTGTTACCAGAGTGTATTCCTCTTGTAAAAGCTGCACCAGAGAGACTCATTATTAGGATCCATCAAGGAAGAGGGAAGGGGGTTAAAGAAGCGCTGCCTTCTTGGTGAAGGACACTTGGTCTAACTAGTTTGAGCAACTCGCTTGGATTAAATTTCATTATTTTATATTCCCTATAAGTTGTATATCCACTATGAGTTCATCGCTTCTTCCAAGACAATTATAATTAATTATGACGACTCAACAGTATACCTGGTCATACATGGCAAAGTGTGAAAATAATCTACATATATTTACTACGTGTTTTACAAATAATATGTAACAATTGTCGTAATTATTTACTAAATGCAAAGCTATATTAGCAGATTTTTTAGTATAAATAAATTTTTTTTATATTGCAGGTTTGGAAAAAGATCACTGATTAAAACAGACGTAAATAAGACGTATAATGTTTCCCTTAGGACGACGATTTTAACTGTATGGCCTTAAGATGAATATATTACGATAAGAAAGTACTGAGTGATACAAGACTTAGCTAGAAGTAATAAGAAATACTCGCTTCCCAGGAGATTTTTCTGTATTCAGAAGATACTAGACTGCAAGGGAGCTAGGGGCCACAAGGGAGCTAGGGGTCCACAAGGGAGCTAGGGGCCCGCAAGGGAGCTAGGGACCCGCAAGGGAGCTAGGGGCCCGCAAGGGAGCTAGGGGCCCACAAGGGAGCTAGGGGCCCACAAGGGAGCTAGGGGCCCGCAAGGGAGCTAGGGACCCGCAAGGGAGCTAGGGACCCGCAAGGGAGCTATGGGCCCACAAGGGAGCTAGGGGCCCGCAAGGGAGCTAGGGACCCGCAAGGGAGCTAGGGGCCCGCAAGGGAGCTATGGGGCCGCAAGGGAGCTAGGGGCCCGCAAGGGAGCTAGGGGCTCATAGAGGGAAGGAGCAGGAACACAGAGGGGGGGAAAATAATAATAAGGACAAATACAAGGCAGAAGAAAGAAAACCCAAAGGAAAAAGAAGAAAGGGGAAGAGGGAGAAGGAGAAAAAATAATCTGGTTAAGTCAAAGGTGTTCTGAAGTTTGGAGTCACTGTATTATGCCTTTTTTTGTTAGTTAAGGTTCTTTAACTCATGCAGAGATACGCTAGCGATTTGTTATCTTAGTTGGGACTAAGAAACCTGGGGCCAAAGACAGTCTGAAATACATGGGAGGCTCAGATACCCGGAGGGTGAAAGTCCAGCTGAGGAATTAATAAACAGATAAGAATATGGAGGACGGCAAGCCAGCACAGTTTAGATCAATAAACGAATAAAAGGTTCTTTTTTTTCAACTACAGGTTGCTATAGTAAAGAGGGTGACTTGGTCGTGATGGGTTTTTTTATCCAAGGAATTAAATATAATCCCTCTTCCATAGATCAAACTTTATTGTTTAACATTCCCCAGGTGATATTAACTTACGGATTTAGTGCTTTTCTTTAATTGCAATAATAATAATAATAATAATAATAATAATAATAATAATAATAATAATAATAATAATATTATTATTATTATAATTATTATTATTGTTGTTATGTTATAGAATCCCTTAAAACCGTATTGACAGACGAGAGTAGAGAGAATGAGACCAGAAAACTAGCAAACAAGAGATAAGAATACGACGGGAAAGAAAACTAAACTAATAATCTAAATAACAGTAGTAAATGTGGATGACTTTAGCGTTTCCCTATTAAATATTACCGACTTTTTATAATTTTTTAGTGACATTAGTGGGTTTAGCGCTTCTTTATGATTATAATTATTATTTTTTGGAGAGGCATTAGATGCCTCTGGAAATGGAATTGCTTCGATATGCACAGCAACGTAACACCATCCCGAAATATAGCCTAATGTTATACCAGGTATAACTAGCTAATTCGAAGGTTGTATCTAGGCAAAGAATAAATAAAACCGAAGGCAATTGGAGCCACATTAAAATTACAACGAAGGGAAGGTATCAAGTGGCAAAGATAATAAAAGATAAGGAAATTTCTATTGGATCTTGTTTCCTAATCCGTATACTGAAATACAGTTACATGAAAAATATGATAGAGGGGGAAGAATAAAGCAAATAAGGTAGTGAAAACTTGCTAACACACACACAATAGTCTGGAGAGTGATGTAGTGGAGGCAGGATCCATACATAGCTTTAAAAACAGGTATGATAACGCTCAAGGAGCAGGGAGTGACATAGTAGCGACAAGTGAAGAGGGGCCAGGAGCTATGAATCGACCCCTGCAACCACAATTGGGTGAGTACACACACACTATATATATATATATATATATATATATATATATATATATATATATTGCATGTGTGTGTATGTCTGTCTATCATGTTGTACGTAGGGGGATTCAGTGTTAATTATGCGCATATTTCTGTTAGCGGTTGTGGTGGTATTTGGTTTGTGAAAAGATTCATGGGAGTCTCTCGTGAAGTTGGTCTTATTTATATGTTGATTCACTCCGTGGGGACTTTGCCTTCTGCTGCCTTACTGGCGCTCCCTTTAAAGATGTATTTCTCTCGATATGAGACCAAAGAAGAATCCCAGCAACACACTTTCCCCCTTCCCCTACCTCGATGCCCTCGGTCCCGAGGAAAGCTAAGACTCATCCGTCGAAGGACTTCTGGCTCACTCAGCCCATTAAAGAGATTCGGAAAGACTAAATTCAAACCTGCCAAACGCTGCTAAAATTTTAAATATGACAGAGCACCATAAATATTTTATTAAGAGGCCCTGGAGCTATATCTCGCCTTCATTGTGTTTGAGATCTGGAGAACAGCTCTCAAACACCTTGAAAAAAATTAGAGCAATTTGATGAAACATTTTCAATATAATTCTTAATATTTTATTAAAGATGTAACCATTTTTTTTATCACGTAGTAACTGCTGGCGCTCAACACCTTTAATATGTCCATAAGCTAAGGTCGACCTTTTCAAACACTAAGTTTATTGTCAATGTGTCAGGCGCTGACACTGGATCAAAAATTACTCAAATACTGGTAGGCGTGTCAGGATCAGGAGCGCCACTACAGTACCTTCAAGAAACCAAGCAACTGAAACGTGCCCAAAGAAACGTAGTTAAAATTATAGATTAATCAAATGAGGCATGTTGAAGATATTTAACATATCAAAATTCCTCATTTGAGGCACTTTGAAATGCCTCGAATGAGACATTTCAGAATTTGTAAATACCTTTGAGCACGTGAGGCTCACGCAATTTCGTAATGCCCCAATTTAAATTTTCAGATATTACCACAATATTCTTAGGATCATGGCTAATGCTGCTTGGCCCGGACAGGTATAGCGTTTCCCGTGAGTGTAATGGTAATACCCGAACCATGGATTATATATTGAGATTATACAATGTCAACAACTTGGTGAATTAGTCACAAGTGCAACACTCGGGTATCTTTATTGCTGGCAACTATGATACGCAAGTGTTGCGTATGTGTTTTATTCATCATCGTCGTGGCTTGCAAGTTGTTAGTCTCCTAGTCATGGGGAGAAATTCAGTGAAATCAGTTGTCATGAAATTCACAGCGCATTTCACTGGTCCAGAAAATATGTTTCGTTAATAAAATTTATAAAAGAAAGATTTTAAATTTTCAGATTTTCTTGTGGGTAAGGGATTACTGCTTTGCTATTATTTAATGACTGGGCATTAAATAATTCCATAACATTGTGTTTAAATAATTTAATGCCTTTTTAATGTCTTTTTTTTTAACATAAAACAACATATTGAAAGGTGAGAATTACTCTGAAACTTTACTACGCTAAAATTAACATTTAATATTTTAAGTAATATGTCACAGCCGACAAGATTCATAATTTTAATCATGTACAGTGGTCACTGTACAAAATAATTTTGAAAAGATTATATGGTGAGCTTGAGAGATGCCCAAAATATTCTTCAGGAAATGAAATTAACAAAAGTTTAAACAATTTTTTTTTACTTTTCGTTGCTTTCTTAGACCTGAAAGAAGATTGCAGATCAACAGAGCAATTCATGATATTACTTAGAGAAACGTGAGATCATTTTTTGAGAAAAACTGAAATGCTTGATTTAAGAAAATAGCAATTAATACTTTCCCTTCCTACTTCATAGAAAATTATAAAAAAAATCATAACGTGTTATAATCACTTTTACACTTGACAATACATAGTTTAAAGATATATTTCATCTGTATACACAGCATCTAAATCCTACATTAGAAGTGCATAGCTAAAGTTATTATTATAATAATAATATCTTTAGTTCTACAAGTACACTGACATCAATGGTATACTACTATATAGAAAGCCGCTTGTTATGCAGAGCATTTCGGGTAAATTAGATCAATTTTGTCCCAGGATGCGACCACCATCAGTCGACTAACACCGGTACCCATTTTACTGATGGGTGAACAAGAACACCAGGTGTAAGGAAACAACCTATCTTTTCACCCTTGCCGGGAATCGAACCACGGACCCTCAGCGTGTGAAGTGAGAGCTTTGCCTACCAGGCCATGGCCTGGATGCGATGAGACAACACGGAGCATTTGATGAGAGTCAACGAAAGTGTCGAGAATGGATGTAGATCAACACTTCCTTAGCTCTCCAGGAAGATAAGCTTCACACCTCTTGAAAGGTCCTTTCAAAAATAATGAATTGAAACCTACGCTGCCCAATAACACTCACATCCACTGAAAGAGAAAATCCAGTCAGCAGGATTCGAAGCCACGTCAGGGAGGCCGGCAAGGTTCCTTAAGTGACGCTCTACACCACTCGGCCACAGAGTGGACTAGAGCGTCACTTAAAGAACCTTGCGAGTCTCCCTGACGTGGCTTCGAATTCTGCTGACTGCGATCTTTCTCTGTATATACCCGCTCGTTTCTTCGTGGTATATACTGTGAAAATTTGAGGTTGTTCCGAGGAGGAGTTCTTTGGTTATCGTATGGAATACCTGAAGAAAACACACTCAGAATCATTATAGATATGTCTGCTAGTGCTGGAATATTTAAATATTCACTGCAGTAAAGATACATTAATTAATGCCTCTGGAACAGGGATATATAAGAGAATTTCAAAAGCTGATATCTGGTATTACGTTCCTTGGTTAATTAGGTTAAAACCTCTAAGTTTTAACATGTCATTAATGCTGTATGCAGCCTGAGCCTCACCAGTCAAGGATATTTTAATCCATAAGAAACGGATTAAGTAAAATACCAAAATATTGAAACTGAGAGTAGCCTTTTACACCCACTCAGAGGTCAATTCTCACTTTTATTTTTCATCCAATCTGGAGTAAATGAATGGCATTAGAATGTATTTTACAAATATATATATAATATATATATATATATATATATATATATATATATATATATATATATATATATATATATATATATATATATATATATATATCACCTTGTGACTTTAGGTTGGTTGTGTTTTTGCCTATTCATTAAGGCTGCATATATCCCTTTCACCAAGAAATACTTTACTACCAACAATAAAATTTAAGGTAAAACTTTACTTCCTATCATAATATTTATGATAAATTCGCACATATATACTCTGAAAGACATACACCTCAGTGTATAAAATCTTAAGTGGCTTTAGCAGTCAATGATCTGTTCCTAACAGTCACAGCATATTTTTCATGAAAAAATAAATTATTTAAGGTATTATACCAATTTAAAAAAAAAATAAAAAGTTAACTAATGTTAGTCACTTAAGGGCTATGTAATGTTATGTCTAATGTACTCGTCCATTCATTCTACATTCCATTAATTTCTTTTAAATGAACTTGTAAGTTAAGCAGTAAGAGGACTTACAGTCCAATCATCCAACTGTTCTCCAAAACTAGAAAAAGAGATGTATTATTTATTGTATTACTTTAAATAGCTTTATTTATGTGCCTTCATCATAAAGATAAACAACCAAGAGATACTATAGGAAACCTAACATATGTTTAACTGTTTAGGTTTACTTCTGAAATGAAATGTATTTGTTAAGGCATTTGAATCTACAGTGTATGTGAGGGGTCCAAGTGTGTGTGTGGGGGGGGAGTATTTATGTATCATATATATATATTATTATTATTATTATTTCAGCCACTGTATTATGTCAACACATTCAATAAAAATCAATTTAATTTTGGCTCTGTTATTATTCTGAATGCTCGTGTAATATAACATTGGTTAGAAAAAGATAATGCATTCCCTGTGGCCTCTTTTGTCTGACTCACATTTATTTTATTGCAGACGTAGAATACATTTGAATAAACAACACATGGTCCACTCAGTTACCTGTTTGTATGTATGCATTTTGAATATATATATATATTTGATTAGGGCATTTGAATTACAGTGATATGTAGGGGTCAATAATTTGCAGATATTTACATCAATATATATATATTTATTATTATTATATTATTATTAATTAATGTCAACTATCTAAAATAATTTATTTTGGCTAATTAGTTGGCTTGTTGTAATAAGGATGGTTAAAGAGTACAAGATTATAAATTCTGTACATTAACATAAATGAAAAATATTTAACGTATGGAGAAAATTTGAAAGGACTAATTTTAGATGAGTTCTTCAATTACCGTTTTATATGCATTTATATATATATATATATATATATATATATATATATATATATATATATATATATATATATATATATATATATATATATATATATATAATATATATAAGGAGGTTTGGGGGAGGGCTTGGACTTCCAGCAAGCATGTGTGAGCGTGTTAGATAGGAGTGAATGGAGACGAATGGTTTTGGGACATGACGATCTGTTGGAGTGTGAGCAGGGTAACATTTTGTGAAGGGATTCAGGGAAACCAGTTAGTTGATTTAGTTGGACTTGAGTACTGGAAATGGGAAGTACAATGCCTGCACTTTAAAGGAGGGGTCTGGGATAGTGACAGTTGGGAGGGACTATTCTCAGCTGTCGTATCTGAGCGCCTCTGCAAAGACAGTGATTATGTATGAGTGAGGTGAAAGTGTTGAATGATGATGAAAGTATTTTCTTTTTGGGGATTTTCTTTCTTTTTGGGTCACCCTGCCTCGGTGGGAGACGGCCGACTTGTTGAAAAAAAAATATATATATATATATATATAATGAGGAAGTGAATGTGTTAATATTTGGGAGTGGACTTTTCAGCAGATGGGTCTATGAAGGACGAGGTGAGGGATACACCGAGGAGTCTGTGAAGACAATTAACGTTATCCATGGAAATGAAGAGACGAATGTATGAGAGTATAATGGTACCAACGCTTTCATATTGGTGTGAAACATTGTTGGTGAATGTTGTAACGAGGTAAATGCTGGAGACAGTGGAGAAATGTCTGGGCTGAGGGCAATGTGTGTTGTGAATATTATGTAATCCGTAGCTTGGAGATTAGGAGGTGCGGGGGTTTCTAAAAGTAAAATCCAGAGGGCTGAGGAGGGGTTTAGGTGGTTCGGACATCGAGAGAGAGTGGAACAAATGATTTGAAGGCCATATAAATTTCGGAAGGAAGGCAGGGTAGGGGTCGTCCTTGGGAAGGTTGGAGGGAAGTGGTAAAGGTTTTGTGTGCTTGGACTTCCAGCAAGCACGTGTGAGCATGTTAGATAGGAGCGAGTGGAGGTAAATGGCTTTTATGACCTGACGTGCTGTTGGAGTGTGAGCAGAGCAACATTTATGAAGGGATCCAGGGAAACAGGTTAGCCGGATATGTGTGTACTCACCTAGTTGTGGTTGCAGGGGTCGATTCACAGCTCCTGGCCCCGCCTCTTCACTGGTCGCTACTAGGTCACTCTTCCTGCTCCATGAACTTTATCATACCTCTTCTTAAAGCTATGTATGGATGCTGCCTCCACTACATCACTTCCCAGACTATTCAACTTTCTGACAACTCTATGACTGAAGAAATTCTTCCTAACATCCCTGTGATTCATCTGAGTCTTCAACTTCCAACTGTGTCCCCTTGTTGTTGTGTCCCATCTCTGGAACATTCTGTCTCTGTCCACCTTGTCGATTCCTCTCAGTATTTTATATGCCCTTATCATATCCCCCTATCTCTCCTGTCCTCCAGTGGCGTCAGCTCGATTTCCCTTAACCTCTCCTCGTAGGACATACCCCTTAGCTCCGTGGACTAGTCTTGTTGCAAACCTTTGCACTTTCTCTAGTTTCCTTCGTGCTTGGTTAGGTGTGGGTTCCAAACTGGTGCTGCATACTCAAATATGGGCCTAACGTACACAGTGTACAGGGTCCTGAAAGATTCCTTATTAAGATGTCGGAATGCTGTTCTTAGGTTTGCTATGCGCCCGTATGCTGCAGCAGTTATTTGGTTGATGTGCGTCTCAGGAGATGTTCCCGGTGTTATACTCACCCCAAGATTCTTTTCCTTGAGTGAGATTTGTAGTCTCTGGGCCCCTAGACTGTACTCCGTCTGCAGTCTTCTTTGCCCTTCTCCAATCTTCATGACTTTGCACTTGGTGGGGTTGAACTCCAGGAGCCAATTGCTGGACCAGGCTTGCAGCCTGTCCAGATCCCTTTGTAGTTCTGTCTGGTCCACATCCGATTGAATTCTCATCAACTTCACATCATCTGCAAAGAGGGACACTTCGGAGTCCATTCCTTCCGTCTTGTCGTTCACAAATACCAGAAACAGTACCGGTCCTAGGACTGACCCCTGTGGAACCCCGCTCGTCACAGGCGTTCACTCTGACACCTCGCCATGTACAATGACTCGCTGATGTCTTCCTGACAGGTATTCCCTGATCCATTGCAGTGCCTTCCCTGGTCCTCTTGCTTTTGCATTAATCTCTTGTGTGGAACTGTGTCAAACGCCTTCTTACAGTCCAAGAAAATGCAATCTACCCACCCCTTTCTCTCTTGTCTTACTGCTGCCACCCTGTCATAGAACTTCAGGTTTGTGGCACAGGATTTTCCGTCCCTGAATTCGTGCTGGCTCTCGTTGATAAGCTCATTCCTTTCTAGGTTCTCCACCACTCTCCTCCTGATATTCTTCTCCATGACTTTGCATACTATACATGTCAGTGACACTGGTCTGTAGTTTAATGCTTCGTGTCTCCTTTTTAAAAATATGGACTACATGTGCTGTCTTCCATATCTCCAGTAGTCACCCTGTTTCGATAATGTTGAAGATTGTTGTTAGTGGTACACATAGCTCCTCTGCTCCCTCTCGCAGGACCCATGGAGAGATGTTATCTGGCCCCATCGCCTTTGAAGTATCTAGCTCGCTTAGCAGCATCTTCACTTCTTCCTCGGTTGTATGTATTGTGTCCAACACTTGATTGTGTACCCCACCTCTCCGTCTTTCTGGAGTCCCTTCTGTCTCCTCTGTGAACGTTTCTTTGAATCTCATGTTGAGCTCACATACTTCACGGTCGTTTCTTGTGATTAACTGGTCCTTGGCTGTTGTTTTCCTCCTGATGTGGCTGTACAATAGCTTCAGGTCAGATTTGGCTTTCGCTGTTATATCATTTTTGGATTGTCATTGGGCCTTCCTTCTTACCTGTGCATATTCAGTTCCGGCTCTGCAACTGCTCTCCTTACTCTCCTGGGTCCTATGCCTTCTATATTTCTTTTATTCTCTAGCACATTTAGTTTTGGCCTACACCTTGGGTGACCAAGCTACATGGCTTTCTCGTTTTTCTGTATGGTACAAACTCTCAGCTCATAGTTGTGCATATTCATCACTCGTTAATCCCTCCAGTTCTCCTCACTGACGTGGGAAATTCGTGCTATAGTCCTTTCTGAATTGGTAATTCCTTCCTGCTTCCTCCACTAACTGATGCTCAGACACATGCTAGGCCCCGAGGGGACTTTCATATGTGATGTCCTCAATATCTGCACTACTCAAGGCGAATAAAAGGTCCAATCTCGTTGGTTCATCCTCTCCTCTCTCTCTGTAGTGTCCTTTACGTGTTGGTACACGAGGTTTTTCAGTACCACCTCCATCATCTTAGCCTTCACGTTTCTGGGCCTCATGTGACTCCAGGTTCTCCCAATCGATGTTCTTGTGGTTAAAATCAACCATAATCAGCAAATTTGCCCTGCTTGCACGAGCCCTTCTGGCCACTTCGGCAAGTGTGTCAAACATCACTCTATTACTCTCATCATACTCTTGCCTTGGCCTCCTCCTGTTCTGTGGTGGGTTATACATCACTGCAATTACCACCTTGGGACCTCCAGACTGAAGTGTTTCTATTATGTAATCTCTTGCTTCTCGTCTGTCTCCTCTTTCCAGCTCATCAAAATCCTATTGGTTTTTGATGAGCAGTGCCCTCTCCACTCCCTCTGTCTTTCCTCAGGATCAGATATCCAATAGGAAAGATGGCATCTGTTATCATTCCTGTGAGCTTGGTTTCTGTAAGAGCTATGATGTCCAGTGATGCCTCTTTGACTTGTGACACTCCTCCCACTTATTCCATCAGCGTTGGTGTACCATACCTTCAGTTTCCTCTCCAACACTGTGTTCTGGGGGGTCTGTGAGCGTGGGGGACCTGGCAGTGTGCTGTTGGATTCTACAGTGTAGTGTGGGTGGGGCTGTAAGTGTGGATTGTGGTTTGTGTTTGGATAGGGTGTTTGGTTGTGGGGTTCTGGGGGTGGTTCTGTGTGTACTTGTGCTTGTTGCTCTGCCTGCTCTGGTTGTTTTCTGCTGATTCTGTCATTCTTTCTCTTCATAGCCCCTTTTGCTTCTGTGTCCTCTCCCTCATCTGCTATCATTCTGTTTTTGTTCGGTCTTGGTCTAGGAACACCCTCTTGTATGTTGACGATTCCTTCAGCTATGGTTTCATTTGCAGGATCCTGTTTCGCACTGTTTCTGTCTTGAAAATCAGCTTGACCAGCCGATTTCTCCTTTCCAAATACCCCCTTATTCTCTGAAAAGTTAGTATCTCAGTTGTCCTCCTCGCCTATCTCTTTGATGATGTTTTCAATATACTGTCTTTCATTGTGTGTCCTCCCTCGCTCTCCTGAAGCCCATAAATAAACTCTGACTTCTCCCTCTCCTCCTACCATTGCCTTTTCCCTCTGTCTCTCTGGGTCCCATTTGTACATGGCCATTGTCTCTTATTTTTTCCTGTAGTTCTTGGTGGCATGGTCGTGCCTCTGCATGTGACCTATCCCCATCTCCTCCTCCCCCCTCCCTTACTATCCCTGCTCCCAACTGCTCTCTCCCTTCATTCCTTGGCCCTGCTTGGTGGGCTGATAGGGCCTTAGCGTAAGTTATGTCTCCTTCCTTTCCGTTTGGCTCGTTCAGTAGGTGTGTACCAACTTCAGATGTCATGTTTCCTCTGGGCAATAGCCCTGTAGCTCGCTTCAGCCTATATACCTCATATTCTAGGGCCCTTATCCTGGCTTCTGTGGCTTCGACTTGTGACTCCCATTTCTTCTTCTCCTCCTCCATCCTCTTTTCCAATTTTGCAGAAAGCTCTGCCTCCATCCTTTCCTCCATTTTAGCAAAAAAAAAACTCACCTAGTTTGCTCTCCCACTCTTATTCCATCCTATTACATTACTCTTCCATCCATTCTTCCTTACCAGAACCATTTTCCTCTGATCCTCTGAGCCTTCGACTTTCCTTCTGAGCCACCATTTTTTTTTTTTTGTGTGTGTATGTAACCATTCTCGTCTGACCTTTTTCATTAACAAGGTGTTTTCACCCACTGAACTGTCACTCACTGGATGTCCTGAGTTTTAAACCCTGTTTCTATAAAATCTTAAAGAATATTGTGCATGAAAATCCCAGATCGGCAGTTTCTGTGGTACTCAAACAACCCCATCTAGCACCAACAATCATTCTATGGTCAAATTCACTTAAATCACATTTGTTCCCCATTCTAATGTGCGGTCTGAACAGCAACTGAACCTCTTGATCATATATACATTCTTTTAGGCATTAGCGAACAGGTGAGCTATGTAAACACCTGCTAGAATAAACTGCAATCAGTAATATGTCTGTTCACAAAAAAATTTATAGGTACTTGGCCACCAAAAGTGTTCTCGTGGCCAAGTACCTATAGATGTAATAATGTAGTCAAGACAAGGGAGCATGGAAACAACAGTATATACTGTATATAATGTATAAAAATAAAATTTTATTTTGTCATTCATAAGGGTATAAAAAGGATTAATTAAACATACAATTGTACCTTAACACAAGTGGTAGTTTGTACCTGATCGTAAGCCAATCAACAAACACTCGACTAGGAAGCCGTTTCGCATCGAGGCAGAGTGATTTTGAAAACGAAGAAACAACTTTCATTATCACTCACTCCATCACTGTTTTGCCAGAGGAGTGGCCATACAACAGTTCAAACCTGCAACATATCAACGCCCCTCCTTCAGAGTGCAGGCACTGTACTTCTCAGCTTCACGACTCAAGTCCGGCTAACCGGTTTCCTTGAATCTCTTCATGTTACTTTGCTTGCACTCCAACAGCACGTCAAGTCACAAAAACCATTTGCCACCACTTGCTCCTATCCAACAGGCTCACGCATGTTTACTGGAAGTCTAACCCCTCGCACATAAAACCTCTTTTAACCCCTCCATCATTTTTAAGAATGACTTCTACCTCACCTTTCCAATACAGATTTATACGCCCTCCAAGTCATTCTATTTCATTCCATCCTCTTTAAATGTTCGGTTCACCTCAACAACCCCTCCTCAGCCCTCTGGAAAATAATTTTAGAACCCCCCGAACCTCCTTCTAGTTTTCAAGTTGTGAATTCTTTGTATAATATTCACACCACACATTGACCTCAGACACGACATCTCTGCCTCCAGCCGCCTCCTACTTGCTGCAACACTCACAACCCATGCTTCATACCCATATATAAACGTTGGTACCACTATACTCTCATATATTTTCCTTTTATCACTATAGATAACGTTCTTTATCTCCACGGGTGCCTAAATGCTCCACTCACCTTTTTCCCCTTATGAGTTCTATGATTCACCTAGTCTTTCATAGACCCATTTGCTGACGAGTGTGAGTGAGTGTGAGTGTGTGAATGTGTGTAAGTGTGAGTGTGAGTGAAGCAGGCCAACCATGATGTAGTGTACACCTTCAAATGTTAATTACACCTCGACCTTTAAAGTCTGTGCCATTTGAGGTAATAACATAGTGATATCCGAATATTGATAACAATTAGTAATATTAGTATCCCACCCTACATATTGGCGTCACTTAATAGCATAAATTAGCACTCGAAGACTAGGGATTACTGCCAGCGGGATTTAATTGTATGTATTATTATACACAACAAGAGTTCTTCTTGGAAGATGTATTTATCTGATATTGTGATCTTCAGATCACACCCAAGATGCGTAACAACAGCAAGCATTGTAAGAATGTTGGTAGAATTACCGACTACTACTACTACTACTTGTGTTACTACTACTGCCTACACTGATTATATTATGCTTTGCACCTCTAATACCTATATATACCTTTCTGTGTCCTTGTGTTGTTTTTAACGGCTTGACAAAGCTCCTGGAGTGAGAAATGTTGCCAAAATAAAAATATCGCTTTAGTTGCACATGTATTCTTTCACCTAACACAAGAGTAAATATTGCTTAATTTCAGTACAATGTGAAATGCCCCAGAAAAACTCTGGGAGACTATTGGTGGAGATCAAACTATTGTTATTCAGTAGATGACATGTCGCTCTGGGTTGAACTTTATCAAGTCATGACTTAATAAAGTTCTACCTACAGATTAACGTTGTCTGTAATAAAAGTTTGATATGTAGTCAGTTGCATTTTTATACAATGACAGAAATCGCACATTGTTTTTTCTATCATTCTCGTCTGTAATACTTGCCATAAAAAAATCCTGTCTGGCAGCAAGTGTCACTTTTCATATTCACTAAGTAATCTGAATAAGATTCTACTGGAAAAGATGCAATTCCCTCGTTACTTAAACATCTATTTTAACTATGTTGAATTAGGCATTATCATCAACAATTCTACATTACACATTCAACTCGTCATTTTTCCAAATGACTAGAAAGTTAATTAATGACTGTAATATCTGTATCCTCACTGACAGGTGATAAGGAAGGAAAAGTTGGCTTATGAGAAATTTTCACAGTGTAGAAGTAATGTACGGAGGGTGAGGTAAAGGGAGAGGAAATGAGTGGTGAGGGAGCGCAAACGAAGAGCTAATGAGACAGATATTTTCAACAACTATTTTTCTGAGAATAAGAGAAAGTTTTGGAGCGATAACAGTAAGCTGAGAAAGCCAACAGAACAGACGGATTTAACAGTTACAAACAAAGGAGGAGAATCATCAGACGGGGAGGTGAAGGTACTGGGAAGACGGAGGGAATATTCTGAGAAGTTGTCGAATGTTGATGAAGAGAGAGAGACAAGGATTTTTGCAATAGGCAGGGAGGTATAACATCTTTTAGGAGCAGGAAGAATCAGATGTGAGTCTGAGGGAGGTGTGAGGTTGTTGGTAGTATGAATGTGGAGGAGGAGGGAAAAGCAGATGGAATAGTTGGGATTAAGGCAGAAATTTTAAAAGCAGGCGGGTACATAGTTTTGGAGTATTTGGCGTATTTGCTCATTATCTTCATGGAAGGGAAAATGTTACATAAAGAATGACAGAGAACAAGCATAGTTCTTTAGTATAAGGGAAAATGAAATAAGTAAGAATTATAGGGGAATCAGCCTGATAAGTATGTATATGTATTATGGGTATATAATTATTATTTTGCGACCACTGTCAGCCTCAGAATTATCTCTGAGTGGAGGCCAGTGGTTCGTCTTTAAGGTCCACCCCACCCTTCCTCCTCGCCTTTCCCAGGTTCATGTGTCCAGGAATCCATCCGTGGGCCACCAGATGTCTCCCCTTCCTCAATTCCCTAAGGTCAGCGTCACCTCTCTCTCTCTCTCTCTCTCTCTCTCTCTCTCTCTCTCTCTCTCTCTCTCTCTCTCTCTCTCTCTCTCTCTCTCTCTGCCTTCCCTAGGGTTATGTATCCAGGAATTCATCCCTCCCCCTCAGGATGTTTCCCCTCCCTCACTTTTCCAAGGTCAGCCTCAACGACAACAACCTTCCCAAGTTCAAGTATCCAGGAATCCATTCGTTCGCTCCCGGATGTCTCCCCTTTCCCATTTACCTAAGGTCGGCGGTGCCTTTCCCTGATCAGTGTCTCCAGGAGTCCACTTGTGTCACCTCAGGTGGACTCCCTTCCCCACTTCCTCAACGTCAGCGGTTTTCACCCCCCGCAGTGACCTGATGGTTGGAAACTTGGTCTTGTCTAGCTGGTTTCCGGTAGAGACTGTCCAGGTGGGTGGAATTACAGGAGGTGACACAGAAAACTGCGTCCAGTAATTACACCCACCAAGACAGCCACGAAGCTCGCACCCAGCTCGGCCATCACGGAGAGGCTAATTAAGAAAAATCTTGGACTTCTATTTATATTGCATTATGTTTCTATAGTAAATACATTTTCTCAATTATTTAGTTAAGTAAGTGTGTTTGTGAACGTTTTATTGGAAGTAAACTAGGGTCCGTGTGTTTATCTATTTGTTTACCTCCGTGAAAATAGCTGAACATATTAACCAGTTTTCTTTTATTAGAGTTTGCATTTTCGTGGAATCCAAAGATCCATAGGAGTAGACACACACCTGTTTTAAGAGTCATTTATGCATCTCTACAGTTGAATACTGTACCACATAACAGTGGTGACTACTGTTCCACAGAGCAGTGCTGATTTCTGTACCACAGAGCGTGCAAACCACTGTTCCACAGAGCAGTTCTAAATTCTGTACCACAGCGCAATGTTGAATAATATATCACATGACAGTGGTAACTTCTGTTCCACAGAGCAGTGCTGACTATTGTATGACAGAGCAGTGCTGACTACTGTACTACAGAGCAGTACTGACTGCTGTACCAAAGAGCAGTGCTAAATAATGTACCACAGAGCAGTGCTGACTACTGTTCCACAGAGGAGAGCTGGCTACTGCACCACAAAGCAGTTCTAAATGCAGTACCACAGAGCAGTGCTGACTACTGAACAAGAGAGCAGTGCTGACTGCTGCACCACAGAGCAGTGCTGACTACTGTACTAGAGAGCACTCTGACTGTTGTACCACAGAGCAATGCTCACTACTGTACCACAGAGCAGGGTTGACTAATGTACCAGAAAGCAGTGTTGACTATTGTACCACAGAGCAGTGCTGACTACTGTACCACAGAGCAGTGCTGACTACTGTACCACAGAAGCAGTGCTGACTGCTGTCCACAGAGCAGTGTTGACTAATGTACCAGAGAGTAGCGTAGATTCATGTACCACAGAGCACTGATGACTACTGTAATAAAGACCAATGCTGACTTCTGTACCACAGAACAGTGCTGACTACTGTTCCACAGAGGAGAGCTGACTACTGCACTACAAAGCAGCTCTAACTGCTGTACCACAGAGCAGTGCTGACTATTTTACCACTGAGCACTTTTGAATACTGTACCACAGAGCAGTGATGTCTACTGTTCCAGAGAGCAGTGCTGAATACTGTTCTAAAGAGCAGTGCTGACTACTGTACAAGAGAGCAGTGTTGACATTGTACCACAGATCAGTTCTGAAAACTGTACCAGAGAGTAGTGTTGACATTGTACCACAGATCAGTTCTGAATATTGTACCAGAAAGTAGTGTTGATTACTGTACCACAGGCCAATACTGACTACTGTACCACGAAGCATTGTTGACTACTGTATCACAGAGCATTGCTTACTACTGTACCAGAAAGCAGTGTTGAATACTGTTCCAGAAGGAAGTGTTGACCACTATACCACAGAGCAGTGCTGACTACTGTACCACAGAGCAGTGCTGACTACTGTACCACAGAGCAGTGCTGACTACTGTACCACAGAGCAGTGCTGACTACTGTACCACAGAGCAGTGCTGACTACTGCTCCACAAAGCACTGCTAACTGCTGTACAACAGAGCAGTGCTGACAGCTGTACTACAGTGCAATGCTTGCTATTGTACGAGCAGTGTTAACCACTGTACCACAGAGAAGTGTTGACTACTGTACCACAGAGCAGTTGTAACTTCTGTACCACAGAGCAGTGCCATCTACTGCACCACAGAGCAGTGCCAACTGCTGTACCACAGAGCAGTGCTGATTACAGTACCACAGAACAGTTTTGACTACTGTACTACATAGCAGTGTTGACTACTGTACCAGAGATTAGTGTAGACTACTGTACCACAGAGCACTGTTGACTAATGTACCATACCACAGAGCAGTGTTGACTTCTGTACCACATAGTAGTGTTGACTACTGTACCAGAGAGTAGTGTATACTACTGTACCACAGAGCCCTGTTGACTACTGTACCAGAGAGTAGTGTATACTACTGTACCACAGAGCACTGTTGACTACTGTACCAGAGAGTAGTGTATACTACTGTACCACAGAGCACTGTTGACTACTGTACAACAGAGCAATGTTGAATTCTGTTCCATATAACTGTGCTGACTACTGTTCTACAGAGAAGTGCTGATTTCTGTACCACAGAGCAGTCCTGACTACTGTACTACAGAGCAGTGTTGACTGCTGCAACATAGAGCAGTGCTGACTACTGTACCATAGAGTAGTGTAGATTCCTGTATCGCAAAGCACTGTTGACTATTGTACCAGAGAGCAGTGTTGACTTCTATACCAGAGATTAGTGTAGACTCCTGTACCGCAAAGCACTGTTAACTATTGTACCAGAGAGCAGTGTTGACTACTGTACCAGAGAGAAGTGCTGACCACTGTACCACAGAGCAGTGCTGACTACAGTAGGACAGAGTAGTGCTAACTATTGTACCACAGAATATTACCATCTACTGCACCATAGAGCAGTTTCAACTGCTGTACCACAGAGCTGTGGTAACTACAGTACCACAGAACAGTTTTGACTACTGTACCGTACCACAGAGCAGTGTTGACTACTGTACCACAGAGCAGTGTTGACTACTGTACCACAGAGCAGTGTTGTATACTGTACCAGAGAGTAGTGCAGACTACTGTACCACGAAGCACTCACTGTTGACTATTGTACCACAGTAGTCAACATTCTGTTCCAGGTAACTGTGCTGACTACTATTCCACAGAACAGTGCTGACTACTGTACCACAGAGCAGTGCTGACTACTGTACCACAGAGCAGTGCTGACTACTGTACCAGAGCAGTGCTGACATCTGCACCAAGAGCAGTGCTGACTACTGCACCAAGAGCAGTGCTGACTACTGTACCACAGACAGCAGTGTTGACCACTGCACCACAGAAGTGTGACATCTGACCACAGCAGTGTTAAACCACTGACCACAGCAGTGTTGACCACTTGCACCACAGACAGTGTTGACCACTGCACCAGAGATCAGTGCTGACCACTGCACCACAGCAGTGTTGACCACTGCACCACAGAAGTGTTGACCACTGCACCACAGAAGTGTTGACCACTGCACCACAGCAGTGTTGACCACTGCACCACAGCAGTGCTGACCACTGCACCACAGCAGTGCTGACCACTGCACCAGAGAGCAGTGCTGACCATTGCACTCAGAAGAACTTTTCTATTGACCATTGAGATGGACAGTACAGCAACATACAAGAACAGTTCAGCAACATACAAGAACATTCAGCAACCAAGAACAGTACAGAACCGAACAGTTCAGCAACATACAAGAACAGTTCAGCAACATACAAGAACAGTTCAGCAACATACAAGAACAGTTCAGCAACATACAAGAACAGTTCAGCAACATACAAGAACAGTTCAGCAACATACAAGAACAGTTCCTTGTTAATTTAAATAGTCTAGCTCATTCCACAAATTTTACAGCTCAGTTTGAACAAAATAACTCATTGCCTTTTGTAGATGCGTTTATTATTAAGTGGAACCAAGAATTTGAACCAACGAATTCAACAAATAATTGTTATGTGTATTATTATTCTACACATCATGTGAATAACTAATTATCTAAAAACTAATAACTAATTATCTAAAAACTAATTATCTAAAAACTAATAACTAATTATCTAAAAACTAATAACTAATTATCTAAAAACTAATTATCTAAAAACACTTATTTAATATATCTTCAACAATTGCTAGAAATAGTTCGAAAAAAACAAATAATCTTATTTTACCATAAAACTTCTTTGATTTACGTTCTCTACTTTAGAATTTTAAAATCAAAGTTGTTTAAAATATTAATAAATTTTTTTTATTAAAAATTCCCAAAAATATGCTGATAAAAACGGTATAAAGTTTCATACGGTCAGTCTTGAACTGTGTTTACAACAACATAAATACAGCATTATAAATGGACAAGAGTGTAATGCTCTGTTTATTAATGTGGGAGATTTTAACCATCCAATTGATTTTCAAAAGGCCAATAAGGTCTTAGTCACCCCCACCTACACCCACTCATGTATTTGTCTAACCTTACTTTAAAACTACGCAAAGTTTTAGCATCACTGACGGTACTCGGGAATTTGTTCCACTCATCCACAACTCTATTCCCAAACCAGTGCTTTCTATACCTTTTCTAAATCTAAATTCTTCCAACTTGAACCCACTGCTGCGAGTCCTGTCTTGGTTAAATATTTTTAGCAAGTAAATTACATTCCTTTATTTATTGCTCTTTTCCATTTATACACATCAATCATATTTCTCCACAAAAGCATGATGTAAACATTGTTATGAACAGTTGTTTCATACTAACGGCTTTTATGTTTTTTTTTATAAATAAAGATATAATTTTGGGAGAATTCCGTTGTGCCCGGAAAAAGTCACAAGAAAAAAAAGGTCACAGAAAGTAAGCCACAGTTTTGGCTAGGCAAAAAAGTTACATTTTATTAAGGTTAGGTTAAGTTGTGACTCTTTTTTTAGCTGACTTTAATTCCGTGACCTTTTTATCTGCAAATTTTTTTCCCTGTGAATATTTTTTCCTGGATCCGATTTCGTATAGTTGCATTGTGGAACAAAAATTAACTGACCATCGTTATATTCACATTACGAAATATATTTTGGACAAGAGGAGGAAGGAAAGGGAGCGAGGCGATGGAAAACGGCAGTAGTTAAGAACGCTAATTTTATTAATAAATTCTTTAGGGAAACAGTAATCCTGAAGGAATAACAGAGCGAGTGAGGAAAGGGAAAGGCAGCTCTAATTCCATGGATCAAGAGGACATCTTTTGAGTATGTGTGTGGTGTGTGTGTGCGCGCGCATTCTCTTCCAATAAGTCGAAACAAATATATTTAGTAAGAGGACACAATGCAACTAATGCAAAATTTTACTGTTGCAACGTTTCGCTCTCCAGGAGCTTTGTCAAGCCGTTACTACAATAAAAACGTCGAATTTAATGCACTTGAGTTATTTTACCTACCATATTGTCGGTAATTCTACCCACATAATTACGAAAAAGATATACGAAAACACACAATACTTCCCACTCTTATCAACATTCATAGACACATACAAATAAACACACAAAACTTGAAAAAAAAGTATGCCTTTCACGCACAAAAATACACAACACTGCCTATATAGAAATCCCGTCGAAATTGAGATTTTTGTTCATTTCGTGGATTCCAGTGGCGCCGGGTCATTGCTGGAGCATTTATCTGGCGTTTATCAAATTGAATTGGCTTCACACGGATACAGAGTTTTGTTTTAATCATCGGAATTCGGTGTTGGTATGTGTGTATAATTGATTATAAGAATATGAGATGGGGAAAATATATAGAGATAATAATAATAATAATAATAATAATAATAATAATAATAATAATAAATTATTATTTGTATTATTATTATTATTATTATTATTATTATTATTATTATTATAATTATTATAGTGATAAGTAGAAGATGAATGTCACAAGATGATTTGAGAAAGAAATAATAATAATTTCTGGTAGTGAGTCCAGCAACTACCATCGGCTGACGTGTTCTTAATTTTAAAGTATATTATAAATGTGTTCTTTACCAAGTCAACACAGCAGAATGACGCTGTTTTATTACTTTAATATATGCATATATAAAATACATTAAGCTTTATAACCTAAATAGGTCATGAGTTAAGGGAGGATGTGTGGATGTGTGTGACTTTTTCAAGGAATTTTGGAAAAGTCACAATGGTTTATGTAATAAGCTTTCAGAAGCATTGAAGACTCCTGGAACAGAGCAAAGAGTTGTAAAGGACGTTGGTCGGCTTCTCAAGGATAAGACTCTAGTTCTTTGGGGGGAGAATGGAAAATGTAAATTTCGTTTGGATAAAAAGGAATAACTTCAATAAGAAAAGTGAGGTGGTTGGCAGAAACGAAGAAAAATCATGTTGGATGTAACGAATGGAAAATGGATTCCAAGAGTTGAAGGAGGATGAAATTGATGAAAATTTAAGCAGTGTTAGAGAACTGAGATCACTTTGATGTGTGTGAATAAGGTGATAGGTAGGTAATTGCCTCATGTAAGAAAAGGACATTCTTGTTGTGGGGGATAATCAGATCCGATATGGACCAAGCTTTCTATAATAGGGATAAAAAGGCAAGACAAAGGAATAACTTCTCCGGCAAACACGAAACGTATGCAATGAATAGGGTGCATCTCTGGTGCAGGGGTGACCACAATGGCCGGTTCAACCGAAAGAGTCATTTCTAAATTGTCTAAAACTTTAAATTGACGGAAGATAGAGATATGGGTTTGTGTGGGAAGTAAATGGGTTGCTGTACAAACAAAACGAGACAGGGGAGAAAATCGAGGCATGAATTTCCTTAGTATCAAATATACAAATAACCGGAGTGCAAAAATTAAAATGGATGAAGGAAGACTAATTGAATGAGCAAAAAAGAAATACTATTGTGGTAACTGAAACCTGATTCAGTCAGAAAAAATAGGAACATGGCTGCTGAATTCCACACAGAGGAGTATAAATTATTCCACACTGACAGAATCAATAGAAGGAGCGGAGATGCTATATATGTTGGAAAAATCTGAACCTTTGCAAGCATTTTCAAGAAGGGCATGAACAACTAATTTAGGCATGATCTTCAAAACACAAAACCTCTACAGTGACCAAGGTAAATTTCTTTCTTACGAAATTACTCATGTCTAATGGGAGATTTTAACTATAGGCAAATCGATTGGAACAATTTGACAGGTAATTTAGAGTCAAGCTACTTGCTTTGAAATGGTCCAAAAATGATTTTTAAAACAGTTTGTGTCAGAACCAGATAGAGGAATAACCTGTTGGACAAACAGGAAATATCTGATAGATAATCTTAAGATTATTGAAGAGCTTGGAGAAAGTGATCACAAATTACTATATTTTAATTTCTTATGGAATTACTTTAATACCAAAAAGAAAGCTAAAGTCCCCAATATTCTTGTTGCAGATTATATGGGGCTAAACGATTACATGAAAAGTGTAGCCTGGTGTAACCTAACTAGGGACAATCGTATGGGAGGTCGGATGGTTGCCAATACGATATTCAAAAGCCTTGCACAAGGTGAATATATTCCAAAGTGTGGAGGATGAGGCTCTTTCCTACGATATAATAGACTGTTAAACTTAGCTTATTGATGATTCCAAGAAGTCGCAGCCATCCCCGACTCCTGCAGAGGAACATCTATTGCTTCACACTCCACAGGGCTGTAAGATAAACATCAATCTGTGAGTTATTGCCCCAAAGGAGCATATACCCATATTTCAGTCTTAAATGGACTGAAAGGCGATGTACTCACGTGGTTGGACTTAAAAGTCCACGCATAACCGCCGTCAATAGGTAAATTTTGATGTTCTTGACTACAAGAACTGCGCAGTCCCCTGTTTGAAAAGAACATAAAATTCATACCTTGCTCGTGTAACTTTGAGCGATGGTGTTGGCTCCACCATATACGGCGGAAATGCTGTCTTGATTGTAGAATGCAGCTGAAATCACCATCTTGTTTCGATGGTATTCACTTGCGATTGTCTCTACGTTTGTCTTTTTGCAGTAAGAAGCTGCGCACACTTCTGAATATACTGCGATGTTGATGTTATTCACTAAACGCGCTGGAACAGAGTTCTTATCTTATTTCCCGACGTTAGTGGAGATTAAATTAGTATAACGGATGCGTACGACTAATGTCTATGTTGAGTTATGTCGCCTCTGCCGCATGACCCCTAGAGTCGTATGACTTCTACGGAGCCTGTCTTCAATCTGATCGCCTCGTGCTGCCTTGTGCAGCCACGTGCAGCCACGAGGTTCCTCGTGGTGCTGTCGTCAGCACAATTCGTGACACACTGTAGTCAGTACATCTGGCTTGAATTAAATTGTTTTTCTCAGCCAGACGCGCCTCCTCTGGCCCTTTCCTAAGGGAGGAAAGGGTGAGGGCCCTTAACAAGGGTAGTAAGGGCGCATACCCTCCTCCTTTGGAGAATTTTCTCCACACAAAGAGAGATGAACAGCAGTGTCTCTAATTTAAGAGAGATGTCACAAAAGAATTAAGAAAAGCCGAAAAAAGAATAATAAATTATGATTACGAGGGAATCATAGATCAATTTTAAATAGTTTCTTTTAGGGAAAAAATAGGTCCACTTAAACGTTAGTGACACAGAAATATGTACTGTTTTCAACGCTTACTTTCTCACTATTTTTACACAAGAGGATACAAATGAATGCCAAGAAATGAATAAGTACTAGACAGGAAGAAAATAAATTATGCAGTATCGAAGCGACTAGTGACACGGTCCTAAAACTAATCAAATGGCCCTTGTCAGCTGTTTGCAATATTTCTGAAGGAATGTAAGGAGAAACGTACCATACTATTAGCTAGTCTCTTCAACATATCACCAAAAACAGGTATTGTAACAGAGAAATGGAAAATGAAAAATGTGATACCCATTTGTAAAGTAGGACATAGGATCTAAGCATCAAATTATAGACCAGTGAGACAAACCTCATTTGTAAAGTTGATAGGATCAATAATTACTGATGCAGTTTGAAACCACCTTGAAAGATACAAGTTGATCAAAGAATCTCGGTGTTTTTCAAAGGGATCTTCTTGTCCAATGAGTTTACTAACATTTTTGGACTAAGGTATTCGAGGCTGTAGACCAAGATAAAGAATGCGATATTGTGTATATGGAGACCGAATAAGAAAGTAGCGGCACATGGAATTGGAAATTAAGAATGATAAATAATGCCGACAGGTGAACGAGTAAGACACAAGAGTAAGTCATCCTCACGAGTAATGTTCTTTTCTTTGCCTTCTCTACATTTCCAATCTTGAAATCCTTAAAACAACACTCCATCCTCTAGCTATCAAACTTGCTTTTCCTCAGACTAATACCTTTCATACTATTTATACTTCACTATCACTGATGCATCCGGAGTCTACTCCATTTCCTGCTTTTCTTGATCACAGAAAGAAGAGGGTAGTTTCTATTTCGCGATTCCTGAATCCTTCACCATCATCAAGGAACTTCTGACGAAGGGTCTATGTTCTGGTACTAGGCGTGGAGATAGGCACACCATTAGTGAATTTTTAAAAGGATCACAGACTGGACATAAATGTACTAGGCCGGACAAAACAGATTCCTAGTAGACAATGAACTGGAATCCACCTAAGCCTTCTATTAGGACAAGAGGCTTGGTGATTACTTGGATAACCACAGTAAGAAGGTTATTAAGACAAGAGCCTTGGTGATTACTTGGATAACCACAGTAAGCCGGCTATTAAGACAAGAGCCTTGGTGATTACTTGGATAACCACATGATTCATATATGTATACAAGTCCTCAATAGCGGTTACCATAAAGTAAACACTCAAAGTCCTTTAACCTTGAAGCATAATCCAAATCATGATTTAATTAATTGGCAAAATTTATCACTGGAGCTCTCTAACAAGGGAACTCCGTTCAACTCCTACAAAAACATACCTGAGGTATGTTTATGTCCAGGGAGGTCAAGGAAAGATCTCAAGCTCTTTGACCGCCGACTTATCGATGCCACTCTTCAGTGGATATTAGGCAAAGAACAGCAGTAACAGTAGAGACTGCAGGTCTCTCTTATGATGTTTATAAGATTATCTATGATTCTGGGAGAAGGTTGTCTTGATTGTCTCCAGTTCTCTACAGCTGACTTCAGTTATCTGATTGATGTGTGCCTCAAGAGATGTGCTCGGAATTATACTCACCCCAAGATCTTTTTCCTTGAGTGAGGTTTGCAGTCTTTGGCCACCTAGACTATACTCTGTCTGCGGTCTTCTTTGCCCTTCCCCGATCTTCATGACTTTACATTTGGCAGGGTTAAATTCTAGGAGCCAGTTACTGGACCAGGCTTGTAGCCTGTCCAGGTCTCTTTGTAGTCCTGCCTGATCCTCGACTGATTTAATTCTTCTCATTAACTTCATATCATCTGCAAACAGGGACACTTCTGAGTCTATCCCTTCTGTTATGTCATTCACATATACCAAAAACAGTACAGGTCCTAGAACTGACCCTTGTGGAACCCCACTCGTCACAGGTGCCCACTCTGACACCTCATCACGTACCATGACTCGTTGTTGCCTCCATCTCAGATATTCTCTGATCCATTGCAGTGCCTTTTCTGTTACGTGTGCCTGATCCTCTAGCTTTTGGATTAACCTCTTGTGAGGAACTGTGTCGAACGCCTTCTTGCAGTCCAAGAAAATGCAGTCTATCCACCCCTCTCTCTCGTGTCTTACTTCTGTTACCTTGTCATAAAACTCCAGTAGGTTTGTGACACAGGATTTTCCTTCCCTGAAACCGTGCTGGTTGTCGTTTATAAGCTTGTGTCTTTCTAGGTGCTCCACCACTCTCCTCCTGATGATCTTCTCCATGACTTTGCATACTATACACGTCAGTGACACAGGTCTATAGTTTAATGCCTCGTGTCTGTCTCCTTTCTTAAAAATTGGGACTACATTTGCCATCTTCCACGCCTCAGGTAGTTGCCCAGTTTCAATGGATGTGTTGAAGATTTTTGTTAGTGGCACACAAACATCTCTGCTCCCTCTCTAAGAACCCACGGAGAAATGTTGTCCGGTCCCACCGCTTTTGAGGTATCGAGTTCACATAGCAGCTTCTTCACCTCCTCCTCGGTTGTGTGTATTTCATCCAGCACTTGTTGGTGTACCTCCTATTCTGAATTCCTGGAGTCCTTCCTGTCTCCTGTGTAAATACTTTAAATCTCATGTTGAGCTCCTCACATACCTCTTGGTCGTTTCTTGTGAACTCCCACCTTCCTTCCTCAGCCTGATTACCTGGTCCTTGACTGTTGTTTTCCTCCTGATGTGGCTATACAACAGCTTCGGGTCAGACTTGACTTTTGATGCTATATCATTTTCATATTGTCGCTGAGCCTCCCTTCTTACCTGTGCATATTCATTTCTGGCTCTTCTGCTAATATCGTTATTTTCCTGGGTCCTTTGTCTTCTGTACTTTTTCCATTCTCTATTACACTTAGTTTTTGCCTCCCTACACCTCTGGGTGAACCAAGGACTCGTTCTGGTCTTCCCATTACTTCCGTTTCCCTTGGGAACAAACTTCTCCTCTGCCTCTTTGCATTTGGTTGTCACATATTCCATCCTTTCTTTTACTGGTTTTCCTGCCAATTCTCTCTCCCACTGAACATCTTGTAGGAAGTTCCTCATGCCTGTGTAGTTCCCCTTTTTGTAGTTTCGTTTCTCCCTTCCTATTCCTGCTCCCCTCTCCACTTGTAGCTCAACTATATAATCAAAACACAGAACCAAATGATCACTAGCTCCAAGGGGCCTTTCATATGTGATATCCTCGATGTCCGAACTACTCAAGGTGAATACTAGGTCCAGTCTTGCTGGATCATCCCCACCTATCTCTCTGGTAGTGTCTCTAACTTGTTGATGCATGAGGTTTTCCAGTACCACATCCATCATCTTGGCTCTCCATGATTCAGGACCCCCGTGGGGCTCCAGGTTTTCCCAATCAATCTCCTTGTGATTGAAATCACCCATAACTAGTAACTTTGTTCTCCCCATGTGGGCTCTTCTGGCCACCTCGGCTAGTGTGTCTACCATTGCTCTGTTGCTTTCGTCGTATTCTTCTCTTGGCCTCCTGCAGTTCTGTGGCGGGTTGTACATTACAGCAATTACCACCTTATGGCCCTCAGACTGAATTATTCCTACTATGTAGTCCCTTTCGCCCATTCCATCCATTCCTTCCACTTCCTCAAATCCCCACCTGTTCTTAATGAGCAGTGCAACTCCTCCCCCTCTGCTCCCTCTATCTTTCCTGAGGATTTGATATCCGGGTGGAAAGATTGCATCCTGGTGAGTTTCGTTTCTGTAAGTGCTATTATGTCTGGGGATGTCTCCTTTATTCTTTCATGCCACTCCTCACATTTATTTGTTATACCATCTGCATTTGTATACCAAACCTTCAACTTCTTTTCTAAAACCGTAGTCAGGGGGGTACGTTTTGGTTGGGAAAGTGGGAGATCTGATGGGGAACTATGGGTGGTTGGTGTGAAGGTGGAGTTTGTAATGAGGTGGGTGGAATCATTGGGTATGGCATGTGTGTTTGGGGTTAGATTGTTTGGTTGCATTGGGGTTGTTCAGGTTGGGGGACATCTGAAGGTGGTTGTATTAGAGCTTCCTCCTGAGTCTGGGTTCTCCTGTCCATCTCGCTTTCCTCCTTTTGTCTCTGTACCCTCTCTTTCAGTTTCTGTCTTTCTTCCCGTGTTCTGTCGCGGTGTGTGTGTGTGTGTGTGTGTGTCTGTCTGTCTGTCTGTCTGTGTGTCTTTGTCTGTCTGTCTGTGTGTCTTTGTCTGTCTTTGTCTGTCTTTGTCTGTCTTTGTCTGTCTTTGTCTGTCTTTGTCTGTCTTTGTCTGTCTGTCTGTCTGTCTGTCTGTCTGTCTGTCTGTCTGTCTGTCTTTGTCTGTCCTGTCTGTGTCTGGTAGCCAGCAGCTTTATACATTAATGTTATGCCGTGCACGTCCCACCTTCCATCACCTGGCCGCAGCCAGGGTCTAAGTGAATTTACTTCCTGCTAGCTCAACATGGTGAAGTCTCTTACACCCTCACGATATTGTAATCACCTGAGAGGAACATCGATTCTCAATCAACTGTAACTCTTAAAAGACATCTATGTTTTTTTTAAGGAATTCTTGAATTGTAAAGTTCCAGTTGATCATTATATTCACAGGGATACGCCAAACCCGTAAGGGCTATTACAGTTCGAGGGGAAGACTAGGGTAATTAAATTTTAACCTGGGGAAAAGGGAACGTAACTCCAGTTACTTATAACAAAAGCCCTTTGCCTACATCAAGGCGCCCTTACTGACGAGTGATTCTAACCGAAAATATATTTCAGTGTCATGGTACTTCTGTGGAAAATCCATTTATGAAATGTAACATTAAATTGCACTAAGGTGAGCAAATGTTTCCTCTAAACTCAGCTATATGTGTGCAGCACTATGATACAGAGCTATAATTAGGATTTTGTGAGACAGCTTATTGGATTTCCTGGCACACTTCAGTCTTCCCCTCGAACTGTAATAGCCCTTATGGGTTTGGAATATCCCTGTAAATATAATGATCAACTAGAACTTTACAATTCAAGAATTCCTTAAAAAAAAAAAAACAGATATCTTTTCAGAGTTAGAGTTGTTTGAAAATCGATGTTCCTCTCAGGTGATTACAATATCGTGCCAAACAGGTATAACTTACAAATTTGGCTTAAATAGCAACGCATTTCTTGCCGAAAAAGGCAAGCGAAAATTTGTGTATTCAATAATTCGCAAAAACCATTCTGAACCTAACGAAAAATATATATTTTATTGAGTTTGTTTATTTTTAAATTATTATAAACTTATCTAAAATATATTTATTTGGATTAGGCTAAATTAAATTTCTCTTGTTATAATAAGGTTAGGTAAGTTTTCTAAGGTTCTTTTGGTACAAAATTATTAATTTTTACATTAACATAAATGAAAAAATATATATATCTTTTAACGTATTAGAAGAGAAATTTTTAGAAAGGACTTAATTTTAAATGAGTTTTTGCTAATTGACCAATTTACCTATTCAGCACGATATTATATAAGTGTACTCACCTAATTGTGGTTGCAGGGGCTGAGACTCAGCTCCTGGCCCCGCCTCTTCGCTGTCCGCTACTGGGTCTCTGCTCTCCCTGCTCCATGAGCTTTATCATACCTTGTCTTAAAACTATGTATGGTTCCCGCCTCCACTATATCGTTCGCTAGACTATTCCACTTCCTGACTACTCTATGGCTGAAGAAATGCTTCCTAACATCCCTTTGACTCATCTGAGTCTTCAGCTTCCAGTTGTGCCCCATTGTTCCTGTGTTCCCTCTCTGGAACATCCTGTCACTATCTACTTTGTCGATTCCCCGCAGTATTTTGTATGTCGTTATCATGTCTCCTCTAACCCTTCTGTCCTCCAGTGTTGTTAGTCCTATTTCCCTCAACATTTCTTCATAGGACAGTCCATTGAGTTGTGGAACTAGCCTTGTCGCAAACCTTTGCACTCTCTCTAATTTCTTGACTTGCTTGACCAGGTGTGGGTTGCAGACTGGTGCTGCATACTCTAGTATGGGCCTGACCTACACGGTGTACAGTGTCTTGAACGATTCCTTGTTAAGGTAACGGAACGCTAATCTTAGGTTTGCCAGTCGCCCATATGCTGCCGCAGTTATCTGGTTGATGTGTGTTTCCGGAGACGTGCTTGGCGTTATACTCACCCCAAGGTCTTTCTCCTTTGATGAGATTTGTAGCCTTTGTCCACCTAGCCTGTACTCTGTCAGCAGTCTTCTTTGCCCTTCTCCGATCTTCATGACTTTGCATTTTGTGGGGTTAAATTCGAGAAGCCAGTTGCTAGACCAGATGTCAAGCTTGTCCAGGTCTCTTTGAAGTCCTGCTTGGTCTTCATCCGATGTGATTCTCCTCATTAATTTCACATCATCTGCGAACAGAGACATTTCTGAGTCTATCCCGTTCGTCATGTCATTCACATATACCAAGAATAGTACTGGTCCTAGAACTGACCCCTACGGTACACCGCTCGTCACAGGCGCCCACTGTGATACCTCATCACGCACCATGACCCGTTGTTGCCTCCCTGTGAGGTATTCCCTGATCCATTCCAGTTCTCTTCCTGTTATACATGCTTGTTCTTCCAACTTCTTTACTAATCTCATGTGAGGAACTGTGTCGAAGGCCTTCCTGCAGTCCAGGAAAATGTGTTAGTTAGTTAGTTACCATTTTGTCCTAGGCACTTGTCAATTAGACACTAGGCCTGTTGTATATGTGTGTGTAAGGAAACACTTCGAAATGTTTCCGCCCCGCCGGGAATCGAACCCGGGCCTTCCGTGTGTGAAGCGAAAGCTTTAGCCACCAGGCCACCGGGGCTGTGTGTGTGTGTGTGTGTGTGTATACACACACAGTGGACCCTTGAAAATGGTCCCACTTGAGTATCGTGAAATTCGAAAATTGTGAACTTTTTTCGTCAAAATATTGGCTTGATTTTCGTGATTTAGCTTAAAAATCGGCGATAGTATGAAACGTGTACAAGCGGCCTCCCAAACACCATTCAGCGTCAATCTGCCATTGTATCTCGGCGAGTAACGATCACCTCACGCGTTCATACGATACATTTCTTAATATTGCATTCGTTTTAGTGCTTGCAACTGCTAAATAAGCCACCATGGGCCCAAAGAAAGCTCCTAGTGACAGCCCTTTGGTAAAGAAAGTGAGAAACACAATTAAAGTTAAAACAGAGATCATAGAAAAATATGAAAGTGGAGTGTATGTGGCGGAGCTCTCCAGGATGTATGGGAAGTCCCATTCAACCATCACTTCCATTGTGTTGAAGAAAAAGGAAATCAAGGAAGCTGTTGCGAAAGGGGTGAATATGCTAACAAAAAAGAGATTGCAAATAATTGAAGAAGTTGAGAAGTTGTTGCTTTTGTGGATCAGACAAAAAGAGTTTGTGTGTGTGCGTGTGTGTAGTGTCAAATAAGACAAACTGGTGAATATGACAACGTCAGTTCCTTTCCCAGGAACTGACGTTGACATTTCCGCTAGAGTCGTGAATAGTTAAACGACGGTGATGTAGATCGAAGCGAAGAAATTAAGGAAGATCTTGTTTCTGGCGGAATGTTAGGAGATCGATGTCACACTTGATTTTCCTCAACTTCTGGTCATATGTTCATTCAGTTTCAGTCGTTCATTACGACTACGCCTGAGATTAAGGTAATATGAACCAAAGAGAGGAAACGCATTCTCCGTTATTCATTCAATCTCTGTTTTGCCAGACAGTGAAAAGACAATCCAGTACTCGAGCCCTTGATCTGGTGCTCCTGAAACTGCCAGTTTTTCCCACACTTATAATTGAACCACTTAGAAAAAAGGCTTTACACTAACTACAAAATTGTTTTCTGCTACATGATGTTTGTATAATTCACCAACTTTGACTCCACACAGTTTTCTAATTTTCTAATTTTTATTTTGAACTGTTACTCCATATTGTTTACGAATTTGTCAGCAAATTGTCAAATGTCTTTCAAAATACAAGAGCCACGTAAAGGCTAAAACCGTAGTGGTCATATCAACACTGAACACAAAGCGGCAATGTGCATCGTTAGAGAAGGGAAGAATTGCTTAATTTTTGTATAATAAAACGAACTTGCACAATTTTACTACTACTGCTTCCACTACCAGCATTACCACTACCAATACTTCTTTTTCTTCCTCTCTTGGTCCCGTCCCGGTCCCTCTCGCCTATATATATATACTGGCTCCCTCCTTTTTTTGTTAGTGTGACTTTGTAAATGGTCCAAGTCGGACCGAAACGTAGTCGTAAGATTTTATCTCTATTTTGTGCGGGTTATTTGTGTATTGAATCAAGGTTCTTCATACCTCTTTTCCCCTTGCCTCCCTTTGAAGGGTATTTTTAAACGAAGAATGACACCTCATGATATTCCGAGTCACTGAAGCATGTATATCCATCCTACTTCACGCTGTCCAGCAAATTTCATTCTACTTGTATAAAGAATGAATTTTCTCTATCCTACATTACAACATTTTGTTGAAATTTTATCTTCCTTCATCTTAAACTTCTCACCACCTTCACTCTTAACAAAATAATTTTCTTCCACGGTTTTCTCCTCTAATTTATCTTTCTAGAGCTGCATTTTATTCCCATGAAAATTTGCATAAATGCCTCACCCATTCATTTATTTCTGAATCTTTTGTACTTAGTCGCCACATTTTTCAGTTTTCTCTCTCTGTCTGTCTGTCTCTCTCTCTCTCTCTCTCTCTATTCTGTCAATCTAATTTATAATTCAATATCCTTTCACATGATAACATTAACATTTTCAGCTCCTATGAAGTCATTTGACAGCAAAATTACAAATTCCATTTTGTGTTCAGTAATATTTAAATCTTCTACCACATCATTATTATGTATTTATTAATGCAAATATGGTTTATTTACTAAATTAAAATACTACGATCAAAAGTTACAGAACAAGGATTTCAATGAGGTCCTTAGGAGCTACACGGCAAGCAATGAATACGTAAACATATGTCCGTAGTGGAGGCATTTAGCTTCTTTTAATTTCTCAAAAATAACTATAACTATGTTAAGACACATGTGCAACATCTGGGTATCTTTATAGTAGACGTTTCGCCATCCATTGGCTTTATCAATACAAAATTCTAGGACATAATATGAAGAGAGTAGAACTAAATACAAAAGATGAGGTAATCAGTGCCTCGGCCTTGGAGTTGGTGTGTTCAGCACCGCTGGTGTGGAGATAATGAAGAACAGGTAAGGAGGCTTGACCTTAAATAGGTGTCTTAATTTCATATTGTCGGTATTGTATACCATTCTTGTACAACTTGTCAGACACTACAACATCATGGAATCTTGATTCTGAGGACCTGTACATAACCTTCTTCACGGCTACGACTACTACTACAACTAACCCATCTCTTTGGGTATGACCTACTTCCACTGGAGAATCCCGCCTTCCAGTGACTATGCCCTCGTCTGCTACTCGTCCCTATCAGCTGTCGCCTATTTAAGGTCAAGCCTCCTTACCTGTTCTTCATTATCTCCACACCTACGGTGCTGAACACACCAACTCCAAGGCCGAGGCACTGATTACCTCATCTTTTGTATATAGTTCTACTGTCTTCATATTATGTCTTAGAATTTTGTATTGATAAAGCCAATGGATGGCGAAACGTCTACTATAAAGATACCCAGATGTTGCACATGTGTCTTAATTTCATCTTGTCGGTATTGTATACCATTCTTGTATAACTATGTTAATGAAAATAACATTAGTAG
This sequence comes from Cherax destructor, assembly GCA_009830355.1. NCBI lineage: Eukaryota > Metazoa > Arthropoda > Malacostraca > Decapoda > Parastacidae > Cherax > Cherax destructor. The sequence goes on from WNWK01000480.1 coordinate 414,144, forward strand.
CCGCATTTCTATAAGACTACCCCAGATGCCTACAGAGGACGCACCATCAGAACCGCTATCAGAGCCTTGTAGACACAAACTACCAGGGCCTAGAGGAGACATACATCACAAGAGCCAGAAAGACACACACACACACCACAAGAACCAAGAAGATATTACTACCAGAGAACAGAAGACACTAGCAAAGCCTCGAAGATACATACACCACTAAAGAATGAAAAATTCTACCATCAGAATCTGGGAAATTCCACTAATTGAGCCTGGAAAACAAGCACCATCAAGGCCTGGAAGACACAACTAGAAGATCCTGTAAACAATGAATGCCAGAGCCTAAAAGACAAGCGAAAAGAGCCTGAAAGACACAATCTATAGTGCCTGGAAGACAACATCTCTAGAGCCTCGGGGATACCAGCACCAGTGTGTGAAACACTACAAGAACTAAGCAGAGACCACCAACAGCTCTCGAAAACACGTGCCAAAAGCAACCAAAGACACCTCTATCGAGCCTGGAATTTATCTGGAGTTGCTTCCGCAGGTCTCCGCTTCTGCAGTCTGGAAATGACGCCGTCACCATAGCCTGGAAGGCAGCAACTCTAGAGTGTGAGAGACGCCCCACCACCAGAACCTGAGACACCATGAGAACCTGGAAGACACCACCACCACCGAAGTTTGAAACACATTTGCTAGAGCCGGAAAGACACCACCACAGAGCTTTGAAACCCCACCAGAGAAAGAGAGACAAAGAAAGACTTCCACAGATTATAATAAATATTGCTATCAGCCCCCTGGAAGAGACAACCACCACTACAACCTGGAAGACACCACCACCAGAGCCTGGAAGACACCACCACCAGAGTCTGGAAGACACCACCACCACCACTAGAGCCTGGAAGATACCGCCACTACCAGAACTTAAAAGATACCACCACCAGAGCCTGGAAGACACCCCATCACCAGAGCCTGGAAGACACCCCCACCACCAGACTTTGGAAAATACTCTCACCACCAGAGCCTTCAAGAAACACCCTTGGTGGTCTGGAAGAGACCACCACTAGAGCTTCGAAGACATTTCCACAAACGCCTGAAGCACGTGTACCGCCAGAGCCTGGAAGAGAGAAGTCAGTGAAGAGCATTACTTGCATGAGAAAGAATATGAAGTAGCAATCGTCCTGATCACCTCAGAGTCGAATATCAGTTTGGTTTATCGTGAATAAGAAAATACTGCAAAGGATTTGTCCTGTTTTCTTGCTTAGGTATGTGTATTTGAGTGTGAGTGAGTGTGTGTGTTTAATCACCAAGTTGCATTCACCGAGGTTTGTGCGGAGGTCGAGGCTCTGCAGCTGGCACCGCCTCCTAGACCAATAAGATCGGCATCATTATTTTCTGGTCTTTTTGGGTCTTATACGCTCCAATAAAGCTAAGTATCGACTTTACTTCCAGTACCGCCTCGTCTAAGTCATTTTACATTTCAACCAGCTAAAGACCCAAGCAATACCTCTATACGTCCCTTTTACCCATCTGTGTTTACATCTTCCACATGTGTTCCCTTGATCCTGATGTTCTTAATTCAGTCTGTTCCTGATTGCCGTATTTATTCCCCATAAGATTTTTTATTTAATAATCATTTCTGTCCTTGTCCTTCCTGGCAGGGTCGTTAGGTTTAGTTCTTTGAACCTCACTTCAGTGCATTCCTCTCTGTTCTGTTACAATCCTGTCTGCAGACGTTTGAACCTCATCGAGGTTCTTCACGCGCTTTATCAAGTGTGGACTCCATGTTGGGACCTCGTACTCAGTGATTAGATTAACATATATCATACATAAGGACCTGAATTTTTTTTTTCAAGTACTTGAATATTATTCTAACCCCTTCTCGTGTATACATTACTAAAGTTAAAAAGATAAACTTTTGTTTTTCTCTTTGGGCCACCCCGCCTTGGTGGGAAACGGCCGATTTGTTGAAAGAAAGAAGAATATTATTCTGCAGATTGCTAATCTTGCATATTCCAAAGATGTTATTCAGGTTTTTTGGCGTTTTATTTACCCAAATGTCCTTTTACCTCTGATGTTTGCAGCTTCCTTCCGCCGATGCTGTACTCTGTGTCCGGTCTTCCCTCGCCTTCTTCAATTCGCATGACCTTTCATTTGCTTGAGTTAAACTCAAAGACTTATTTAATCATATGTGTAGTCTGTTTAGATCTTTCTAAAGATTAACATTGTCCTATCCTTTTCCTATTTTTCTAATTAGCTTTACATCATCATGTTTTCTCTACCGGTTTAACAAGTAATTTTATTTTCCTTTTTTCCTGAGTCTGGAAAATGACTTACTGACTTTAATGTGGCTCATCTACGTAAGTAGATTTTGTAGATAAATTGTTCGGAAAACCAACAAGTTGGTGAATGAGACACTTGCACCATATACGTTTAATGAAACCCTCATTAATATCTTGTACGTTGTGCTCGTGTCTCCCTTTCCTCTCAAATTTTGTAGTTGCAAGGTTTGTTTTATTTCAGCATTTAAGTGAACACTCTTCAGCTCTGTAAATAGTGAGGTTATAAATATTTACATCATCTCATATTCTGCCAGCTTCTCTGGTCTATTACTTGATCTTCATTGTACATGGCTTCTGTCTTCAATATTCCCTTTCACCTTTTTCTTCCTTTCTCTTCCCGCATCATCTTTTACCTTCCTTATGTCAAGTCAATCTCCCTCCCTACCTACTCAGTAATTACCTTTTCTCTGTTTTGATCTTCTCCCTCTTTCCTGCCTCCTCTCTAATTACCCTGATTATTTCCTGTATTCTCTACTCTGTTTCACTCTGGAAACACTTTTACATTGCTGCCAACATTTCTCCCCATTGTTTCGTACATTCCTAATTTCCATCCAGATTAATTAATGTAACTGTGTAAGACCAAGCCCAATTTCTGCCTACATTGTGTGTTTGATGTTCACCCAGGTGTACAGAATTTATATAGCAACTGTGTAGGGTGGCAGTAGCTTGTGTGATGTGTAGGCGGTGTGAATTGAGGAGCTGTGTGTGGAGCAAGAAAGATTATATGATTTGGAAGTAGTGATGGAGGCTTTAACAGGTGTATTTGTGGCACTGTACGTTGAAAATTGTATAGAATACCGACAAGTTGGTGAGTAAGACACATATGTAAAAGATGAGTATCTTTGTTGAAACATTTCGCCTATGCTGTAGATTTCAAATACCTTTAAGTATTTCGACAAGGTTGATGGACTGATTACATCATCTTTACCTAGTCACTTCTACTGCCTTCAATTCATTACCTGTATTTGACTGAAGAAGCCTACCACGTAGGCGATACGTTTCAACAATAAAGATACCTAAGTGTTGCATATGTGTCTTAATCTATTTGATGGGCTGTTACATAAAGTGTTTGCATAAATCTGAATTGGATAGAATGAGTTCGGAACTGCGGCATTTGTGGAAAAGGAAAGCAATTTGCGCCCCTCCCTAAATTTGTGAAGGAAAGAAGACTAATATAAGTAGAAATAATTAAGAAATGGTTGAGTGACAGAGAAGGCACACCGAAGGAGAGGTTCAACACGCAACTTAGATCGGAGTCTCGTTGTCATGGCCAATAGTGCAGAAACTCTAGACCCACAATAGTATGTTGAAGAAAATGGTATCAGAGTTGTCAAAGCATCATCTGTCCTCAGTAGCGCTGTCATTGTTGACGTCCAAGAACTCTTCCTGCATCTCGTCAGGCAGATCATTACCCGACAGCTGAAAGGATTCATTGTAAGGGTCAAGGCTACAGTATCAATCGCTATTTCGGGGAAGTATTGCTTGAACTTTTCAGTCAAGGACTGCAGTTGTTGTCTGGTATTGTCATGAAAAGGCTGTTCAGCTGCACTACCATCGAGTTTCGGTGAAAATGTGGATCATAAGAGAATGTAAATATTCCCTTTACTGGTAGAATGATCCATCTAGTCTAACTTTCTTCCAAACCAAGCACATTTTGTTTTGAAGTATTTAATAGTTTTATCTGCTACCTTTGGATAATACCGGAGCTTTACTGCCATTATTGAATTATTTGTTAAGTCCTTTTTACAAATACCGGACAGTGGAAACTGAAACTATATGACCCATGTCGATAAGATTCATTATTTTTTCATTGTTATAGGATACCTAGCACTTTCTAGGAAAGAGTATTACTAAAATTATAAGCTAATACACTACACTTACAAACATATCATTAAATAACCTAGTACTGAAGTAGATATCTTTGCAGCCTAATTATTAACATTTTCATGGCTGTCCTTCACAGTGTGTGAAATGGGCTATGAACATGTGTCTTTAATACACCTTAGAGACAATCAGACATATTATGAAGAGAGAAGAAAAATTCAGTTGCTATGAAATGTATACAGCCAAATACTGCAAATTAATTTGGGCAGCAGTAACTGAAGAACATCAGAGAGTGAAGCACACTCTGAGAGACTAGCAAACCACTATTTGCCTAATGTTACCAGAAATATTTCCAATTTTTATTACCCCTCAATAAAAATTAAAAATTACAGTTATATCGTTATATTCCAAATTTATGACATATTTTTCTAATATGAACCAATTACTATTTTCCATTCATTTGTAGATCACTTGGAAACAAGCAATGGCTCGTTAGCGGTTCATGGTCTCAGGTTGAGGACTCCTGGTATAAACTAACTAGTCACCATATGTGATAATTCCCATTTGTGACGAAGAATCTGGTAAAACAAATCACTGAACAGTATAACTGATTGGGTAAATAATGAACGTTCAACAAAACTTATACAATAATCCTCATAGACTGATATATATATATATATATATATATATATATATATATATATATATATATATATATATATATATATATATATATATATATATATATATATATATTGTAACCACTAACAAGTGGTATTGATCGATAACAACATGCGACTAGCCAAGGATTCTAACCCATGTTGTTTTGGCCCTGCGGAAACCACATGACGCTCTAACTCACAGGACCAAAAAATCCTACAAGAATCACGCACCCAGCAGAGCTAGGTGAGGTTAGTACACCAAACGGAGAGTAGAATGAAATTAGTTCAGAGGACCCACACCACCATATGTCCTCGGATCACGGTAGAACACCTAGCACTGCTGGGTGCGTGATTCTTGTAGGATTTGGTGGTCCTGTGGTTAGAGTGTCATGTGGTTTTCCTCACCATGAGGCGGGCCAAAACAAAATGAGTTCAACTCCTTGGCTAGTCGCAGTGATGTTATTGATATATATATATATATATATATATATATATATATATATATATATATATATATATATATATATATATATATATATATATATATATTATCAGTCCTTCCATATATTAATCGAACTGTATGAAGAATTTAGTAATACTATTCATGGCATCCCAGGTTATTTTGCCATCGCAATTTCACAGCATTTCCAGTATACCTATACCCTGGACTTTCTTTTTAAATGTTACGACATGAACATTCTGACTCTTCACGTTCTTGGCTAGTATATGTGAGGTGTATATGTGGGATGTAACAGATCATTACATTTGGGCTGTTTTCCTATTTTTCATACAAATTGTTTCCTTAACATTCGAGTGAAGAGTTGCAATAAAATTTTAAATGAAAGAAAAATAATTAGAAAATAATTAGAAAAATAATTTTACTCATTAAAAAAGTTAGTGAAAAATGTTCCTTCAACAGCTAAGGACCGGATGTGTGTTTGTCTATTTACTAGCAAAGAACGAAAAAAAAAAGTATTTTTACTAGAAAGGAAACTATTTTGAATTCATTCAGCAACTAAAACAAAAATACAAGAAATGTGATCATTCTCCAGCAAGAACCAGGCAATGTGATCATTCTCCAGCAAGAAACACCTTATGTGATCATTCGGCAACAAGAAATAGGTCGTTTTCTGGCCGTCTGAGCGCAGCGTTCCCAGAAAACAGTGTGTGTGTTTAATGCTTCCAAACTAGCGTTTAGAGCCGGTGCTGCAGCCACAGTCCACGCTCTTAAAATACAGCCTGAAGCCCCACGGAGGGAGTTTTGTTGCTCTTAATGTTCTCTTACCCTACTTCTCAGTTTCCCTCACAACCTACTAGTGCTGAACTATATCTTTTACAAGTTGGAAAACCATTCTGTGTTATCGTTGCTACATTTATTGGGAAGGCTGGAGAATGGAAGGTGATAAGGTTTGATCCTTTTAAAATAAAGAAAAAATAGCTCGAATTACTTGAATCAAGAGCCATTTACTAGCATTATAAGAACATAAAAATGAGCACTGCAGCAGGGCTACTGGCCCATGCTAGGCAGTTTCCTACAATCCTATTGCTATGTTAAATGTTTAATTGGCCTACATCTTCTCATTCTCTGAATGAAAACGTGTGTACTAAAGTACTAAATTATCTTCAATCTCAGAGTACAGGTGCGAGTAGATTAAAGAATAAAAAGGCACAATACCGTGAATGGAACAATACATAAATAACCCACACATGGGAGAATGAATCTTATGACGACTTTCGGTTCAACTTGGGCCATTGACTAGTCACACAGAAGCACGAAAGGAAGAGAACCAATATATATTGCGAGAGGGGAATATGGCCTAGAGAACGAGGGGTAGTAGTATAATGGTAGACGTAGTGGTAGAGGAAGTGGTGGATGCAGAAGTAGTAATAGTAGTAGTATTGGTTTAGAAAAACACGTAAGCACACACTAGGACCGAAACGTTTTTTAATAAATATGTCCTAGTGTTTGCTTACGTGTTTTTCTAAACCAACTTGTCGGTATTTATTACCAAGGTTTATACCAGAAGTAGTAGTAATAGTACAATAGTGACAGAGGTGGTAATAAGAATGTAGTATTGGTAGTGACACAAAAGTCGGAGAGTGGTGTTAGCGAGGCAACAGCAGCAGCAGTAGTAGTAGTAGTAGTAGTAGTAGTAGTAGTAGTAGTAGAGTAGTAGTAGAGAGTAGTAGTAGTAGTAGCAGCAGCAGCAGCAGCAGCAGCAGCAGCAGCAGCAGCAGCAGCAGCAGCAGCAGCAGCAGCAGGCAGCAGCAGCAGCAGAGCAGCAGCAGGCAGCAGCAGCAGCAGCAGCAGCAGCAGCATTTATTAGCCAAGGTTTAGTACCAGAAGTAGTAGTAATAGTACAGATAGTGAGCAGAGGTGGTAAGTAGAATGTAGTAGGTAGTGAGCAGCAAGAGTCGAGAGAGTGAGTAGTAGAGAGGCAAGCAGCAGCAGTAGTAGTAGTAGTAGTAGTAGTAGTAGTAGTAGTAGTAGTAGTAGTAGAGATAGTCTAAGGACAAGAGAAAAAAACGAAAAGGGAGCACTGTAGGAGAGCTAATGGTCCATGAGGATGGGACCAAAATCCCAGGGGGATAAAAACTCATAGGACAGAACTCACCTAGGCAGAAGAAATGAAAATTAAAGAAAATATAGGAAAGGAGAAAAGGTGTGAAAGGAGATAGAGATCAGGTCAAATCAGGAGTGTTCTGAAGTTAGGAGCATTGAAAATGTAATAAGAATGGAACCCCGGACGAGGTTGATATCCTAAGTTTCTTTCTTTATGAAAAAGAATATAGAAAAATAAATAAATTCAATTGATAATCGAAGAGGATATAAAATAAGAAAAAATGTAAAGATTATTATAATAAAGATAAAAATATAGTTACATAACCTCACTGATTTACTAATGAACACTGTGCAGCTCAACACAAACTTGGGAAACGTCCACTTAATATTAACCGTGGCACTTACTTTACCTCGAATAACTTAAGTGAAGAGACTTGGCCCAGTGACTGTCAAGCTACTCATTCAACAAGAAATAAACTAGGAGAGTCAATCAGAACTTGGGACATTGGGAAGGCTAGAGGTTTTCTTAGTATGTTCCCTCCATGCATAGCTGAGCCAGTGACAACATTGTCCTGCCTGTAATGGAAAAGTCTTGATCCAACAGGTTTCCGCAAAGGCCTTTTTATTTCCTATTATTGCTTCTCCTTTGCGGGTGATGTGAAGCAATTCTCAGTGTGGACGTCGTTTGTTGTGCTATATGTTTGGGAGAGCAACTATGTGGCAGGTTTGTCCAACGAATATAGTCAGTTTCTTTTTCATTTTGCTATATTGTATAGTTAGAATGTAATAATGTTGGTAGAATTACTGAGAATATGTTAGGTAAAAGGACACAGGTGCAACTAATGTGCATTTTATTGTGGCAACGTTTCGCTCTTCAGGAGCTTTGTCAGGTCATTAGGTAACATAAAACATGAGAAAGAAGGAATAAAACATAGCAGCAGGCCTATTGGCCCATGCAAGGCAGGTCCAAGTCAACTTCGGCTTAAATCAATCACCCACCTAGTCAGGTCAGGTTACATCCACTTAAGGAAGGAGCACGCCATCAGAGCTATTAGCACAAGCTAATCAGGTCCAACTCACACCCACCCACACCCACTCATGTATTAATCTAACCTGTTTTTAAAACTACACAACGTCTTAGCTTCTATGACAGTACTCGGGAGTTTGTTCCAATCATCCACAACTCTATTACCAAACCAGTGCTTTCCATATCCTTCCTGAATCTGAATTTTTCCAACTTAAAAACCATAGCTGCGAATCCTGTCTTAGCTAGATACTTTTAGCACTATTTACATCCCCTTTATTTATTCCTGTTTTCCATTTGTACACATCAATCATATCATCCCTAATTATACGTCTTTCTAGAGAGTGCAGATTCAGGGCCCTCAGTCTATCCTCACAGGGAAGAGTTCTAATATATGGGATCAACTTTGTCATCCTACTTTGTACGTTTTCCAGTGCATTTATATCCATTCTGTAATACGGTGATCAGAACTGTGCAGCATAATCTAAATGAGGCCTAACCAAAGATATATAGAGTTGAAGAACATCCTGAGGACTTCTATTATTTATGCTTCTTGATATGAAGCCAAGGATTCTGTTCGCTTTATTGCGAACACTTATGCACTGCTGTCTTGGTTTTAGATTACTGCTAACCAGAACTCCTAAATCCTTTTCGCAATCAGTAGTATTAAGATCTACATTATTTAGTATATATGTGGCATGGTTATTGTCCTGTCCAATATTTAGAACTTTGCATTTATCTATATTAAACTGCATCTGCCACTTCTCCGACCACTGCATCAGTCTATTCAAATCTTCCTGGAGTGCTCTAATGTCCTCATTTGAATGAATTGGACGGCCTATTTTGGTGTCATCGGCAAACGTGCTTATGTCGCTATTTATTCCCTCCTCTATGTCGTTTATGTCAGACACGGTCCAAAGAACGTCTTCCAGTCACTGTAGTTTATGAGAATTCTGAACAGTAAAGAAAAGAAGATAGTAAAGAAGACTGTCCAAAGAAATTCCTACTTTGCTCGCACAGATCAGCTGCTTCTTGGTATGTACGCTGATGAAGACATGACTGTGAGAGACAAAGCTGTCTCAATGATAAGAAATATTAGAGAAGAGAATCAGCAGACAGAAGAAAGTACTGAGAGCTCTGATGAGGATGGTGAAGATTCTGCTGATGCTGTTGACGAGGCCTTGTTATTCTACACTGATGATGAGGATGACAGTGAAGACGAAGAGAATAACAATGTGGCTTCTATTGTCAACTCAAGAAAAGTAGTGATTCCCAAACTAAAGTGACAAGCAAAGAACTATCATTCCATGATTGACTGGAAGACTGAAATCAAAACTGAGCCTCCTTTCATTGCTTCTCAATCAGATCAACAGGTTCTGAAAATTATTGAGACTCCACTGGAGGTTCCCAAGTGCCCAAACACTCAAGCTGTTGAGAGAGGGATAACATTGATGACTGGAGCTGTACTGAAGTGACTGGACAGAAGGCAAGAGATGACTGAAGCTTCACTGAAGTGACTGGACAGAAGGCAAGAGATGACTGAAGCTTCACTGAAGTGACTGGACAGAAGGCAAGAGATGACTGAAGCTTCACTGAAGTGACTGGACAGAAGGCAAGAGATGACTGAAGCTTCACTGAAGTGACTGGACAGAAGGCAAGAGATGACTGAAGCTTCACTGAAGTGACTGGACAGAAGGCAAAAGATGACTGAAGCTTCACTGAAGTGACTGGACAGAAGGCAAGAGATGACTGAAGCTTCACTGAAGTGACTGGACAGAAGGCAAGAGATGGATATATCAGGCAAAGAATATTTTCTAGGAAAGTGATGTCCAAGTTCCACACCAAGAAAGACTTCACTTATAACTTGTAATAGTTTAAAATTAAATAGTTGATGATTGATCTAACCCAAGTACATTTGATTATACAATCTTCACAACCAAAAATGATATAAACCATGTACACTTGATTATTATCCTGACAACCAATAAATTATAACTAATTCCTTTCAATGGTGTATAATTTAACGAAAATTCGATCACGATGCTGCAGGGTAAATGGACATGAAATGGTCTGAAATTTTGCACTGAAATTTGTTGTGCCTATACAAATAATGCCTGTAAAGTGCTGCTTGCATCTCTAAAATTTGTATTTTTTTCAATGCTCCCTAGAGAATATACAGACTCGACCCCTTCATAATTACAGGCAGGTAGTAAACATACACACACACACACACACACACAAACTCACACACACACACACACACACACACAAACAAACACACACACACACACACACACACACACACACACAGTATATACATTAAATTAGGTGAGTACAGGAGCTATGACTCGACCCCTGCAACCACAACTAGGTGAGTACACACACACACACACACACACACACACACACACACACACATGTATAATTTTGCCCAGCAAAATTCCACAATAAGAAAACCCTCTTTTAATATACAGACGAAGGGATATATTAATGTGAACTTACTGCACTCCGCATGTCTCGTATCACTTATGTATGTGACAAGTCTTAAGGAATACGAAGGGCTGTTCTATAACCCAATATTACAGTTAATATCAATACACAGAGACCTACTGGTTTTATATGCATAGTTTATGGCCAATATATGATCTCAAAACCACGGGTTCTGGGCGACTCTGCATATGTTTTGATATTAACTGGTGCTCGCCCGGCCTCTTCATGCCAGACCCCGGTTCATACCCGCCAGTTTTACTGTCATTGTATCCTCCACTTTATTGGTAGACAGCAGCATAAGTAGTAGATAAATGTGATACATACGTTCTCCTTTCCTCTTATTATTTCTTATATTGAATTTCCGTGTTCTTGTATATCTTATTATTTTATCCGAATTTTTTATTACTTTAATTTTATTATTTTACACATTACGAAGTGCTAACTGGGAGGGGATCGAAATATACAGACCAATTAATCTTGTGAGTTTCTGTCTACAAGTCCCGGAGTGTGAGTCCCAGTCCCTACTTTAATTTATTAATTAACAGTCGTTCATTAGCACTTTTATAAATAATATATATATATATATATATATATATATATATATATATATATATATATATATATATATATATATATATATATATGTATATGATAATGAACGACTTTAATGAATAAATTAAAGAAGGGACTTTACAGCTAAAGGAAGTCAACTCTAAATGTTTTTTTTCTCTTAACCATCATATGCAACTCATGTTTCTGAAAAAGCTACATGTATTTTTGTCTCCCTCGTTGCTGCTGTAAAGAAAATTAAGCTGGACTATCTTTATTGCATCTACTGCAAGATAAAGCAACAAAATAAACAGAATATCTTGGCAAATTCACTCCTATTGTCGAGAGAAAATTGGAGAACTATTGTGATTTCTTTGCCGTTTATTCCCAGAGTCTTCAGGTTTGCCTGAAGAGAGAGCGAGACAAAGACAGAGAGAGAGAGGAAGAAAGAAAGAGAGAGAGAGGAAGAAATAGAAAGAGAGAGAGAGAGGGAGGAGAGAGACAGACAGAGAGAGACATGCAGAAAGTACTTAAATATGTGTTCCCAATATATATAGAAAAATAATAAAGGTGTCCAAAAACTAACAGCATTATTGATAGAGCTCTTAATTAAATTATTACTGACTTCAATAATCATAATATTTCCTGAATTACGGTAACATTAAGCTGCAAATACATAAAGACACGCTTAGAGAGCATGCTTTTATGTGTAGTGTTTTAACTTCATAACTGCGTTGAGCGAAACGTTTTCACAATTAAAACCTTCTACGCCCATGTGTCGTTTTGTCACTATTGTCGATACTTCGCTTTTTATTAAACCATTTTAAGAGCAAAATTAGTATTTGTGCAAATTAAGTAAATTGTTTGCCACTTTAATTCGTTTGAGTATATTCATAAACAAATAACATACACACGTATATAAACACAATATATATATATATATATATATATATATATATATATATATATATATATATGTCATGCCGAATAGGTAAAACTTGCGATTTTGGCTTAAATAGCAACGCTCTTCTTGCCGAATAAGGCAAGCGAAAATTTGTGTATGCAATAATTTCGCAAAAATCATTCTGAATCTAACGAAAAAAAAATATTTCATTGTGTCTGTTAATTATTAAATTATTGTAAACTTATCTAAAATATATTTAGTTGGATTATGCTATATTAAACTGTGCTTGTTATAATAAGGTTAGATAATTTTTGTAAGGTTCTTTTGGTAAAAAAAACATTTAATTTTTGCATTAACATAAATGGAAAAAATATATCTTTAAACATATAAGATAAATTTTTAGAATGGACTTAATTTTATACGAGTTCTTGCTAATTTGCCAGCGACCCTAGGTGTGTTACTCTTGGCCCGAGGACATACGGTAGTGTGGAAGCTTTCAAGCTAATTTCATACACCAAACAGGGATGAGAATGAAATGAGCTTGAAAGCTCCCACACTACCGTGTCATCGGGCCAAGAGTAACACACCTAGGGTCGCTGGGTGCTTGGATTTTGTAGGATTGGGTAGTCCTGTGGTTTAAGGCGTTATGTGGTTCTCGCTCACAATGACGGGCCAGTACAACATGGGTACGAACCCTGGCTAGCGCAGCGTTGTAGGGAAGTTAGTAGATGGGGAGCTGGAGGTATTGGGTAGATGGCGAGAATATTTTGAGGAACTTTTAAATGTCGATGAAAAAAGGGAGCCGGAAATTTCATGTACTGGCCAGGGAGGTACAACATCGTTTAGGATTGAAGAAGAGCAGGATGTGAGTGTGGGGGAGGTGCGTGAGGCATTATGTAGAATGAAATGGGGTAAAGCAGCTGGAACTGACGGGATCATGACAGAAATATTAAAAGCAGGGGGATATAGTGCTGGAGTGGTTGGTATTTTTGTTTAATAAATGTATGAAAGAGGGGAAGGTACCTAGGGATTGGCAGAGAGCATGGATAGTTCCTTTATATAAAGGGAAGGGGGATAAAAGAGAGTGTAAAAATTATAGGGGAATAAGTTTACTGAGTATACCAGGTAAAGTGTATGGCAGGGTTATTATTGAAAGAATTAGAGGTAAGACAGAGAGTAGGATTGCAGATGAGCAAGGAGGCTTTATAGTGGGTAGGGGAAGTGTAGATCAAGTGTTTACAGTGAAGCATATATATGAACAGTATTTATATAAAGGTAGAGAAGTTTGCATTGCATTTATGGATTTAGAAAAGGCATATGATAGAGTGGATAGGGGAGCAATGTGGCAAATGTTGCAAGTGTATGGAATAGGTAGTAAGTTACTGAAGGCTGTAAAGAGTTTTTATGAGGATAGTGAGGCTCAGGTTAGGGTGTGTAGGAGAGAGGGAGATTACTTCCCGGTAAAAGTAGGTCTTAGATAGGGATGTGTAATGTCACCATGGTTGTTTAATATATTTATAGATGGGGTTGTAAAAGAAGTAAATGCTAGGGTGTTGGGGAGAGGGGGGATTAAATTATGGAGAATTAAATGCAAAATGGGAGTTGACACAGTTACTTTTTGCTGATGATACTGTGCTTATGGAGATTCTAAAGAAAAGTTGCAAAGGTTAGTGGACGAGTTTGGGGGAGTGTGTAAAGGTAGAAAGTTGAAAGTAAACATAGATAAGAGTAAAGTGATGAGGGTATCAAACGATTTAAATAAAGACAAATTGGATATCACATTGGAGAGAGGGATTATGGAAGAAGTAAATGTTTTCAGATATTTGGGAGTTGACGTGTCAGCGGATGGGTTTATGAAGGATGAGGTTAACCATAGAATTGATGAAGGAAAAAAGGTGAGTGGTGCGTTGAGGTATCTGTGGAGACAAAAAACGTTATCCATGGATACAAAGAAGGGAATGTACGAAAGTATAGTGGTACCAACACTCTTATATGGGTGTGAAGCATGGGTTGTAAATGCTGCAGCGAGGAGCAGGCTGGAGGCAGTGGAGATGTCCTGTCTAAGGGCAATGTGTGGTGTAAATATTATGCAGAAAATTCGGAATGTGGAAATTAGGAGAAGGTGTGGAGTTACTAAAAGTATTTGTCAGAGGGCTGAAGAGGGGTTGTTGAGGTGGTTTGGTCATTTAGAGAGAATGGATCAAAGTAGAATGACTTGAGAGCGTATAAATCTGTAGGGGAAGGAAGGCGGGGTAGGGGTCGTCCTAGAAAAGGTTGGAGGGAGGGTAAAGGAGGTTTTGTGGGCGAGGGGCTTGGACTTCCAGCAAGCATGTGTGAGCGTGTTAGATAGGAGTGAATGGAGACGAATGGTTTTTTGGACCTGACGAGCTGTTGGAGTGTGAGCAGGGTAACATTTTGTGAAGATATTCAGGGAAACCAGTTAATTGATTTAGTTGGACTTGATTCCTGGAAATGGGAAGTACAATGCCTGCACTTTAAAGGAGGGGTCTGGGATAGTGACAGTTAGGAGGGCCTATTCTCAGCTGTCGTATCTGAGCGCCTCTGCAAAGACAGTGATTATGTATGAGTGTGGTGAAAGTGTTGAATGATGATGAAAGTATTTTCTTTTTGGGGATTTTCTTTCTTTTTGGGTCACCCTGCCTCGGTGGGAGACGACCGACTTGTTGAAGAAAAAAAAAAATAAAAAAAAAAAATATATATATATATATATATATATAAATAATCAGAGTGAACAGGTGACATCACAATATACAATAATAATTATAGTGAAAGTCTTGTGAAATTCCGAGCGTTTTGTTGATATCTTACATTATCAAGAAAGATTTGGTTAGGTCACATATTATTTTTTTGTTTTTTGAAGGACCTGCCAAGCATAAGTTAAATTCCTCGCAAATACTCTATATAATGAATGAATGTAATTTATAAAACCCTGAACTAATATTCATGTTGAAATCAGTACTATTTTTGATGAAACTTGATTCAATTAACTTTCTTTCAACCATGGACCTGTTTCATACAACTTTTTCGGCCTTTGGAAAACTGTTTGGTTAGAATTTTACATGATTTATTTTTAATATAGCAGTATAACGTTCTTGGAAAAAAAAAGTTGCCGTGAGAACGAATGTTTTTTCATTTTAAATACACCATTTTAATACACCATTTGGGTATTAAAAAGGACAATGCTTCATTAGTTTCTCATATTCTTAAAAGGTAAACAAACTTTCGTAAGTGTTGCGCATTGGAAAGGTAAATACGACACCCGAAATTTAGCACACTCAGTGTAGTAGATTAAAAAGTGTAACCACAACAAAATCTATAATAAGAAAACAGCAACGGCTACAGCAATAACACTGTTTTTTACAACATTATCAATACCTAGTACTGCTGCTATTGCTGTTATACTACTACAACAACTACAGCAACTCTTAACCTACTACTGATGCTACCACAACTACCACCACCAGTGCTGGTAATAATACAACACCAACTAAAACTAATACTTCAATCACTTCTATAATTACCATTAAAATGCCATTACTAAACAACAACAACTACAACTACTACTACTACTACTACTACTATTACTATTACTACTATTACTACTACTACTACTACTACTACTACTACTACTAATAGTGGCTTCTAATATTTTCTTCGCATCATCTGTCTTATTCCCGACGTGTCCTCAGGTTTTCTCCCATATTGTTTCTCAGTTGTGACATGATAATGGTCTGGGAAGGACCGAAACATTGTTTTTAGTTTCCACTGGAAAGTGTGAATTGCGTGTTAAAATTTATATTCAAGTTCCTCAGTGATCATATCCGGGGCAATTATTATTATTATTTTCAAGGGGGTGAGGAAGTAAATCCTCTCGAGTGGCACAGCACCTCAGGGAAACATAGGCAATGGAGATAAATGGTAGAAAATACCGACATGATGGATATATGGCTTGATAAAGTCACTGTGTGGGCGAAACGTAGTGAATAAAGAATCGCATTATACTGCTTTTGTGGTTACTTGAAACAAAGGCTACCTGATTCGACCCAAGGAAAGGTAAGACAAGTTCAGTTCTTTGGATAAAGAGGACGTCATTAAGAATCAATGTGTGGCGAGACCCACAGACAACTGGACACGGGTCACTACCAAAAGTAATACGAGTGACTAAAAGGATGAGTTTGACGTTGACGAATATAAATTTCAGTAAAATTCACATAACTTTTAATATTTAAAACACTATACGTATTGGTTTTTCAATTACGAAGGTTGTGTAAATATAGCAGAGCGTAGGACAGGACTCCACTTGCTCTGATTTCCCAGGTGGTCTTTGAGGATTGGCAGGTGTATTATTTAATCCCAGTTACTTGCAAACATTTCAAATTTGAAAGAGTGAAATGCTGCATGAATTGTCAAAATCTTCGTACTGTATTCTGTAAGCTATTTTTAAATATGTTAAGCGAAAAATGTGAAAATTTTAAAGAAAGTCTATATATTAACAACATTTAGGAAGCTAAATTTCATACGTATTAGAAATATAATATATTTTGATATAACAAAAAGGAACAATACCATGACTGGGGGAGGGTCACCTTGCTTTGGTAGTAGACGATATATATATATATATATATACCTACTTCCTGAGATGCTCCCCAGCTTTCAGCAGTCCGAAACTCAAGGAATATGACTCTCTCCTCAAGACCATGCTAGAGAGTGTATTGAATCTTTCCCTCGAAGATGGACAGTGGTTGCAAGCCTCACTTCCAGTCAGGCTTGGGGGGCTGGGAGTACGCAAATCCTCCCAGATTGCCCTACCAGCTTTCCTATCCTCTTCTATAGCATCAAATGAGTTAATAAAACAAATTCTTCCAGACAACCTCAGTGATTCAGCAGGAATACAGGACCCTAGCTACGACAGTGCCATCACTGAATGGGAGACTCTTGCTGCTCCAACACAAAGACCTAGTGCAGAACTGGCCTACAACCAGTCAAGTTGGGATGGCCCCATCACTGAAAAGATGCTTGTCAATATGCTTAGAGCTGTAACATCAAACAGGGAGACTGCCCGTCTCCTAGTTGTGAGTGCACATCACTCTGGGGACTTCCTCCAAACAGTTTCCATTTCGGCAATGGGAACACGCCTCGACCCTAAGACAGTGGCTCTGCGCCTTGCTGCCCCAATTCACACGGAATATACGTATATTTGCGGCGATGCACAGGCCGACCAATATGGTCTAAATGGTCTAAACTGTTCCAAAACCAAGGGATGGCATGCAAGACACAATGAAGTCAACGACATCATAATGAGAACCCTTGCTACAGTTGGATGCCCAGCCGAGAGAGAGCCCCAATCACTAGCAGCCAACAATACCCACAACCCATCAAACCGCCCCGATGGGATCACCATCTAGCCTTGGAAGAATGGCAAGCTCTTAGCATGGGACTACCTATACCTGTGTGTCGACACTGGCTGACACCTACATCCATCACAGTGTCGGGCGACAGGGAGGAGCTGCTGACCACAGGGAGAAGTACAAAATCGGCAAGTACAGGGACATAAGCTAACAGTATCAATTTGTCCCAGTGGGATCAGAGATCTTGGGATCATGGGGAAAAAAATGCAACAAGTTTCCTTAAAGAACTGGGTTCCAGACTCATCGACACCACCAGGGACCCAAGGGCAGCCACTTTCATGTTCCAGCGCCTCATCGTGGCCATCCAGAGAGTAAATGCATGCTGCATACTGGGCTCGCATCCGGCTTCGGAGGAGCTGGAACAGATTCATAATTTTTGATATATTGTACCAATGTATTCATGTTCATGTTTGTGTTTTCTGTCAATGTATTCTGTCTATTAATAAAGCACTCATATAATATATATAGAGGTTGGAAGGAGAAGAAAATATTCAAACAGCTCCGGGGAGAATTTCGAGTTTTCCATGAGGTACGTTTATTGTCTTCTCTGAGGATGAGGTTAAACTTGCGATTTTGGCTTAAATAGTAACGCTCTTCTTGCCGAATAAGGCAAGCGAAAATTTGTGTATGTAATAATTTCGCAAAAAACATTCTGAACCTAACGATAAAAATATATTTAATTGTGTTTGTTTATTATTAAATTATTGTAAACTTATCTAAAACATTTAGTTGGATTAGGCTAAATTAAGTTGTGCTTGTCATAATAAGGTTAGGTAACTTTTCTAAGGTTCTTTTGGTACAAAATTATTAATTTTTACATTAACATAAATGAAAAAAATATATCTTTAAACGTATAAGAGAAAATTTTAGAAAGGACTTAATTTTAAATGAGTTCTTGCTAAGTGACCAATTTTACCTATTCGGCACGACATTAATATATATATATATATATATATATATATATATATATATATATATATATATATATATATATATAAGAAATTACTAAACGATATTGCATTAGCACTTTAAAAAAAAACAGGAAAACCTGTTCACTTTCATGTGCTCACACACACATCTTCAGAGAAATAGGAAGAAGAGGCAAGAGAAGTATATTTTATATGTTACAAAGTGTCTGGATACCTCACTCGGAGACATTGCCATCTCACTCAGTGAGGCAAGACCTCACAAACGGAGGTAGTTCCTCGAGGTGGCCTACCGCTCAACAATTTCAACAACTAATAACAGTAAAACTGTTTACAATATGAAAGTAAATTGCATATTTGACAATACTTTAAATATATTACAATAGTCAGATAATGATATCCGACCAATAAGATAAAAAAAAGTGTACAGCAAATTGAGCTTAAAAACACCGGCTTATACCATGAAGGTGACTTGTAAGTCCTGCCTCCAACACACATACATTTGCCCAACATATGCATAAAGTATAAGACAATTTTTTCCTTTGATTATTAACACAATCTGCATTTGTTGAAAAAAATGGTTTTAACTATGATTATGAATAATATTTTGGACTATAATATTTTCATGTTTATAGATGCCAACTCTCAAATTTTAAATACATTTTGCATCATGATTAATATGAGATAATTCCACAATATTTCATCGACCTGAAGAATTACATGGAAGTAATTCTTTGGCATTAGTCCAATCTACACAATGGTTTGTATCTCTTACATGAGTGAACAAAGCACTGGATTCTTCAGTAATTATTGCATATATATGCATATTTATAATGAGATTCCTGATGACTTATCTAGATTAACTGTGTGTGTTCGTTACCAGTTGTGAAATGTACTTGTCGATAGACACTTCGCCTGTTTTTGCGCGCGCGCGCACGTGTACTCACCTAGTTGTACTCACCTAGTTGAGGTTGCAGGGGTCGAGTCACAGCTCCTGGCCCCGCCTCTTCACTGGCCGCTACCGGGTCACTCTCCCTGCGCCATGAGCTTTATCTTACCTCTCCTTAAAGCTATGTATGGAACCTGTCTCCACTACATCGCTTCCCAAACTATTCCACTTCCCGACCACTCTGTGACTGAAGAAATACTTCCTAACATCTCTGTGATTCATCTGAGTCTTCAACTTCCAACTGTGTCCCCTTGTTGCTGTGTCCCATCTCTGGAACATTCTGTCTTTGTCCACCTTGTCAATTCCTCTCAGTATCTTATATGTCGTTATCATGTCTCCCCTATCTCTCCTGTCCTCCAGTGTCGTCAGGTCGATTTCCCTTAACCTCTCCTCGTAGGACATACCCCTTAGCTCTGGGACTAGTCTTGTTGCAAACCTTTGCACTTTCTCTAGCTTCTTTACGTGCTTGGCTAGGTGTTTGTTCCAAACTGGTGCTGCATACTCCAATATGGGCCTAACGTACACAGTGTACAGGCTCCTGAACGATTCTTTATTAAGATATCGAAATGCTGTTCTTAGGTTTGCTAGGCGTCCATATGCTGCAGCAGTTATTTGGTTGATGTGCGCCTCAGGAGATGTGCCTGGTGTTATACTCACCCCAAGATCTTTTTCCTTGATTGAGGTTTGTAGTCTCTGGCCCCCTAGACTGTACTCCGTCTGCGGTCTTCTTTGTCCTTCCCCAATCTTCATTACTTTGCACTTGGTGGGGTTGAACTCCAGGAGCCAATTGCTGGACCAGGCTTGCAGCCTGTCCAGATCCCTTTGTAGTTCTGCCTGATCCTCGTCCGATTGAATTCTTCTCATCAACTTCACATCATCTGCAAACAGGGACACTTCGGAGTCTATTCCTTCCGTCATGTCGTTCACAAATACCAGAAACAGCACCGGTCCTAGGACTGACCCTGTGGAACCCCACTCGTCACGGGCGCCTACTCTGACACCTCGCCACGTACCATGACTCGCTGCTGTCTTCCTGACAGGTATTCCCTGATCCATTGTAGTGCCTTCCCTGTTACCTCTGCCGGGTCCTCCAGCTTCTGCACTAATCTTTGTGTGGAACTGTGTCAAACGCCTTCTTGCAGTCCAAGAATATGCAATCTACCCACCCTCTCTCTCTTGTCTTACTGCTGTCACCCTGTCGTAGAACTCCAGTAGGTTTGTGACACAGGATTTCCCGTCCATGAAACCGTGTTGGCCATCGTTGATAAGATCATTCCTTTCTAGGTGCTCCACCACTCTTCTCCTGATAATCTTCTCCATGACCTTGCATACTATACATGTCAGTGACACTGGTCTGTAGTTTAGTGCTACGTTCCTGTCTCCTTTTTTAAAAATTGGAACTACATTTGCTGTCTTCCATACCTCAGGTAGTTGCCCTGTTTCGATAGATATGTTGAAGATTGTTGTTAAGGGTACACACAGCTCCTCTGCTTCCTCTCTCAGGACCCATGGTGAGATGTTATCCGGCCCCATCGCCTTTGAGGTATCTAGCTCGTTTAGTAGCCTCTTCACTTCCTCCTCAGTTGTGTGTATTGTGTCCAGCACCTGATTGTGTACCCTACCTCTCCTCCTTTCTGTGTGTATGTACTCACCTAGTTGTGGTTGCAGGGGTCGATTCACAGCTCCTGGCCCCGCCTCTTCGCTGGCCGCTACTAGGTCAATCTTCCTGCTCCATGAGCTTTATCATACCTCTTCTTAAAGCTATGTAGGGATATTGCCTCCACTACATCACTTCCCAGACTATTCCACTTTCCGACAACTCTGTGACTGAAGAAATACTTCCTAACATCCCTGTGATTTATTTGAGTCTTCAACTTCCAACTGTGACCCCCTTGTTGCTGTGTCCCATCTCTAGAACATCCTGTTTCTGTCCACCTTGACGATTTCTCTCAGTATTTTGTATATCGTTATCATATCTTCTCTATCTCTCCTGTCCTCCAGTGTCGTCAGGTCGATTTCTCTTTACCTCTTCTCATAGGACATACCCCTTAGCTCCGGGACCAGTCTAGTCCCAAACCTTTGCACTTTCTCTAGTTTCCTTACGTGCTTGGCTAGATGTGGGTTCCAAACTGGTGCTGCATACTCCAATATAAGCCAAACGTAAACAGTGTACAGGGTCCTTAACGATTCCTTATTAAGATGTCGGAATGCTGTTCTTAGGTTTGCTAGGCGCCCGTATGCTGCAGCAGTTATTTCGTTTGTGTGCGCCTGAGGAGATGTGCTCGGTATTATACTTACCCCAAGATTCTTTTCCTTGAGTGAGGATGCAGCCTTTGCACCGCCCCTCCCTAGGCTGTACTCTGTCTGCGGTCTTCTATAACCTTCTTCAGTCTTCATGAGCTATTTGCTGGCCTAGGCTTTAGCCTATCCAGATCCCTTTGTAGTCCTACCCGCATTAGCTTCACATCGTCTGCAAACAGCGACACCTCTGAATTTATCCCTTCCGTCATGTCATTCACATATACCAGAAACAGCGCCGGCCCTAGGACTGACCCTGGGAACTCCGCTTGTCACAGCGCCCACTCTGACACCTCGTCTCGTACCATCACTAGCTGTTTCCTTCCTGTCAGGTATTTTCTGATCCATTGCAGAGTGTGTGTGTGAGGGAAGGAGAGAGAGAGAGAGAGAGAGAGAGAGAGAGAGAGAGAGAGAGAGAGAGAGAGAGAGAGAGAGAGAGAGAGAGAGAGAGAGAGAGAGAGGGAGGGGTGAGGGAGGATTAAATTTGATCGATGATCAGAGAGTTTCAGAAAAAGAAAGGGAACTGCTGTTCTCTAAATTCATAGAATCCTCGTCTCTGGCCTAGTAGCAACAGCGAGTGAGGATATTCGATAAAGGTCAGACTATTGTCACTTAACGTACAAAACTGTCTTATGTTTTTAATTAAGAGAGGAGACCTCTGGAAGTCAACACCAGCGAGAATCTCAAGTTTTCATGAAGATCTTCGAAACGAATAATATATGATGAATGCGTCGCTTCCTAAACGATAGACTCTAAGTAAAGACTCTCGACAAAGGATGATCGAGAAGCTTCAGGAAATTAATCTAATTTCTAATGAGAATTGATTGTTCCAGGCGTGTTTCTGATTTCCTCTGGTAAGATGTTGAATGGTCTGGGGCCACGAATGTTGAAACAGTGTTCCCTTATTGTCCCCACCGCAGTTGACCTCGTGCTGTACACGGGGAAAGGGGATTGATGTTGTCCTAAACACAGAAGAATGTGTCGATCCAGATTTTAGGCCATTTTATATACATCATATTTTTGTAGAGATTTAGCTGGACATGAGGAATGTCATATATATTTTTGTGTCTGGTATTGGGCCATGCGATCCCTTACGAGCGGAATTCTTCGTTGACTGGTTCTCGGTCCTGTACTTTTCACAGTGGACATTAAAAGATCTTCAAAGGGGTTTAATATTTAAGACGCAGCTAATGAAGCTTAAGCTTCAGGGCCTGCTCCTCACTGGGTTTATTTTGCACTTCTTCCCATATCTCTCAATCCAGTATGTTGTCTTGAATCAAAGGAGAAACTGGAAATTGAAAGAATACACACAGTATCTAAGCTAAATGCTCGGTAGACAACGCTCTTGCCTCATACCTTGAGTGTCCGTGGTTCAATCACCGGCCGGGTGGAAACGTTGGGCATGTTTCCTTACACCTGCTGTCCGTAATCACCTTGCAGTAGATAGGTACACTGGTGTTAGACGAGTGTTGTGGGTCGCATCCTGGTGGACAAGACTGAAGGAACCCAATGGAAATAAGACAGTCCTCGATGACGCACTGACTTTATTGGGTTATTTTTGGTGGCTAACTTTCCGGGTAAAAAAATCCGATATTATTTTATTTTAACATGCATAAGTTAAAGGTGTTTTGAAATGATTCCAAAATATGTCAAATATGTTTTAAATGGCAAGATCCAGTAGCCATGTGTAATGGCCCATCTGAAAATAGTCAAAACCTCCTTGAAACAAGTCCCATCTCTTATCTCTACACTCGTTGCTTGGTTGATAACGCATTCAACTCACACATTGAGTGTCCAGGGTTCGATCTCCGACACGGGTGATAACATTGGGCGTCTTTTCTTAATACACCTCCTGTCCATGTTCACCTAGCAGGTAGTAGGTACCTCGGTATTAACCGACTGGTGTGGGTCGCATCCTCATTACAAGATTAACCTCAGTTGCCCGAAATGCTCTGCATAACCAAGGACTATCTATAAATTATGTTACTGATGTCATCTAGGTCTGTGTAGGTGGTATCATGTACTTGTAGAAATAAAGATTATTATTATTATTATTATTACAATATACCAACAATTGTAGCCTTTATACTTCATCCTGCCCTGTGATATCCTGCTTATAACCAACCCTGCTCCCCATCCTGTGATATCCTGCTTATAACCAACCCTGCTCCCCCATCCTGTGATATCCTGCTTATAGCTATCCCTGCTCTCGCATCCTGTGACATCCTTCTTACAGCCAATCGACAGCCAATCTGCACATGCATGGAGACTGGACGCTCTGTGAAAGGACCTGGAAATAGACTTATGATTTCCATTCTAACAAGCATTACCTGGGGTATAGCAGTGGCTTTCCCTGCTGACATGTTTGGGAATCAGAAAAGATGAAGGAACATGGAAGGTAAAAAAAGAGGTTTTATATATATATATATATATATATATATATATATATATATATATATATATATATATATATATATATATATATATATATATATATATATATATATATATATATATATATATATATATATATATATGCTATTTTGTTATAAGCGTCCTCATATCACACAGTGATCGGGATCGATACCAGGCACGGGTGAAACGTTGGGCATGGTTCTTCACACCTGTTGTTCCCGTTCACCTAACAGTATGAAGGTACCTGGGTGTTAGCGGACTGTTGTGAGTCGCATCCTGGTGGACAAGATTAGCCTAAGGTGTCCGAAATGCTGTGCATAACCAGGGACATTCTGTATATTATGCCAGTGATGTCACCTATGTATGTAATAGTTGTATCATATCTATGCAGAAATAAGATTATTATTATTATTATTATTATCTTACACTAGCTTGAAATGAATTTGAATGCCTTCCCTTCTACAGGCGTAGAAGTTTAGCGATTTCTGATTAAAATATAACAATTCAGAACGGTATCAGTCTTCAGTATCTAACGCACTGTACGAAATGGATGGAACATTTCATGGAATTAGGCTGCGTGGGCACAAGTTTTGTTGGATTCTGTGCAAAAACTGGAAAATGCATCTTCTGGTCGGCTTTAAACTTTTAGTGCTGTGTTTTCTTCAAGGAAACAATGTCTTGATGTGCTGGTTATTTGTGCATGTTGAGGTTAGGGTGTCTAAGTTATCCTGTGCCACTTTTATTAATCAAACTGACTTTTGATGAAATAATAAGAGAATGTCTCTTCTTGTCAATAATTCACAGAGTTTGACTCTGGTTAAAATATTTTAATCATTTTAATGTTCCATTATGAGTCTGTGTTCCCTAAAGACCAGTCTTAAATATTTTCGTGTTATACACAATAGACTTACATAAAACTTACTTTCTTTAGTAAAGAGGGTCAATCTTACTTAGATAAAAATTTGGATTGATTTTACCCTGCCTAGATTCCTATTCGCTTTTTTGAGCGAAATTTGAAAAAAAAAAACTGTATACTGGCTTCAATCTTTCCGTGTTCATAACGTGTTAGTACAACTTCAAGCTTAATGTGCTTGTGCATTTTAGAATACTGGTCTCTTTGAAAGGTCTGAATTGCATTTTGACAATATTTGCCTAATTTACAGTTTTAAAGAAGAATTTTGGATATTAACTTCCACACGATGACTTATGAATGTTGCTTCTGATTCCCTTCAAATTTTCGACATTAATATTTAACTGCATTATCAACTTATGCCGCACTCTGCACTATTCCAATCGCCTGCAGTGAGGCACAAGGGACTGGGATTATGGAACACGGGGATGCCTTTTTGGCATCGCGCAGAGATCAAAATACATCCAGTTAATTTAAGCTATCAATACAATATTATTTTTTTGTTTTCAATTTCAGGCATTAAAATAATGTTTATTTTTTCTATATTTATTCATTGTTTTTCATCAAAGTTTGAAATTTTTATCTGTATAATGGAAATGTGTCAGCTAATTCTGTTTAATATTGGAGAAAGGTTACTCATCTTCTAAACTATAATTTATTTGCTATTTTGAATTTCCAGTTATTTTCATAAAGTGCGTTTTTTTCAGTTTTCACAATTTTTTAACGCTTTTTTTTTAACAATTTCGTGTTTAATGGAACTGGAAATTATGCAGTCTTTTATACTCGTAATTCACAAATAATCCGCACGCAGGAGACCGAAACTTATGACGACGTTTTGGTTCGACTTGGACCATTAACTAGTCACACACAAGCGCGAAACGAAGGGCGCGAGAGGCGGGGAGGGGGACGAGAGTGGTGTAACGAGGGAGGAAATAGTATACTACTCCCGTCCCGGCTCCCCCTCTCGTATATATTCTGGCAATAATATTGACTATTGGAACAATGAATCGCTGTTAATGTAATGCTAGAGCAATAATCTCGTTCGCTGGAACAATGATGCGTTGTTTACGCATTGCTAGAACAACAACGTCCGTTCGTGCAATAATAACGTCTGACAAATATCCAGATTTTTCGTCCAGAAACGCACCGTTAATGTGTTACTAAATGACATTGCTTAAAAAGTGTTTAATTGTTTAATCAAACTGTATTTGGTCTCTAACACTGAATAGTGTATTAATGTTCGAACAATTATACAGTGGTATAATTATACAGTAGTTTCGAAGAATAATACAGTGTTCGAATATTAACAGAGGATAGAACTAGGTCTGATGCAGTGGATGTGAGTTGGACCTGCCTAGCATGGTCCAGTAGTCCTGCTGCAGTGCTTCTTACGTTCTTATGTTATAATGCAACCAATTAAGCGCAACCATGTTAAGCGCAAAACCCTGTGGCTCATTCAGCGCAAGACGTTGTGGAGGTTTGATCCTCCGTCTGCTGAGATAAGTCTCTCTTTCTTAAGACGTCCATCAAAGGTCTTATGATGTTAAATCTTTTAAAATAATAATAATAATAAAAATAATAAATATTATTCGAACAATAATGCGTACTGTTAAAGCCGTACTGACGGCATTTCAAACAGGAACACAGACTGTCCGAACAAGAACACAGATTGTTCGGACAGTGGAGATTGCTAGAGCTCTAATGAAGACTCTTCAAACAATAAAACAGACTATTCGATTAAAAATAGAGACTGTCCGAACTACAATACGGATTGTTCGGTCAATAATAGAGGCGGTTTAAACAAGCAAAGACCGAAATAACATTCCTGACATAACATGGCTGGTATGTGGCAGCAAATACTTGATATGGAAGTAAACAGAATTAATCAGAACCCGAATGACTGATGAATATTCCTTTGTATTGTGTCCCGGTAAATATACGCTCCATGACGACAATATTCCACTCTTGTCGTACTACGTTCAATATTTAACGTGTATATCATACTTGCTTTAGACAATTTGTTGGTTTATATTTTTCACTGTGGTGAAAAAGCTTTTTTTAAAATATATGTTTGTTTACTTAATATACGGAGCATTAATTTATTAATAATTTAAAAACAGCTGTAGTTAGCATGCAATTCTAACATAAACCGTGAGGTGTGTATTGTTCAGTGTATTTATTTTGAGGGTTAAATCTACCGATCGTGATGCAACTTGACATAGCATGGGTTTATCAAGATTTGTTCTGCAATGAGAAAGTTAGAAGAATAGAATCTGTCGAGACAAAAGAACTAAAGAAAAAAGTCACATTGTGAGAGGTAAAAGATATTTATAAAAAAAGTTATTCTGGTCCGATGTCTGGCAGCCGATATTAATTTCCTTATTAAAAAAAAATACTTTTGGTAAGTTAACCTTTCTTAACGTAATCTAGACCTAGTTTAAAATAATGCCATTTGTAAGTCAACAAGGAAGGTCCTGAAACTGAACGAGGGGATCACGTATAAGATTAATATAGTAATTGGAGTGAAAATTGGTTACTTCAATGTATGAGATCAGCGACATGATGGATGTGTTCAGGGGCGTAGCCAACCAACATGGGTCTAGGGACTAGATAGATTATCAAACTCTTTCCCTTCCGTGACTGGAACAATACACACACAACCCGCACATATAAAAAAGAGAGGAGCTTACGACGACGTTTCGGTCCGACTTGGACCATTTACAAAGTCACACTAACAAAAAGGACAGGTGGAAGGGGTATTTATAGGCAGGCAGACAGACAGGAGGGCACTACTACTACTACCACTACCACCTCCATTATTACCCCTCCACCACTTTCGTGTGCCCTCCCCTGTCTGCCTGCCTATAAATACCCCTTCTTCCTGTCCGTCCGTGTGTTCTCATGGTGCGGCCGTCAAGGAAATTGCTTCTGCTTCACACTGTTCCAGACTATGGAGCTGAACTCTTCTCCGGGCTGAGGGACTGACCTCCTGAAAAAACTTATTTAAGGTTCATCGACTGATCACATCATCTTTACTTCACCATAGCTTTTGCTGTCTCCATATTTATTTTACTCTGTGTTTGACTGAAGAAGCCTACCGTTAGGCGAAAAGTTTAAATAATAAAAATACTCAAAAATTTCATGGACGAGAAACAACATTATAGTGACGTGTTTTATAATGTATTAATACAAATGATAAATTTTTAGATGTTTAAAATTGTTTCCAGTTTAAATATTGGAAGAAGTATTTATTTATAATTTTATACTGTGAATGTATTGGCATTCTTTGGTTGTTAATAAATTGTCCATAATCATTGCTTCCAATCTATCATTAATGAAATCTGAAATCTGTGGTACATCATCCTGTCCTAAGATCATACAGAGACTAACATGATAACATCGTGCAAACACTGGTGCTAACACTGTGACGTCACTTCTAGAATATACCATTAGATATTATAACGTCAACAGTTTAATTAAGTCCAGTGCAAAAACAAGTATTTCAATGAAGGTGGCATTCCATTATAAGAACGATCCAACTTCTCCATTTGTGACTAAAAGGTCTCTAACCAGAGCTCGCTCTGTCTGTCTGTCTGTCTCTCTCTCTCTCTCTCTCTCTCTCTCTCTCTCTCTCTCAACAAATATGATGACAGGCCATAATTAGATCTGCTGTGTCAGCAGAATCCAGAATATAGAGTCGGTGCTGGAAGGCACAGGAAATCGTAATAATATTTATCACGACTATGCAAATCAGCGTCGAACTCTCTCGTGACAATAAAGAAGGCGAGGTACAGGAAAGAGTGAGATGTGCGAAGCATGAGTCGAGGACCTCGCCTCCTGTAGTTAGTTTCAAGCCTTTCTCCTTCACTAGGTCCTTAATGCTGTTGTTCATCTATACATAAAAAATAAATTCGTTCTACGCGAATCGTATATAATACCGACAAGATAAAGTATTAGATATAAGCAACATCTGGGTATCTTTATTTGCAAAACGTCTACAAATAAAGATACCCAGATGTTGCATGTGTCTAATTCTTCATAAGCTAAATACTTCATTCCATAATTCAGAGAATGAGGTAAGATCTCAGTATATGCACTCAGGAATATACACTTTTCGGCACATGTATATGTATATATATATATATAAGCCACAAGAACAAAGATTAAATGAAATTTAAATAAAAAAGGAACTAACTAAACTTGTAATTGTTTTTATTTTTCAAGTTCTTTGTTTTCGTGAATTAATATCACGGTATGGCAGAGATTAATTACCACCGTTGTAGTTTTAAGACAAAAACTTGATATAACAATTCGTAGTCTAACTCCTTAATGGACGCCAAAAAATGTTATCTCTGTTACAGGTCACCAGAATATTCCAGGTGAAAAGAATTTAAGAAAAAAAACTTTTACCTTTTCCATTACATATAATTTCCAGGTAAACTCTCAGTGTTCACGAAACACTCATTCTTTTATTTCGTTCAAGTTTGGTCATTACGTTTCTATCTTAGTGGTATAACTGAGCCACTTCAAAACAATGACTTGACATAATTTACCTGATTTATAATGCCAGTATATGTCTTAGTTATTTACTTTTAGTATGAAAAGAAAATTATATGAAATGACTATAAATTGCAGATGTGTAATATATGTGTAATATATTTTAAGGATTAAAAGAAGTTACGTCATTAGTATTATAGTTACATAGAAATATGTTAGAAAGATACTCTGGGACATGACACACCTACGACACTTCTAATATTTCTTCTTGAACAATCACTGCTTTCCTTCCGCTTAGGTACTTTTAATCCACTGGAGAACATTCTCTGTTATTTCTGCCTGCGCCTCAAGTTTTTTGCCAAGTCTCTTGTGAGATAAAGTATTAAATTATCATAGTCCAATAATATGCTAGCTACTCATCCCTCTTTCACTATGTCATTGACATTGCCTTTAATGTATCTAGTTCACTATTTAAAGTTTTTGATTTATTACCCTGTTGAATATACGTTTTTCAATACCAGTTTGGTATTTCCCGTTTCCATTAAGATCACCTCTATAAATCGTCTATTCAACATTTTACAAACGTGTTTGTCGCTACATAGTTGGAGTTATAGAAACCGTCTTTTTTGAGCTAGAGATGTATCCTGACCTTTTATTGTGAAGCCCCAAAGAAATTAACGGATTTTGACTTAAATTAGAAGCTGCTTTCACTTAGGCATTGACGTTTACTACTAGTTAGCAAGGTTTCACAATATACATTTGTTTTACTAACGTCTAAGATAAATATAAAAGAGAATAATGACAGTCGCTACATGTTTACTAACAAGAATAAGAACCTCTAATGTGTTTAGTTATATTCTAGTGTTAAAATAGGCAGACTCAATTTGAATTAATATGGATATGCAAAGATACTCACACAAGCAACTAATACACAAACTCACTGACAGAAGAATGGGAACGTGAGACCACACACCAGCTGCACCTCTAAGAAACATAAACAAATGCACACGTACACCTGCACGTCTGCACATATGCATGTCAGCCCACATGCAGACAAAACAGACGATATAATATTGACTGCTATATTCCCATCAGGATATCAAGTGATTGGGAACAGACAGAGGAAACAGGGAAGGCAGAGTGGCAATTCTAATCAGAAATGAAGTTTGCGAGAGATAAGAGTGATAAACAGACATGAGACATACGACTATAAAGTGGGGTCTGTTACGATTACGGACCCAATGTAGTTGTTGCGGTGATATTCAACTCGCCACCTAACAGTAGGAGACCGACACATGTATTATGCATATGAAGATCACAGCAAAATATGGTGTACAACCACAGCAGAAGCAGTTAGGGAGTTCACATAGGGCTAAACCAAAGCTAATTATCATGGCTTCATTTATAAGAAATAGAAAAGGAGATGTGTAACCCACACTGGAGACTCGATAAGTGAAGGGGTAAGATGATAGATATCATGACAAGGACATAGAGAGAGAGAGAGAGAGAGAGAGAGAGAGAGAGAGAGAGAGAGAGAAATGAGCCAGCAAGACTGACTGAACCTAGTTTCACCACAAGTACATCCGACATGGGTGAAATATGAATGTGAAAGTCAACTGAGCTCTAGAAACCGTAGAGAACTGAACATTAAGAACCTCGTGACGTTGGGAAGCTGAACGTAAAGGGAGAAGAATGGAAGATAGCAGGTGTGAGAAGCCAGATCATAGAATAGGGATTTTCAAAGGGATGAGAGAATTCCTGTCATGTCACATCAGTTGCATTTGTGTCCTTTTACTCAACATATTGTTGGTAATTCTACCAACATTAATACACATAAATACAGTTATATAAATTATCATACATGGCAGCATATGTGTAGAGTACCTAGGATAACCCAAGCAAGTTAGACTTATTTCCATTAGGGTCCTCATGTAGTCCCGATACTTTATTTTAAGAAAGGAGACAGACAGATACTTTTAAACTACAGACCAGTTTTACTAACATGCCTAATATGCAAGGTTATGCAGAAGATAATCTGGAGACTGGTATAGCCCTTATAGAGAAGTGGGATCATTAAATTATAACCATCTGGGGTTCAGAGATGAAAAATCTTGTTTGACCAACCATTTGGGGTTCTATGTCAAAGTAACAGAAGTGAGTGAAGAGAGTGACGAATTGGTGGCTTACATTCTCTTACAAAACTTCAGGTAAGGGTAGTAATAACAGCTGTATTAATGACTACTTTGGGGAAGGAAACTAGAACAGACTGTCCGGGAAGAGATGTCAGAAATGGTGACGAGTAACAAGCAGGGTTCAGCGGTTTCTGGTTTAAGTGAATGACGTTCCAGATAGGACTGAGTCAGTTCCATCCATGTTTGCTGTGAGGAGAATAAAAACAGATGAGAATAAATAAAGGCTGCAAATGGATCTGGATAAACTGCAATACTGGTCAGCTAATCTGATGCTTGAATTCAACACCAGCAAATGCTAGGCCATAAATGCTGGTGAAGGTGCAAGACCGTGCACGGAATATAGACTCGGGGGACAGAGGCGGCAGACCTCGCTCAAAGAGAAAGGTCTACAAGTGAGCAAAGGGACGGGTATATCGCAATTGCCTCACATCAAGCGAATAAGCTCTATAATCACTGTTCATCTGGTAGATCTGAGAGAAGACATTAGGAACCTCAACAAAGCTTCATTCCGGGTCCTTTGTTCAATATATATTAGGGTCATCTTGGAGTATACAACACAAGCATGGAACCACACCTAAAAGGCATGTTAAGAGGTAATTGACATGAGCTATGTGTAGAGGCTTAGAGCAATGATTCTAATCACAGTGGAGGACTGTGGAATCTAGGGAGACTTAATACCAACGTACAGAATACTCAGAGGAGTTGATAGGGTAGACAACGATAGGCTATTTGAGAGGAAGAAACAGCTGGAAGATAAAAACACCTTGAAGAAGTGGTGGGAGGTAGGCACCATACACAGTTTTAAGAGTAAGTTGGAAGAGCCCTTCGAGACTATGAGAAAGTGAATGTGGCAAGAGTGGGCAGACACACGCCAATTAGCTCCCAGTAGCGGCCAGTGAAGAGGCGGGGCCAGGAGCTATGAATCGACCACTGCAACCACAACTAGGTGAGTACAACTAGGTGAGTACACAGCACACATACACACACACACACACACTCGCTCGATCTCTGGCTTGCTCTCTCTCATTCTCTCTCTCTCTCCAGAGAATACATATCACATCTCTTTTTCCCCAGATAAACATCCGCCCACACCACCAAATACGGACGTATAATCTGACACATAGAGCTTGAAATAAGCAACACAGACAAGGGCATATTGTACCATGAATACCACGTATTGTGAGGTTGCCAGATATCAGCAATTTCACCATTTTAGACAAGAGGCAACAGCTTCGCGGTAACAATAGCGCCATTCTCGACGAGTATGTTGGTGTGTTTTCAACTCTTGATAAACAAAGACCCAGAGGCTTCATGGATTTATTAATTTGATGGACTACATCGATCCACGAAGTTTGCTGAATATCCCAAAGGAACTCTACTTTACTCATACATGTACATGAATACAGAAAACACGAGAAGAAACTATGGCGACGTTTCGGTGTGACTTGTACCATTGACTAATAACACTAACACACGAAGGAAATGGAACCAAAATATATATATATATATATATATATATATATATATATATATATATATATATATATATATATATATATATATATATATATATATATATATATAAGCGAAGAGGCAGGGACGGGACAAAGAGAGGAAGAAGTGGAAAAGGTAATGCTGGTAGTGGAAGTAGTTGTAGAAGTAGTAGCGTAGTAATCATGACTCACGATATCGCAATGACATACCCGCCCGTGGTATGGTTTAGTAGCGTAGTAGTACGTAGGGGAGTAGTGTACATGAATATGTATGCTACGCCGGAAAAATAGCAATGGACAATTGAGTAAGAATATACAGGAAAATGTGTAGACAACCTGTGCTGTCTTTAAGTTTCATATCTCGCGGCACTACGGTGCTGCCCTCTCTAGGCCTGATGAGGTCAATGGGACGCTATGACCATCCGGCCACACTCGCACGGCCTCCATCCTAGGACTAACATCCTACCCCGCAGCGGTCTGGCTTCCGGGTCCCCTCACACTCTGCCTGTGTACTCACACCTTCGCCTTATAAAGCCAATCTAGTTCACGTCTGATCGCAACGCCCACCTAAGGAAAGCAAGGTGGAACCAGGTTGCAAAATTATGTTGCTCAACCCGACGCAGACCCCTGGAATGCATAAACTTGTCCCCAAGTTTGTTGATCCTTACCGTGTCCTACGACAGCTCCGCAGCAATAAGTTCTAGGTGAGGGAGATCGCTACTGGAACTATCAAAGAAGCTCACCTTGACCACATGAAGTATGTTGACCATGTGCAAGCCGAAGCAGAGCTGGAGTCGCGTGCGTTGCAAAGCCACAATCAGACTCAAACTAGTGACAATCCGTCTATTTCTTCACCCGCTACCACTACGACAGATGACAGTCCTGTAAGGCTCCATACTTATGACCTGAAACCCAGGACAGCAGTACATTTCTGTGACATTGACATACCTACTGACTTGTCCGATTCCGCTAGCTATGCTAATTGTTTGCTTGCAGAAATGGGTATAATGCGCACACATTGTATAGTTAGTAAATAACGGAGTCAGGGTGGACAACATCATGTAAATACGTAAAATTATTTTAGAAGGGTACCGTAGTAATTTTCTCTTCCCTCAGGATGGGAGAGTTTTTAAGGCCTGCTATATATATACTAATCGTGTGAGACGACACTAGGTAGGTGGCCGAACGGATATATTCAGCCTATGCTGTCTGTTAGTTTCATATCTCGTGGCACTACGGTGCTGCCCTCTCTAGGCCTGCTGAGGTCAGTGGGACGCTATGCCCATCCAGCCTCACTCGCACGGCCTCCATCCTAAGACTAACATCCTACCCCACAGTGGTCTGGCTTTCGGGTCCCCTCACACTCTGCCCGTTGTGTACTCACACCTTCACCTAATAAAGCCAATCTAGTCCACGGCCGTATATCTACAACCTACGCTACCCATTCGGCACAAAACCACTGTTCAACAGAATAACAGAATTACAGATGGACATTGGATTAGTTGAGTAAGTAACAGGTCCCTACAATGTGTCATTCATCTACAGCAGTTTACAATGAGAAAGCTTACGACTACTACATTGCATCAGTCATCACGTTAAAACCATACCACGGGTGGGGATAGAACCCGCGATCAGAGAGTCTTAAAACTCCAGACCGACGCGTTAGCGTCGTGAGTCACGTCCTCACATTCTGTGATGCTGTGGTTTGATAGCCGTGCTTGCTGACCGCAAACGCATAGCGGTCACTTCAGATTCCATACCAACAGCAGGTTGCAGCTTTGCAAGCAACCTATGGCGGCAGAGCTTCAACTCTAACCGCCTGATAGCTCATCTTGACGGCACAAAAATAAATTTGAATTGTTACAAGTATTTATTATACGTGATCGATTATAAATAACATTAAGTGACAAGAGTTACTCACACCACCTGGTTTAATTGCCTTGGGACTGTAGCTGTAGAACCGTTGATAGTTCGCACTTGTCGTTCACAGAAAGTTAAGCAATACAAGGGGTACAATTTGCTAAGCAAGAGTTTTATGGTGGAATGGCCGAGTTGACAATAGTAGCCGTGAACAATACTTTGTATTGTTACAAGAGAAAAATAGTATGGTGAAACGTTTCCTCTAATAAATGTCCTCAGCTGTGCATAAGTGTCTTTTTCCACATTGCTACAAGTGTTTATTTAAATAGATCATAGAAGTCAACAGGGGACAAGAGATAGTCACACCACCTGGTTTGATCGCTCTTGGTTTCTGACTATACAAACGTAATTGGATTGCAATAGACAGTCACTTCAAATTGCACAGCAATAGAAGGAAGCTGAGTTTCTGTGTTCCTGCGCGTTTCTGAATTTTCCTGGTTTCGTTTACATTCATGGGTCCTTTGAGAGTCTTGCTGGTTTACTGCCTAGCGTACCGGTTGGAAATCCTGTTGGTAGATGGTAGTAAACGTATAGAGACTGGTGGGACTAGTTTTAATTTGATTTTTTTAGACCATACATGGATAATAATGGAACTACCTAGCACGACAATATCGTGCATTTTAAAGTAGAAAGATTTTTATTCAGGGCACTGAAAAACACGGTTTGGGTCTAAGATTATACCATTACAAATTGTTGCGGGTTATGCCCGAAATATTTTATTTTTGAGTATATTCCAGTAGGATATTTATCTTTATTTTTATTATGAATATTAGCATTATTATATGTATGGTAATGTTAATATTTTTTTATATTATAATGTGTTTGTTAGACGTTCATAATATGTGATTTTCATGTAGTGGGAAACCACTAGAGTGCCAGTTACTTGTTCAGGTACTTGCCTGTCTTCCTCAGTCACGTGACCTTCCTGACGTCAGTTTACCGAACATAGGCACTCGTCAGTAGGTTCACACACCCACCCTGACAAGGAGTAGGTTCTTACACTCCCTCCTTAGTAGGTTGAAGTTAACAACTTCTCTTACTAGAGGAGACAGTTCAGCGCCTCTCTGCTTAAATAGAAGGTCACCATCGCTTACCCACTTTGAGAAGCCATTGCACTAGAGTTATAATATATAAAGTCTACAGACGCTATGAGATCTGGTCAAATTTTCATCATAAAGAATTCTCATCTGTTTAGAGACTTCTACTATTCTTGTCAACATTGTCTAAAAAATAGAGACTTTGTAACTTTATTGTTCATGTTCATTCTAAAGGAACATTCAATGAAGAATGAAAGCCGTGTTAATTTATAAGTTGTGTTTAAGATTTAAGTGTATACAAAATAACTAAGAAAAAGGTACGCAAGAAATACCTTAAGTAAATAACGTGGTCTACGTTATATTAAAGTTATATTTTATCAAAGTATTTTTGATCTCCTCGTTGATTTAAATCACATCCTCAGAATAAAGTTCATATTACGATATTACTGGAGTATAAATTCTTCTTCCCCTACACTCACATTGCCTATCACAAATAAAGAATATAAAATACAAATACATTGACACTCATGCCCAAACTGCTTTGCACAGTTTTAAGAGTAGGTTGGAAGAGCCCTTCGAGACTATGAGAAAGTGAATGTGGCAAGAGTGGGTAGACACTCCAATTAGCACACACACACGCCAATTGGCTCCCAGTGGCGACCGGCGAAGAGAAGGGGCCAGGAGCTGTGACTCAACCCCTGCACCCACATATAGGTGATTGTGTACACACACACACTAGCTATGAGGTTGGAGAATGCTAAATGGTCCACTGAATATTTTTATTTCAGCTATTGAGTGTTCTATTGCATCTCCATTGGCTATATCAATTCAGCTAGCTCCGAGAAAATTTAAATTATATTGATTATGTTGATTATTTACATGTGTCGTCCTTACGTTTAATTTCTATGATACTTCGAGTGTACTGGTGGTTAGTATATTATCAAAATCATCTTTCATTTAATAGTTTAATTATTCTGGGAAATATTTATCTTTCATTTAACAGTGTCGAGTAATAATTAAACTGGAGAGGGGGAGGCTATTAAATTCTTGTAAATTATGCTTAAATTTCTTATCAGAATATTTTTACTTATTTTCTCAGCCCGTCCCTGATTCCTGGAGATGATTTGCCATGGAATAACGTTGAATGACCCTCAAATGATTGGAGTATGCCCAAGGAAAATATTTAAATATTGAATATTATTAGTGTGGAAATGTTGGGAAATTCGTGACTTGTTACCTGCTGCGTTACAAGTACTAGCCACACACATTTCTAAGCCAGGAGCTAAGACTCGACCCCCCCGCAACCACATAGGTGAGTACAGAGAAAGGGTGGCAGTGTTACATGTAAAGCCAACTAGAATCTAAAGCTTGGTTTTTGGTCCAGAGATAGAGACTGATAACGCCTATCAGTTCTAGTTCTTGATTTAAAAGTAAATATTTATTATCTATGAGCTAGAGTTCGAGAAAAAAAATCCCATTTATGGTAGTTACTAGGACCATTGATATACCTAGTGATATATACCTTACCAAGTTTTGTATTGTCTCACTCTACCAATGGCTAATGAACGAGTGGGGGTTGGGGAACAAATTAGTATTTTAACCCTGTCTTCGTTGGGGTTTACCTCAGCAAATACATTAGCATATTTCACTTATTTGGGTTTAACTTACGACAAACAGCACACCGCTGGAAACGCCTTCTTCGCTCTTCGGGCTGGAAACGCCTTCTTTCGCTCTTCGGGCTGATACAACTAGTCGCTTCCAGCTGGTCGAAGAGCAACAAGAGGATGACTGAGGAGACTCCAATCTGTTCTCTTTAGATCCTATTCACCAGATGACGGTGTTGTGGGAGGCGACCTGGTGACGCGAGTGGTTCAGCAACTAGAAGTTCCATTTTGCTTTGAAGCTTACCTTAATGATGTTATTCCTTCGAAGCTTTTGACCCTACTGCAAGGTACCAGTAGAAACTGTGGATCAGCAGGAGATGATTAAGAAACAGAGGAAGTTGGCGGCAGAACACCAAGAAAGACAAACAAAGAGCTTGACATGCGTATGACAGTCTTCCGAGAGATGCTTGTAGAAAGAAAAACTATGTTGACCCTGTTGCAGAAAGACAGTCTGGCGGCTTTTCTGATCAACAGTTAAATCATCTTGCTGACCATCAGCCAGATCGGCTAGAGAATGGTTCATTGATTACCTAACAAATGTCCGGATAAATATTTCGAAGTCGTTGAGAATCCGGCTGATTACCTTGATTACCTCAGGCTGATTACATATGGCTACCTTAGTTCACGCCAAGCTGACGGGGAAGATTACATTCACATTTTATTCCTGAGCCGAAAAAGTATGTCAACTGAAAGAACATAAGGTCATAATAACAGAGAAACATTGCAGCAGGTCTACTGGCCCATACTAGGCAATTCTTTCTCAAACTGAAACCGTGCTCAGTACATGTGAACTAAAACCTACAAGATACCAGCAAAACATCCAGACCAATTGATGAAGCGAGGAGAAAGCCTGGAGAGAGGCCAAGTGAGGAGGTGAGGAGAAAGCCTGGAGAGAGGCCAAGTGAGGAGGTGAGGAGAAAGCCTGGAGAGAGGCCAAGTGAGGAGGTGAGGAGAAAGCCTGGAGAGAGGCCAAGTGAGGAGGGGAGGAGAAAGCCAGAAGACAGAGAAAGTAAGGTGAGAAAAACCTGGAGAAGTACCAAGTGAAGGGGACAAAGTTAGGAAGTGGAGAGAAATCCAAGATTAGGTCAAAAGAAACAAACCCTGGACTATGATTCATATTAGCAATGAGCAAAATTATTTCATACATAGTATTGTGACTTTTATTCATACATTTAAATCACAAGTTTCAACATTTAACGAAAATAGTGTGAGTACCCTTTCTGTAAATGTCCCTTTCTGTAAATGTCTCATTTATTTTTTAAAGTTTTTATTTATTTATTTTATTTTAAATTAATGCACCGCGTTAACACCACTATTGACCATCAGTGACCAAAGAATCACCAATCACTCCTAAATCACAAGTGATTTATGAGTGGCTGGTGATTCACTGACTTAGTAGTTCCTGGTGATCAGAAAGAAACGTAATTGGTTTTCTAATACTTGACACAATCTATTATAAAAATGACTAATTAAAATGCCAATAATATCCGAGAGCTAAAAAAATTAAGACAATTACGGAATTTTGCAATTTTATTTAATTTTACTGGAGAAAATACATATCTTAGATTCTAAATTACTTCCCGATTTAGACAATCAAAAATGTTCACACTGCCAAAGGACATTACTCGCGATAATCAGTTCCATTTGGCCTATCACCATTTTTATTTCCAGTTTAGGCACGTAATACCAGTAATTGCCACACACTAAATTATTCAACCACATTTGCTGGGAAAATTTGCAGCATGGACCAGCTAATTGTGTGATGGCATCGTTCGAAATAATGTCTTTTTTGTTACCAATAATCCTCGTCATAATACAAGTGTTGTTAACATAGAACTCGGTGCTCAGGCAATGTAACCTGGTTAGTGTTTTTTAACTATAATGATTGAATTCTCAGGATTGTAGACTTGAGATTTACAGATGTTTTGAAAATTTCTTAATTGAGGCTTTCCTTCTATTAATTATTAATCATTTTCAACGCCTTTCTCTAGAAACAGTGCGATAAAGAAGGGTAGGTACTGAGTTTTCTCACTGGAAGAGCGATTTGTCCATACACATCGTTCAGTGCACTTAGCAATACAAGAACATATAAACACACAGACGCAAGAAAAAGATATAATTGACAAATGATAAAA
This sequence comes from Cherax destructor, assembly GCA_009830355.1. Lineage (NCBI taxonomy): Eukaryota > Metazoa > Arthropoda > Malacostraca > Decapoda > Parastacidae > Cherax > Cherax destructor. The sequence continues at coordinate 454,355 of WNWK01000480.1, forward strand.
CAAAACTACTAAATTGAATAAAATACAAAGCAAAAGTAAATATTTTAATACTAAGGGCTGTATAACCCTGTGGTTTAGCGCTTCTTTTGATTATAATAATTTAATACCAAGGGAAAATAGCCAGCATTAGTTAAAAAAATCACAAAAAAATGTCAAAAACTCTCCAAAAAGTTTCCCAGAGTTCTACAGGTCCTGGTAAAATAAGGTAAACAATGGATTTTCTTATCGAGCTGATTAATAAGCTCAATTCTATAATGAATTTAGTGTTATTTTCTGATTAGACTCTTCAGTGAAGTGGTTGGTATAGACGTATTTTTAGAATTTATCTCAACATACGAAAAAATGCTTCCTCCTCAAAATATCTGTATCACCTACATGTGTTGAGTGCTTGTGGGAATTGTGATGAGAATGGGTGGTGATCGACTCAGTCGCATCCGAAACGTAAACATCAGAAACATTCAGATTTTTATTTTTATTTCTTTTATTTCTTTGTAAATAGGGAGTCCTATTTACAAAGGTAGTTTACAGTGTGTAATTACAATAATGATTTGCAGTGCAAAGAAAGCCACTATCATGCCTAGGCATGATAGGCTGACTAAACTTAATGGGTTACAGACTACTTAATACTAGACAAATAGATCATGTTTTGTTAAAGTTGTACATCTGTTTATATATATAGAAAACAGTAAAATGACTCAAATTACAGTATGGGACTCCAGCCTAGACGTGACAGCTCTATACACTGAAGTACCCACAGCACAAACCGTCGAATCTCCTACGACGAAAAATTGATGACACAGTCGATCTCCCTTTTCCAGCCAGTGATTTTAACATAATATCCTAAGAATGGAGGAACACTGAGGAAGGTCTACTGGCCTATACAAGGCAGATTCTTTTCAAAGCATAGAGTCAAGAGTTCAGTCTATCAGTCTTCATAAAACTGCAACATATTCTTGGAGATGGACATTGCATACTGCAGACAAATGAGATGGAACAGTGGTAGGTGGAGGAGTCATAAGTGGAAAAACCCACTTGTGGAAGTAGGTCATGCCTGTTTCAAGATCCCAAGATGTTGCTGTGTCTGACAGAATCTGATAAGACACTTGAGCAACATTTGGGTATTTTTATTGTAGAAACGCTGCGCCAGCCAGTGGCTGCTTTCGTCCACTGAGGTGTTCTGTCCATCATTTTTCCTCTTTATTGGACTGACGAAACCACTAGCTGGCGAAACGTTTCAACAATAAAGACGCCCAAGTGTTGCAACAATTCATCCTCAAATTTTTCGTCTTATTACATATCAGACACGTATTGATGTAAATCCTAATACAGTGTTGATTTGAAGCCAGTCTGAAGAGGTATTAACAAGTTATCACACGAAAATTCATATCCCAATTTAATCAATGAATACTAAATTTCCACCTAGATAGCCCAAGATTAATCCCAAAAATTCTCTAAATGAAATAAACTAGTGTTTAGGGCAGGAAGCAAATCAGATGTATTCTCCCGTTACTGCAGGGAATCCATTTTATTTCATAGGATTGGCAAAGTATAATTTATAAGGTCCAAAGCCAATGCTGATTTTTCTTTTATTAAGGTCCACAATAGCTGTAAGTTTGAAGCCGATCAAAAGAGGCATTCTCCAGTTATTGTTCGGAATGCAACAATTTCAAGTTTCTCAACTTTGTTAATAAATTAGCAAATTAGCATCAGCTCAGTCCATACTTAAATGATACCATCAGATTTATATTATTCATCGGTCATTATTGATTCAGTCCGTTCGATAAATGCATCCTCAAGTTAATTAACATAAAATATAATTGGCAATTTTTTACCTACACACTTCATTAACAATCGAGGCTTCTCAGGATACTTCATATAAACCAAAATCGGGGATAGAGTATTTAAAATTGCCCATCGTTCACCTGCAGATGCCAGTTCTTGCAGGAACGTTTCTCTAGTTACAGAAACCCAGCATTGGAAATTTGAAGCCTTTGGAATCTGACATCCTCAAGTTATAAACATAAATATTGGAGGAAGAAAAAACGGATTCGTAAACTAATTAAAAATAATCCTTTAGGGATACCTAATGAACGTCAGAGAGTCTCTGGAATAACTTAGCTGTGCCTAAATTGGATTATCAATATAATTGAGTGAAAGCGCTTAACTCGTATTTGTAATAGAGCGTCTGTGGAAAAAAATAATGACCAGGATGAGAAGGGTTGCTGGAATTCCCTAGATAAACCCCATTTGCCAACATTATATTTAATTCTTATCACCGAAGTGAACTAAATTTGAAATATATCTTCATATAAACGTTCACGCTGAACATTTCACAAACGAGTGAGATTATGTTTGTGTTATATTCTGTTAATATAGTGTAATGTTAGTGCGACCAGTCTGCAGATGGCTTTCCGTCAATTTTTAAACATCCTTTACAAAGCATAGCTTTTACCTCAGTTTTTATGCCTTGCGCAGCCACCGGACTGTAAGCTCTTTCTTTTTCATTGTACAGAGTGCCCTCGCTAAAGGCATTTTACGTTTTTCTTTTTAAATTCAATAATCCTGCCATGGAAAAGCTCCATTGATATATTGGCAATATAATCCGAAAGGAAGGGAACGTTTTAAGATATTTGTGAGTGTTCGTGTCAGCAGATGAGTCTATGAGAGGTGAACGATGGAATAGACGAGGGGACACAATAGAAGGTTCCTTGACTCATCTGTGGAGAGTAGTTTATCTGTAGAGGCAAAACACAGCATGCACCTGAGTCTAGTGGTGCCGCAACTTTTACATGGGTGTGAGGCATGGGCTTTAAACATTGCCGTGGGAAGACAACAGGCAGTGGAGATGTCAGGAAAATGAAATAAATGGGAAATGAAAATCCTTGTTTCACTTGAAAGGTATATTGAAGTTATAATGGGTGGGTTTGAAGTTCGTTTGGTTAAGATTCTGATACAATTGCAAGTATACATTGAAAAGAAAGCCTCTTTTTAAGAATTTGAGAATAGAGGAACACTGAAGCAGGCCTACTGGCCTGCAAAGATTTTCGGGTAAACTAATTATAAAACTTAATTTAAGCTTAAGAGGAATTTGTAGCTTGAATATTATGCAGAGAATTCGCCGCAAAGAAATTAGAATGTTATGTGGAGTTCAAAAGACAGAAGGAGGTTTGGACATTTCGAGAGGATGGAGCAGAATAGGATGACCATGAGGGGTGTATAAAGCTGGAGTAGAAATCAGAAAGGGTAAGGGGAACGTTCATGAAGACTTAGAGGGTAAAAGAGATGTTAAATTCTAGGTACGTGAGCATCCAGTTGGCTTGTGTGAGTACGTCAGTGGAGACAAGTGAGCAACGTAACTTTTAATGAGGGTTTCAGGGAAACCGATCAGTGGGACTTAAGTACCGGAGCTGGAATGTACAGTGCTTCTGCGCTGAAGGAGGGGAGGGGATGTTGCAGTTCTGAGCATCATTTAAATTGCATTTAAATTGCATTTCCGACAAGGCAGCTACTGAACAAATAATGGTGAAAGGTATCTTTTTCAGCACTTGCTCCCTCAGTGGGAGGCAGCCGGTGTGTTAAAAAAAATATTCTGAAAAATACATAATAATTGTTGTAATTTAGTCATATATGTGAATTACAACAGACAGACTTTACGGAAAATATATATATATGTCGTGCCGAATAGGTAAAACTGGTCAAAGAGCAAAATTCATTTAAAATTTAAGTTCTAAAATTTTCTCCTATACCATTAAAGATATATTTTTTTTTTCATTTATGTTAATGTAAAATTTAGTAATTTTGTACCAAAAGAACCTTAAAAAACTTACCTAACGTTATTATAACAAGCGGAATTTAATTTAGCCTAATCCAACTAAATATATTTTAGATACGTTTACAATAATTTAATAATAAACAAACACAATGAAATATATTTTTTTCGTTAGGTTCAGAATGATTTTTGCGAAATTATTGCATAAACAAATTTTCGCTTGTCTTATATGGCAAGAAGAGCGTTGCTATTTAAGTCAAAATCGCAAGTTTTACCTAATCGGCACGACATATATATATATATATATATATATATATATATATATATATATATATATATATATATATATATCACGTGTGTGTGCGTACTCACCTAATTGTACTCACCTAATTGTGGTTGCAGGGGTCGAGACTCAGCTCCTGGCCCCGCCTCTTCGCTGTCCGCTACTGGGTCTCTGCTCTCCCTGCTCCATGAGCTTTATCATACCTCGTCTTAAAACTATGTATGGTTCCTGCCTCCACTATATCTTTCTCTAGACTATTCCACTTCCTGACTACTCTGTGGCTGAAGAAATGCTTCCTAACATCCCTTTGACTCATCTGAGTCTTCAGCTTCCAGTTTTGTCCCCTTGTTTCTGTGTTGTGTGTGTGTGTGTGTGTGTGTGTGTGTGTGTGTGTGTGTGTGTGTGTGTGTGTGTGTGTGTATGTGTGTGTATGTGTACACAGATTTATTAAAGGACAATCATGACATCCCTTTGGATTGGAAACAAAAAATGAAATGATTTCGATGAGATATCTTAAAATTTCTCCTTGAAGCCGTCTGAATAATTTCCTTTAAGTAGTCCTCCACGTTCTAGTTTTTGCCAGTGCTCATAAGGGTAACAAAGAGCAAATCATTTAAGTCTACTGTATCACTTCTGCTTTAAGTTTATCGGAAAAACTTTCTGGTTCTATTGCCTAGTCATCAGTTAAATTAGAATCTTAGTCTTCAATGCGCTGCGTCTGCTATGTGTTTATGGGCTCAACTCTCAACTAATTTATCTCACTGTGTTGTTCCTCCGCTTAAGCCAAAACTTGGCATTCAAAATTCTTGTGTTATTATGAGTTCTGCTCTTGTAAACACAGCGTTCATTGGAAAGTCCTCACGAGTGACAAGGAGGAACATTAGCATAGTCTAGCATCATGCGTCTTAGTTTACCTAATAGTTGTTTATGTTGGTCCGCAATGCTCAGGGCACTGTGAGAGGAAGAACACATTTTGGCTTTAATGTCGTGTGTCTTTCTCATGGTGCGGCTGTTTTGCCAATTATTTTGAAGCAGGGTGTTATCCGGCCAAGAAAACCACTCCTTGTTCCTACTTTCCTTTACAATTTTGCTTGTTGGTCGACGTCTTTGTCTGTGTCTTGTTGTTCTTGTTCCTGTTCTTGTTCTTGCTGTTTTTCATTGTTGCTGTTTTTCCTGTTGTTGCTGTTTTTCTTGTTGTTGCTGTTTTTCTTGTTGCTGTTTTTCTTGTTGCTGTTTTTCTTGTTGCTGTTTTTATTGTTGCTGTTTTTATTGTTGCTGTTTTTCTTGTTGCTGTTTTTATTGTTGCTGTTTTTCTTGTTGCTGTTTTTCTTGTTGCTGTTTTTCTTGTTGCTGTTTTTCCTTGTTGTTGTTTTTCTTGTTGCTGTTTTTCTTGTTCATGTTTTTCTTGTTCATGTTTTTCTTGTTCCTGTTTTTCTTGTCCTTCTTCGTCCTTCATTTTTGTTCATCTCTTCCTCCTCTTTTATCTTAACCCTCATCAATACTTAGGTATCACCTATAATTGGATGAATATACCGACTGAAAATTGCACTTCCATTACGTTACCTTGTAAGGAGTTAAGAACGTCCCTCTTCGTCTTAAAGAGATAAATAAATTGCCAATTCTGACGCTGTCAGTTCGGTATCCTGAGAAACGCCTCTTTTTATCGACTTGAAACTTCAAGTTCTGACTCTCCTACCGAAAAGCACGGTTGTGACTTTTTGGTACGGTAGGCACATTTTGCCAGGAAACGGGACACGTGTTTGCTGACGCGGGTGTTAGTCATATGTTGACCAGCCAGTGAAGCTTATAGTCATCTGTTCGAGGCCTTCCACTGGCTTACCAGTCCACCCCCTTTAATATAATGACCGTGACTTTTAATCTAATAAATATAATGATATTTCAGTGTGTTTAACCTTTTGTCTGCCAGTTTTCTAATATAATTAAAATAAAGGAAATTCATTGTCACATGAGGTAAATTGAGGTCGAGTCATTGGTTGTGTGAGTCCTAAATAATTATAATTCTTAATGAAATTGTGATTACGAGTGTCGTGAAATAATGAGGAATCACTTTTGTTACCGGCTTCAAACTTTTAAAGATGGTGTCTTTATAATTATAACTATGTTAGATCTAGTTTTCGGGTTGCTATTAGGTTAGGTAAGGTTTGTCAGGAAACTGGAGAAGTGTTAACTGACACGGGTCTTAGTCATACGATGACCCGAAGCGGGAGTTTTTAGTCATTAGATCGAGGCCTTCAGCTGGCTTACCGGCCAACCCCTTCATATATATATGAAGTAATCGTCGGTCAGTTTGGTACATTATTTGCTCTGCGATAACATGAGTGTACTTCATCAGATCAGCTTCAAATTTCATTGCTGGTGAGTCTTACTTAGTGGATGGCTTAAATTACTTAATTTATTTAGCTTTGTAGGTGCCAGTTTGAGAGTTTTATTTTTAACTCTAAATCCCTTCAAAAGTTATTGTTTTTTCTTAAGAGATAGAAAAAAAAAAGGTTTTGCTGCAGGATTCTACGTCATTAAAAATCATTTAAACTATTTCTTCCTTTGTCCTTTTTTTTCGATTTTTTTTAATATATTTTCTTACTTTTCTGAACAGCCGTGAAAATTCTATCTTATCTCTAGAGTGATAAAGTTTGATAAATTTAGTTAAGTTGGCTGATGTTTAGAGCCTCTTGAAGTAGTTGATCTCCAGCTCCAGCATCTCCTTGAAGCATTGAGCTAGCTCCTAGGCATCTTGAAGCATTTGGATTGCATCTCTTTGGCCTTTTAAAAGTTTAAAAAAATCATTCACTTTAGAAAGAAAATCTCAAACATTTCATACCGACCTGAACAGTTTATAAAGACAGTTTTGACTTAATAATGGTGTAGGAGAGACGCATCTGTCGTCTATTTCCTCCTCAAATTCCGTATTATTTTCTTGTTTTTCCATCCAGGTATTGTGACTCCATTTAGGCTAGGCAAGATTTGCCTAGTCTAAATGACATGTGTTTCCTGACACGGGTCTCAGTCAAGATGACCCGCCACTGGAGCTTTTGGTCAACTGACCGAGGCCTTCCATTGGTTTTCCGATCCACCCCTTTAAAAAATTAAGATTATAATTACTGTGACTTAATCTTATAAATATTATACTCCAATATTTTCACCTCTTGAATGAAGAAATTAAAAAAATATTTTTTTTTTGTCACTTTTAGTTAGTATCAATGATATTTTTATATTTGATATGTCTCGTAGTGGTTTAAACGAAGCCTAAATAAACCCCCAAAGAGGGTGAAACCATTATAAAGTAACCAATGATTGAAACCTTGATAAACTCTAAATATGAAACCATCGACAGCCTCTAGAAAGAGAAACCTTGATGGAGCTCAGAGTGGGTTGAAATTTATTAAACCCATTACTGGTTGAAACCTTAATAAATCCTAAGTGGGAGAAACTGATAAAAACCCTCAGTGGGTGAAGTAAATCTTAAATATATCTCAGTGGGAAGAAATCTTGATGAAATCCAAATGGCTGAAACAGATATATATTTTTTTTTTCATTATATGTCATTAATATAAAAAATATTTATAGTCGTAACTATTATTTTTAAAAGGGTAGATTGTTAAGCCAGCGGAAGGTCTCGGCCAGATAATCAAAAGCTCCAGTTGCGGGTATCATATGGATAAAACCGCGTCAGGAAACACTTCTGTTTGCTGACGCTAACATCTTCCTTCTGTTCAACACTTAATGAACGAGAATTTTCTCATCCGCATCAACATTCATATTTATAAGTTCACTTAATTCCCACGTTGGACATTCACTGCATGTAGCGTTGTGGATTCAAGCCTCCGGTCGCAAATATCCACGCAGATTCTTCTCTCCCTCAGCGAGGCTTTCCCCTCACCCTCACAACAATGTTCAATTAAATACTAAAATTTATTTCGGATTTATTCCTACGCTCACGGAAGGGAAAATAAAACCACGATCGGTCACGTCCGTAAATAAAGGCTGAAGAAACGACTAAAAATAAAGCAGGAAAGATGTTTTCATGCATAAAGTGAGTTGCAGCTCACGAAGTCTCATACACACTGTCGTGAAAAATATTATAGTAGTAAGCCTGACAAACTAGTGGGGCGCTCGTCTTTTGTTTTCATTTTGGAAAAAAGTAAGATGGGATAACAGCATACGCGAGTACTGCATTTTTGAAACCGAAATTGACAATAACACATGTTACAAAGCGGGAGAGGGAGAGGAAGAGGGAGAGAGGAGAGAGAGAGAGAGAGAGAGACAGAGAGAGAGGGAGAGAGAGTGTAATATCGCAAACGAACATAAGGAGTTTATAATTGTGATGAGAGGGAAGGAATGTTTAAGGATGATAAGACTGAAAAATAAATGTTGGTAGGTCGATGGATAAGAGAAAAAAAAAAACTTGGAATCAATTGCATCGGGGTAAAAAAAACAAGATCTGTAGAGGGAGTGGTAGATAGGGAGGGAGAAAGAACATTGACGGATGACAAAAAATAGTTGAGTATATAGGGGGAAGAACAGGGTGAAACCATTGGCAAGAATTCTTTTTAATGAATGTTCTCTCAGTGAGACCCAGTCAATATTTTGTGGGTACTGCAATTTTTAAGTTAGTTTTGCTGACGCTAGAAAACAAAAGCCGGAAAATTAGAAAGATATACATGTGTAAAGCAAGAGACTATAGAAACATGGTCTTGATAATGGAAGCTGTAAAAATAACCTGAGGTTCACAACTAAAGGGACCCGAGTTTGATTACAAATCTGGGTGAGATGAAAATGCAATTCTCCTTCATCTGGCAGTAAACAGGGAACTTCGGCATTTATTGTGAGCATCCTTACGGGTATATATATATATATATATATATATATATATATATATATATATATATATATATATATATATATATATATATATATATATATATATATATATATATATAAAATATATATTTTTTTTTTTATTAACACATCGGCCGATTCCCACCAAGGCAGGGTGGCCCGAAAAGAAAAACTTTCATCATCATTCACTCCATCACTGTCTTGCCAGAAGGGTGCTTTACACTACAGTTATAAAACTGCAACATTTACACCCTCCTTCAGAGTGCCGGCACTGTACTTCCCATCTCCAGAACTCAAGTCCGGCCTGCCGGTTTCCCTGAATCCTTCATAAATGTTACTTTGCTCACACTCCAACAGCACGTCAAGTATTAAAACCATATGCCTCCATTCACTCCTATCAAATACGCTCACACATGCTTGCTGGAAATCCAAGCCCTCGCACACAAAACTTCCTTTACCCTCCCTCCAACCTTTCCTAGGCCGACCCCTACCCGCCTTCCCTCCACTACAGATTTATACACTTCGAAGTCACCCTGTCTCGTTCCATTCTCTCTACATGTCCAAACCACCTCAACAACCCCTCCTCAGCTCTCTGGACAATCGTTTTGGTAATCCCGCACCTCCTCCTAATTTCCAAACTCCGAAATCTCTGCATTATATTCACACCACACATTGACCTCAGACATGACATCTCCACTGCCTCCAGCCTTCTCCTCGTTGCAACATTCATCACCCATGCTTCACACCCATATAAGAGCGTTGGTATAACTATACTCTCATACATTCCCCTCTTTACTTCCATGGACAAGGTTCTTTGTCTCCACAGACTCCGAAGTGCTCCACTCACCCTTTTCCCCTCATCAATTCTATGATTCACCTCATCCTTCATAGACCCATCCGCCGACATGTCCACTCCCAAATATCTGAATACATTCACCTCTCCATACTCTCTCCCTCCAATCTGATATCCAATCTTTCGTCACCTATTCTTTTGTTATCCTCATCACCTTACTCTTTCCTATATTCACTTTCAATTTTCTTCTTTTACACACCCTACCAAATTCATCCACCAACCTCTGCAGCTTCTCTTCAGAATCTCCCAAAAGCACAAGTGTCATCAGCAAAAGCAACTGTGACAACTCCCACTTTGTATTTGCTTCTTTATCTTTTAGTATATATATATATATCTATATATATATATATATATATCTATATATATATATATATATATATATATATATATATATATATATATATATCTATATATATATATATATATATATATAGTATATATATATATATATATATATATATATATATAGTATATATATATATATATATAGTATATATATATATATATATATATATATATATATATATATATATATATATATATATATATATAGTATATATATATATATATATATATATATATATATATAGTATATATATATATATATATATATATATATATATATATATATATATATATATATATATATATATATATATATATATATATATATATATATATATATATAGTATATATATATATATATATATATATATATATATATATATATACTATATATATATATCAATAACAACACTGCGACTAACTAGCCGAGGACTCGAACCCGTGTTGTTTTGGCTCGCTTCATGGTGAGCGAAAATTCCACGACGCTCTAACCCACAGGACCACCCAATCCTACAGAGATCACGCACCCAGCAGAGCTAGGTGTTGTACCGTGATCCGAGGACAAACGATGGTGTGATTGCCCCAGAGCTGGTTTCTACTCCCCGTTTGGTGTACTAGCCTCCACAAGCAATATATATCGTACTGTAACCACGAACGATTGGTATTTAATCAATAACAACACTGCGACTAGCCGAGGACTCTATCCCGCGTTGTGGATGGGGATCTCAATGCTAAAGTGGGTAAATATGTTGTAGAGGGAGTAGTAGGTAAATTTGGGGTGCCAGGAATAAATGAAAATGGGTAGCCTTTAATTGAACTATGTGTAGAAAGGGGGTTGGTAATAAGTAATACATATTTTATGAAAAGAGGATAAATAAGTATACAAGATATGATATAGCAACTAATAAAAGTAGTTCATTAGATTATGTATTGGTGGATAAAAGGTTGATTGTAAGACTTCAGGATGTACATGTTTATAAAAGGGCAACGGATATATCGGATCATTATCCTGTTGTAGCTACAGTTATGGTAAGAGGTAGATGGGAGAAAACGAAAATGGGAACAGTAAGTAAGAGAGAGGTGAAAGTTTATAAACTAAGGGAGGAGAAAGTTAGGGTGAGATATAAGCAACTATAGGCAGAAAGGTGGGCTATTGCAAGTAAGGGTAGTGGGGAGGGGGGTTAAAGAGGGATGGAATAATTTAAAAATTCAGTATTAGAATGTGGGGCAGAAGTTTGTGGCTATAGGAGGGTGGGTGCAGTAGGAAAGAGGAGGGAATAGTGGAATGATGAGGTAAAGGGTGCGATAAAAGAGAAAAAGGTAGCTTATGAGAGGTTTTTACAAAACAGAAGTGATGTAAGAAGGGCAGAGTATATGGAGAGTAAAACAAAAGTGAAGAGAGTGGTGAGAGAGTGCTAAGAGGAGAGCAAATGATAGAGTGGGAGACGCACTGTCAAGAAATTTTGCTGGGAATAAGAATTTTTTTTTGGAGTGAGATAAACAAGTTAATAAAGCCTAGGGAACCAATGGATTTGTCAGTTAAAAGCTGAGTAGAGGAGTTAGTAGATGGGAGCTAGAGGTAATGAGTAAATGGCGGGAATATTTTGAGGAACTTTTGAATGTCGATGAAGAAAGGAAGGTGGTAATTTCATGCACTGGTCAGGGAGATATAACATCTTTTAGGAGTGAAGAATAGCAGGATGTGAGTGGGGGAGGTGCGTGAGGCATTACGTAGAATGAAAGGGGGTAAGCAGCTGGAACTGATGGGATTATAACAGAAATGTTAAAAACAGAGGGAGATATAGTGTTGGAGTGGTTGGTATCTTGTTTAATAAATGCATAAAAGAGGGGATTGGCAGAGAGCGTGTATAATTTCTTTATGTAAAGGGAAGGGGACAAAAGAGATTGTAAAAATTATAGGGGAATAAGTTTACTGAGTATACCAGGTAAAGTGTATGGTAGGGTTATTATTGAAAGAATTAGAAGTAAGACAGAGAGTAGGATTGCAGATGAGCAAGGAGGCTTTAGAGTGGGTAGGGGATGTGTAGATCAAGTGTTTACAGTGAAGCATATATGTGAACAGTATTTAAATATAGGTAGAGAAGTTTTCATTGCATTTATGGATTTAGAAAAGACATATGATAGAGTGGATAGGGAAGCAATGTGGCAAATGTTGCAAGTGTATGGAATAGGTAGTAAGTTACAAAATACTGTAAAGAGTTTTTATGAGGAAAGTAAAGCTCAGGTTAGCGTGTGAAGAAGGGAGGTTACTTCTCAGTAAAAGTAGATCTTAGACAGAGATGTGTAATGTCACCATGGTTGTTTAACATATTTATAGATGGGGTTGTAAATGCTAGGGTGTTGGGGAGAGGGGTGAGATTAAATTATGGGGAATTAAATACAAAATGGGAGTTGACACAGTTACTTTTTGCTGATGATACTGTGCTTTTGTGGGATTCTAAAGAAAAGTTGCAAAGGTTAGTGGACGAGTTTGGGACAGAACCCACCTCGACAGAATAGGCAATGAAAAAAATAGGAAAGGTGAAGGCGTAAGGAGATGAAGAGATAAAAATAAATTAAAGTCACGAGTGTTCAGTAGATTGGAGCATGACAATGTAATTAGAAAGGAAGGCATCTACAGAGACAAAGCCAGAACTAAGGTTCACAGTAGTAAAGCTGTGTATGAGAACTGCTTCAACAAGACGGTATCTGTGAAGACTAGAAGAAGGGTGGAAAGTTTTGGCAGAGGATCAGTTAATAGCAGAGAAAGGCATATCAACAAAATTTTCATGGTAAGGGAGAACCAACATATTTTTAGTTGAATAAGGTTGGTTGTTCCTTTTTGGATTGTAAAAAGTATTTCTAGCTATTTTAAAGGATTTATTCCCTTCTCCAATGCTTCCTCTCGTGTCCCCGCCTCCCTCTCGTATATATTATCTCTCTCTTCTCTTCACACATCTCTTTGTAACTAGCTAATAGTCCTAGTCGGACCGAAACGTCGTCACAACTTTGTTTTTTTTTATGTGCGGGTTATTTATTACAAAGTTTTCATGGATTTCATTCTCCTAGCACGCCGAATTTGCAGTGATGAACATCTTTTACGGTGTTTAATATCTTAAAATTTTCTGGTGTACATTATCCACTCCTGCAAACATGTCACACAAAGGGTCATTAAATTGCGAGAATAGGTCATACAAGGGGTCATTAAACTGCGATAACAGGTCACACATGAGGTCATTAAATTGCGAGAACAGGTCACACATGGGGTCATTAAATTGTGAGAACAAATAATGATAACAGGATACACAAGGGGTCATTAAATTGAGAACAAATTGTGAGAACAGGTCACATATGAGGTCATTATATAAGATTAATCCAACTAGGTATATTTATACACTATAGGAAGGTTAGCATAGGCACCACTGTGTCCACAAATGCAAGTGTCATTACGATTTCGTGAGTCATGTTGACGGGTTTGAGGGGACTTGAGCTAGAATTCGTCACGGCCACGCTGGCTGGAGATTCGTCTGTAAAAACTTACATTTGTGGACACAGTGGTGCCTATGCTAACCTTCCTATGGTGTATAAATATACCTAGTTGGATGAATCTTATTTTGGCTAACTGGCCCAGTGGCTAATGCGTCAGGTCTGGAGTTTTAGGACTCTCTGACCGCGGGTTCGAACCCCACCCGTGGTATGGTTTGTTTGCAATCGTGTCATTACGATTTCGTGATTCAAGTTCTTATTGCTTAGCAATAGGAAAGTGAAAGAACTCTCCATTAAGAAGAATACTGAAGACACTATCTCTTCTGAAATTTTAATCCCCATAGGATATCAATTAGTCACAATGAGTGGAAACATTCTTACAAAAATATTATCATATATGAAATCGTTCAGATTTCCCAAGTACATACTGATTCGATAATTAAAATTTAGAATTTTCACCTAAGCAATCTTAACTTAAAGGGAGTCATCCTCTGATTCAGTGTATCATTTTCAATATTTTAAGACGATAAGACGAGGCAAATTGATTCACTCACGGGAAGTGTCAATTCAGTAACGCAAGAAGTAAGAGACAGTCAGATCTGATAAGAGGAATGAGAAAGGCATCTTTAATTGAAAAGGTTAAGAGCCCCTCACCAACATCAAATGACCCTCCTAGAGGAGAATTAATTTTAAACTTTGTAAAGAATGTAAAGTGAATAATTTTATGGCAAAGAAATTAAGGCGAAGAAATATTACATTCCAAATAACGGTGTTTCTCTTTTGTATAATAATGCCATCACTGGCTTAAAATTCATAGGGAAGCCATTTCGGTAAGACAATCTTTTTTCGATATTGGTGAGTTGCTGGAGAATTCCATCAGCGTCTACAAGAGATGCTGGGCGGACCCTCAGCGGTTACATGGGATGGATAAAGACACATGCAATTTAATGCCATCCTTTATTGACAACGTTACGCCTACACAAGGAGCTTTAACAAGTCACAAAGAGATCTGTAACAATGTTGGTAGAATTGCAGATAATATGTTTATCATGGTAACGTTTCGCTCTCCAGGAGGATTGTTAAGTCGTTACAAATAATTCAATACAAGATCACAAAGGTTGATGGACTAATTACATCAATTGTACTACGCTTGATGTCAATGTAATCTCCCCTGTATTTGACTGAAGAAGCCTACTGCGTAGACAAAACGTTTCAATCAAGAATATGGATACCCAACTGCTGCACATTTGTCATACTTATCAGTTGTAATAATATCGGTAGAATGACCGACAAAATACTAGGCAAAAAGGACACATGTGGCAACTCTTTGCTCTTAAGTAGCTTTGTCAAAGCTAATAACAAAGCTTCTGAAGAGCGAAACTTTATGCTACGTTCTGGAGAGTGAAATGTCACATTAGCTGCTCATGTGTCTGTTTAGAGGACTTTCGAATGTCTGCCTTAGGGTATTTGTTGGTTAAAAACGTGTTCAATGTCTTCTCTCGTATATTTAGTTGTATCAATAATGGTTAAGATATTTATGGTATCGTTGATGTTTGAATCCTTTATTATTTCTATTTTATATATGTACCATAAATGTTCCCACGGAGTGCAATAAGTCATTACATTCAACAAGTGTAACTAAATATCTGGAAACTCACTCAGTACGTCACCATAGAGGTGAGTAAGTTCACTATTTATTATCCTCCAATGACCACTACCGATTTCTTAAATGCATTATTGCCTGTATTTCCCTATAGACAATAAATTACTTTTATTTCACTATACTTTAAAGTTGATATTTCACCTACCTGGATAATTTGCGTTGATAATAAGAGAGATGCGGGTTCACAGTGTCAGAGGTAAACCTTGACGACAGTGGACGTCACATAATGACAATCACACTGAGACTTGCGTACAGGTCTGACAGTGTCATTTAAAGTGTGGTATCTCTTGTAATGACACTGGTATAAGTAAAAGACACAAGACCAATTTGAAACCCTTTAGAAGATTAACTGAGATTAATTTGTACATAGAATTGCAAACTAGGAAAATTTTGATAGCTGCCCATTCCGAAAAAAGGTATTCCCATCAGTGCATATCCCCAGTCACTACTACCACAATTCATACGATTAAAATAGTGTAGAGTGTGGCACAAGTTTGTAATACAATTACATATTAGCTTTGAATATTTGAAGTGAATCAGAAGTGGCTTTAATTAAACATAATCTGGAAACTAATACCACAGTTTCTTCAATAAAAACAGCAAATTACGACTTACACAGCCCACCTCTATTTGAAATCTTTCACTGAGAAACACCAGCTAGGAAGCTAAACTGACGAGGCATTCATTATCTTGTTATATCAGAGAAACCATCACCATAAAATACACACGCACATTAACCACAGAGGCGTACTGGCCAGGTTGTAGCAGCGACCTCCAAATTTCTTTTTGATAGGGGATCGTGTCTCCCGAGTGGCTACCTGTTTTCATTCGTGTAAAAATGCAATAATACGACATTTTTCATGGAGGTGGACAGTTAGATTAATAATCGAGCAGTAGTGACACACAATACAACGTTTACACGTACGATTATTCTGCTACATAACTAAAAAAGTATACAAGATATGATGTAGGGCGTAATGACAGTAGTTTGTTGGACTATGTATTGGTAGATAAAAGACTGTTGAGTAGACTTCAGGATGTACATGTTTATAGAGGGGCCACAGATATATCAGATCACTTTTTAGTTATAGCTACAGTGGGAGTAAAAGGTAGATGGGATACAAGGAAAATAGAAGCAGTAAGTAAGAGAGGTGAAGGTTTATAAACTAAAGAGGAGGCAGTTAGGGTAAGATATAAACAACTATTGGAGGATAGATGGGCTAGTGAGAGTGTAGGCAATAGGGTCGAATATGTATGGGGTAGATTTAAAAATGTAGTGTTAGAGTGTTCAGCAGAAGTTTGTGGTTACAGGCGAGTGGGTGCGGGAGGGAAGAAGAGCGATTGGTGGAATGATGATGTAAAGAGAGTAGTAAGGGAGAAAAAGTTAGCATATGAGAGGTTTTTACAAAGTAGAAGTGATGCAAGGAGGGAAGAGTATATGGAGAGAAAAAGAGAGGTTAAGAGAGTGGTGAAGCAATGTAAAAAGAGAGCAAATGAGAGAGTGGGTGAGATGTTATCAACAAATTTTGGTGAAAATAAGAAAAAAATTTGGAGTGAGATTAATAAGTTGAGGAAGCCTAGGGAACAAATGGATTTGACAGTTAAAAATAGGAGAGGAGAGTTATTAAATGGAGAGTTAGAGGTATCGGGAAGATGGAGGGAATATTTTGAGGAGTTGTTAAATGTTGATGAAGATAGGGAAGCTGTGATTTCGTGTATAGGGCAAGGAGGAATAACATCTTGTAGGAGTGTGGAAGAGCCAGTTGTGAGTGTGGGGGAAGTTCGTGAGGCAGTGGGTAGAATGAAAGGGGGTAAGGCAGCTGGGATTGATGGGATAAAGATAGAAATGTTTAAAGCAGGTG
Source organism: Cherax destructor (assembly GCA_009830355.1). Taxonomy (NCBI): domain Eukaryota; kingdom Metazoa; phylum Arthropoda; class Malacostraca; order Decapoda; family Parastacidae; genus Cherax; species Cherax destructor. The sequence continues at coordinate 471,473 of WNWK01000480.1, forward strand.
GGGATATAGTTTTGGAGTGGTTAGTGCTATTATTTAATAAATGTATGGAAGAGGGTAAGGTACCTAGGGATTGGCAGAGAGCGTGTATTGTTCCTTTGTATAAAGGCAAAGGGGACAAAAGAGAGTGCAAAAATTATAGGGGAATAAGTCTGTTGAGTGTACCTGGTAAAGTGTATGGTAGAGTTATTATTGAAAGAATTAAGAGTAAGACAGAAAGCAGGATAGCAGATGAACAAGGGGCTTTAGGAAAGGTAGGGGGTGTGTAGACCAACTGTTTACAGCGAAACATATAGGTGAACAGTATTTGGATAAGGGTAAAGAGGTTTTTGTGGCATTTATGGATTTGGAAAAGGCGTATGATAGGGTGGATAGGGGGGCAATGTGGCAGATGTTGCAGGTGTATGGAATAGGAGGTAGGTTACTGAAAGCAGTGAAGAGCTTTTATGAGGACAGTGAGGCTCAAGTTAGAGTGTGTAGGAGGGAGGGGGACTATTTCCCAGTAAAAGTAGGCCTTAAACAAGGATGTGTGATGTCACCGTGGTTGTTCAATATATTTATAGATGGGGTTGTAAGAGAAGTGAATGCGAGGGTCTTGGCAAGAGGTGTGGGGTTAAAAGATAAAGAATCAAATACAAAGTGGGAGTTGTCACAGTTTCTTTTGCTGATGACACTGTGCTTTTGGGAGATTCTGAAGAGAAGTTGCAGAGGTTGGTGGATGAATTTGGTAGGGTGTGTAAAAAAGAAAATTGAAAGTGAATATAGGAAAGAGTAAGGTGATGAGGATAACAAAAAGATTAGGTGACGAAAGATTGGATATCAGATTGGAGGGAGAGAGTATGGAGGAGGTGAATGTATTCAGATATTTGGGAGTGGACATGTCAGCAGATGGGTCTATGAAGGATGAGGTGAATCATAGAATTGATGAGGAAAAAGGGTGAGTGGAGCACTTCGGAGTCTGTGGAGACAAAGAACTTTGTCCATGGAAGTAAAGAAGGGAATGTATGAGAGTATAGTTATACCAACACTCTTATATGGGTGTGAAGCATGGGTGATGAATGTTGCAACGAGGAGAAGGCTGGAGGCAGTGGAGATGTCATGTCTGAGGTCAATGTGTGGTGTGAATATAATGCAGAGAATTCGGAGTTTGAAATTAGGAAGAGATGCGGGATTACCAAAACTAATATCCAGAGAGCTGAGGAGGGTTGTTGAGGTGGTTCGGACATGTAGAGAGAATGGAACGAGACAGAATAACTTCGAGAGTGTATAAATCTGTAGTGGAGGGAAGGTGGGGTAGGGTCGGCCTAGGAAAGGTTGGAGGAAGGGGTAAAGGAAGTTTTGTGTGCGAGGGGCTTGGACTTCCAGCAAGCATGTGTGAGCGTATTTGATAGGAGTGAATGGAGACAAATGGTTTTTAATACTTGACGTGCTGTTGGAGTGTGAGCAAAGTAACATTTATGAAGGGATTCAGGGAAACCGGCAGGCCGGACTTGAGTCCTGGAGATGGGAAGTACAGTGTCTGCACTCTGAAGGAGGGGTGTTAATGTTGCAGTTTTATAACTGTAGTGTAAAGCACCCCTCTGGCAAGACAGTGATGGAGTGAATGATGATGAAAGTTTTTCTTTTTCGGGCCACCCTGCCTTGGTGGGAATCGGCCGATGTGTTAATAAAAAAATAAATAAAAAAATAAATAAAAAAAATATTTATAATAGATATATACTGTGACATAAGTAGGACTAAAATTTTCATTGAATACCATCTGGGTGTCTTGGTTTATGTTCATGGTTGTCTTGGAAGGTGTAATTAAACTACACAGATTTATCTGTCTCCAGTAATTCCTCCACCCGGAAAGTCTTGACCGTAGTTAGAAAAGACATAATTCCAATCCAGCAAGGTCGCCTGGGACCAACGGAAGGTGGGGAAGGTAAGAAGACATAAAGTAGACAGACGGATGACTTCCTTGACTCAAGATCCTGGGAAGGAATTGAGATAGGAAGCTAGAGGTGAGGAAACAGACGATTCTCTCTCACACACACACACACACACACACACATTACAGGAGGGTACATATGCAGGCAAATGTACATGGTACAGTGTCCCAAAGTTTAAAAAAAAGGGTGTCATGTTAGGTCATTTAGATTGAGGCTGCTTCCTTGATAAGTGATGTAACAATATTGGAAAAAGTTGTTAGAGAAAAGTGGATTCAACATAATAGCTGGTAAATAATTTGAATTTATGTCTACAAAATCCTGTAATTATAATCTGTTAAGTTATTATACGAGAAACTGTTTAATAAAGAAATGGAGATATAACATTTACCAAGACTATCAGGAAACCTTTGCTGGTGTTATCAGATACACAAAGATCACTGGTTATATGCAGTAATACCAGAGTAAATATGCCGCGTATACATAATAACACTAGATATGCAAAGATGACAGTATTTTACAACTTAATAAAACTAGAAAAACAAATATCACGCTTTTATTTAGAACAATATCAAGGATACAAAGACAAAGCTTTTATGCACAGCAGTATTAGAGATATAAATGTTACGTTTATACATAATAACACAGGTGATACGAAGGTCTCAATATTTAACACAATAACACCAGAAATAGACACAGAGCTAAGGAAGTTACACACAGAAACACACAGAGATAACACTTTTATATGAATGAAAATGCAGAAAAACTCAAATAAGAACATAAAAAGTTAGGACATTTAAATAGACGAATTTAAAAAACAGTAAGTGGCTTCTCCATGGTAGTCTAGGTAGAGGAGTTCTTCTCTTCTGGCTGGACTATGTTTCTAGTCTGCCCGGGCGGTCGTATTTACTGGGCCCAGATTTATTTCTGTGTGTCCTCCCCAGTAATTACATCTGCTTGTATATATTGATATTTAAACACTTGTGTTGTAATATCATATATGGGCAGTACTTCATGGGGTTGCCGCATTTGAAGAGTTAAGTTCCTCTCTGAGGAAATGCTGTGTTTGGGGTTCACAGCTCTCAACGTCCCCCTCAAATGATCAAGTTTAATTCCAGTTTTATCCTTTTATTATGCGATAATATGCAAATATGCAAATATATAAATGAACAGCTCAGTACAAGTGAATGTTAAATGACAAGATTAACTATGAGACTACAAATATATTAATAGTTAAATAAACTCAATTTAAGTCACAATCAAGGACTGTCGAAGAATAAACAGAACGGTGGACGGTAGGCTGGAACCTTGGTCCCGAGAGTAACAGGTACAACAGTGTTGTACCTGTTACTCTCAAGACCACAGTGGCTCAAGCTCAAGCATAAATAAAAGATAATAATATTGGTAGAATTACCGACAATATGTTAGTAAAGGACACAATGGACAAGTGACATTTATGTAGCAGTTGCCTCAGGAGCTTTGTCAAGCAGTTACGGCTTGACAAAGCTCCTGGAGAGCGAAACGTTGCCACAATAAAATGTCACATTATTGCATTTGTGTC